>OZ029914.1:6733655-6741155 GCA_964023275.1 Norana najaformis | reverse complement strand
GAGCAGTCCAGAACTTCTCGGAGCTTCTCCGGGGCTGCTCGGAGCTGTACGGAACTTCTTGGAGCTTCTCCGAGATGCTCCGAGAATTTCTCCGAGATGCTCCGAGAATTTTGGGCGCTGCGCCCGGCTGCTCCGGGCTGCTCGGAGCAGTCCAGAACTTCTCGGAGCTTCTCCGAGATGCTCCGAAAATTTTGGGCGCTGCCCCCGGCTGTTCGGAGCTGCTCGGAGCTGCTCGGAACTTCTCCGAGATCCTCCAAAAATTTTGGGCGCTGCGCCCGGCTGTTCGGGGCTGCTCGGAGCTGTCCGGAGCTCCTCGGAACTTCTCCGAGATAATCCGAAAATTTTGGGCGCAGCGCCCGGCTGATCGGGGCTGATCGGGGCTGTTCGGAGCTGCTCGGAACTTCTCCGAGATCCTCCGACAATTTTGGGCGCTGCGCCCGGCTGTTCGGAGCTGCTCGGAACTTCTCCGAGATCCTCCTAAGATTTTGGGCGCTGCGCCCGGCTGTTCCGGGCTGATCGGAGCAGTCCAGAACTTCTCGGAGCTTCTCCGAGATGCTCCGAAAATTTTGGGCGCTGCCCCCGGCTGTTCGGAGCTGCTCGGAGCTGCTCGGAACTTCTCCGAGATCCTCCGAAAATTTTGGGCGCTGCGCCCGGCTGTTCGGGGCTGCTCGGAGCTGTCCGGAGCTCCTCGGAACTTCTCCGAGATCCTCCGAAAATTTTGGGCGCAGCGCCCGGCTGATCGGGGCTGATCGGGGCTGCTCGGAGCTGTACGGAACCTCTCGGAGCTTCTCCGAGATGCTCCGAAAATTTTAGGCGCTGCGCCCGGCTGTTCGGGGCTCCTCGGAGCTTCTCCGAGATGCTCCGAAAATCTTGGGCGCTGCGCCCGGCTGTTCGGGGCTGTTCGGAGGTGCTCGGAACTTCTCCGAGATGCTCCGAAAATTTTGGGCGCTGCGCCCGGCTGTTCGGGGCTGTTCGGAGCTGTTCGGAACTTCTCCGAGATCCTCCGAAAATTTTGGGCGCTGCGCCCGGCTGTTCGGAGCTGCTCGGGTTGCTCGGAACTTCTCCGAGATCCTCCGAAAATTTTGGGCGCTGCGTCCGGCTGTTCGGAGCTGCTCGGAGCTCCTCGCAACTTCTCCAAGATCCTCCGAAAATTTTGGGCGATGCGCCCGGCTGTTCGGAGCTGTTCGGAGCTGCTCGGAACTTCTCCGAGATCCTCCGAAAATTTTGGGCGCTGCGCCCGGCTGTTCGGGGCTGCTCGGAGCTGTCCGGAGCTCCTCGGAACTTCTCCGAGATCCTCCGAAAATTTTGGGCGCAGCGCCCGGCTGTTCGGGGCTGCTCGGAGCTGTACGGAACTTCTTGGAGCTTCTCCGAGATGCTCCGAAAATTTTAGGCGCTGCGCCCGGCTGTTCGGAGCTGCTCGGAGCTGCTCGGAACTTCTCCGAGATCCTCCGAAAATTTTGGGCGCTGCGCCCGGCTGTTCGGGGCTGCTCGGAGCTGTTCGGAGCTGCTCGGAACTTCTCCGAGATGCTCCGAAAATTTTGGGCGCTGCGCCCGGCTGTTCCGGGCTGCTCGGAGCAGTCCAGAACTTCTCGGAGCCTCTCCGAGATGCTCCGAAAATTTTGGGCGCTGCCCCCGGCTGTTCGGAGCTGCTCGGAGCTGCTCGGAACTTCTCCGAGATCCTCCGAAAATTTTGGGCGCTGCGCCCGGCTGTTCGGGGCTGCTCGGAGCTGTCCGGAGCTCCTCGGAACTTCTCCGAGATCCTCCGAAAATTTTGGGCGCAGCGCCCGGCTGATCGGGGCTGATCGGGGCTGCTCGGAGCTGTACGGAACTTCTTGGAGCTTCTCCGAGATGCTCCGAAAATTTTGGGCGCTGCGCCCGGCTGTTCGGAGCTGCTCGGAGCTGCTCGGAACTTCTCCGAGATCCTCCGAAAATTTTGGGCGCTGCGCCCGGCTGTTCGGGGCTGCTCGGAGCTGTTCGGAGCTGCTCGGAACTTCTCCGAGATGCTCCGAAAATTTTGGGCGCTGCGCCCGGCTGTTCGGAGCTGCTCGGAACTGCTCGGAACTTCTCCGAGATCCTCCGAAGATTTTGGGCGCTGCGCCAGGCTGTTCCGGGCTGCTCGGAGCTGTCCGGAGCTCCTCGGAACTTCTCCGAGATCCTCCGAAAATTTTGGGCGCAGCGCCCGGCTGTTCGGGGCTGCTCGGAGCTGTACGGAACTTCTTGGAGCTTCTCCGAGATGCTCCGAAAATTTTGGGCGCTGCGCCCGGCTGTTCGGAGCTGCTCGGAGCTGCTCGGAACTTCTCCGAGATCCTCCGAAAATTTTGGGCGCTGCGCCCGGCTGTTCGGGGCTGCTCGGAGCTGTTCGGAGCTGCTCGGAACTTCTCCGAGATGCTCCGAAAATTTTGGGCGCTGCGCCCGGCTGTTCCGGGCTGCTCGGAGCAGTCCAGAACTTCTCGGAGCTTCTCCGAGATGCTCCGAAAATTTTGGGCGCTGCACCCGGCTGTTCGGAGCTGCTCGGAGCTGCTCGGAACTTCTCCGAGATCCTCCGAAAATTTTGGGCGCTGCGCCCGGCTGTTCTGGGCTGCTCGGAGCTGTCCGGAGCTCCTCGGAACTTCTCCGAGATCCTCCGAAAATTTTGGGCGCAGCGCCCGGCTGATCGGGGCTGATCGGGGCTGTTCGGAGCTGCTCGGAACTTCTCCGAGATCCTCCGACAATTTTGGGCGCTGCGCCCGGCTGTTCGGAGCTGCTCGGAACTTCTCCGAGATCCTCCGAAAATTTTGGGCGATGCGCTTGGCTGTTCGGAGCTGCTCGGAGCTCCTCGGAACTTCTCCGAGATCCTCCGAAAATTTTGGGCGCTGCGCCCGGCTGTTCGGGGCTGCTCGGAGCTGTTCGGAGCTGCTCGGAACTTCTCCGAGATCCTCCGACAATTTTGGGCGCTGCGCCCGGCTGTTCGGAGCTGCTCGGAGCTGCTCGGAACTTCTCCGAGATCGTTCGAAAATTTTGGGCGCTTCGCCCGGCTGTTCGGGGCTGCTCGGAGCAGTCCAGAACTTCTCGGAGCTTCTCCGAGATGGTCCGAAAATTTTGGGCGCTGCCCCCGGCTGTTCGGGGCTGCTCGGAGCTGTCCGTAACTTCTCGGAGCTTCTCCGAGATCCTCCGAAAATTTTGGGCGCTGCGCCCGGCTGTTCGGGGCTGCTCGGAGCTGCTCTGAACCTCTCGGAGCTTCTCCGAGATGCTCCGAAAATTTTAGGCGCTGCGCCCGGCTGTTCGGGGCTCCTCGGAGCTTCTCCGAGATGCTCCGAAAATCTTGGGCGCTGCGCCCGGCTGTTCGGGGCTGTTCGGAGGTGCTCGGAACTTCTCCGAGATGCTCCGAAAATTTTGGGCACTGCGCCCGGCTGTTCGGGGCTGTTCGGAGCTGTTCGGAACTTCTCCGAGATCCTCCGAAAATTTTGGGCGCTGCGCCCGGCTGTTCGGAGCTGCTCGGGTTGCTCGGAACTTCTCCGAGATCCTCCGAAAATTTTGGGCGCTGCGCCCGGCTGTTCGGAGCTGCTCGGAGCTCCTCGCAACTTCTCCAAGATCCTCCGAAAATTTTAGGCGATGCGCCCGGCTGTTCGGAGCTGTTCGGAGCTGCTCGGAACTTCTCCGAGATCCTCCGAAAATTTTGGGCGCTGCGCCCGGCTGTTCGGGGCTGCTCGGAGCTGTCCGGAGCTCCTCGGAACTTCTCCGAGATAATCCGAAAATTTTGGGCGCAGCGCCCGGCTGTTCGGGGCTGCTCGGAGCTGTACGGAACTTCTTGGAGCTTCTCCGAGATGCTCCGAAAATATTGGGCGCTGCGCCCGGCTGTTCGGAGCTGCTCGGAGCTGCTCGGAACTTCTCCGAGATCCTCCGAAAATTTTGGGCGCTGCGCCCGGCTGTTCGGGGCTGCTCGGAACTGTTCGGAGCTGCTCGGAACTTCTCCGAGATGCTCCGAAAATTTTGGGCGCTGCGCCCGGCTGTTCGGAGATGCTCGGAACTGCTCGGAACTTCTCCGAGATCCTCCGAAGATTTTGGGCGCTGCGCCCGGCTGTTCCGGGCTGCTCGGAACTTCTCCGAGATCCTCCGAGAATTTTGGGCGCTGCGCCCGGCTGTTCGGGGCTGCTCGGAGCTGCTCGGAGCTCCTCGGAACTTCTCCGAGATCCTCCGAAAATTTTGGGCGCTGCGCCCGGCTGTTCGGGGCTGCTCGGAGCACCTCAGAACTTCTCCGAGATCCTCCGAAAATTTTTGGCGTTGCGCCCGGCTGTTCGGGGTGCTCGGAGCTGTTCGGAGCTGCTCGGAACTGCTCGGAGCTTCTCCGAGATGCTCCGAAAATTTTGGGCGCTGCGCCCGGCTGTTCGGGGCTGCTCGGAGCTGCTCGGAGCTTTTCGGAACTTCTCCGAGATCCTCCGAAAATTTTGGGCGCTTCGCCCGGCTGTTCGGAGCTGCTCGGAGCTGCTCGGAACTTCTCCGAGATCCTCCGAAAATTTTGGGCGCTGCGCCCGGCTGTTCGGGGCTGCCTGGAGCTGTCCGGAGCTCCTCGGAACTTCTCCGAGATCCTACGAAAATTTTGGGCGCAGCGCCCGGCTGATCGGGGCTGATCGGGGCTGCTCGGAGCTGTACGGAACTTTTTGGAGCTTCTCCGAGATGCTCCGAAAATTGTGGGCGCTGCGCCCGGCTCTTCGGAGCTGCTCGGAGGTTCTCCGAGATGCTCCGAAAATCTTCGGTGCTGCGCCCGGCTATTCGGGGCCAGTCGGAGCTGCTCTGAACTTCTCGGAGCTTCTCCGAGATCCTCCGAAAATTTTGGGCGTTGCGCCCGGCTGTTCGGTACTGCTCGGAGCTTCTCCGAAATGCTCTGAAAATTTTTGGGCGCTGCGCCCTAATGTCTTGGGTTGTTCGGAGCTGCTCGGAACTTCTGCGAGATCCTCCGAAAATTTTGGGCGCTTCGCCCGGCTGTTCGGGGCTGCTCGGAGCTGTCAGTAACTTCTCGGAGCTTCTCCGAGATCCTCCGAAAATTTTGGGCGCTGCGCCCGGCTGTTCGGGGCTGCTCGGAGCTGCTCGGAACTTCTCCGAGATCCTCCGAAAATTTTGGGCGCTGCCCCCGGCTGTTCGGAGCTGCTCGGAGCTGCTCGGAACTTCTCCGAGATCCTCCGAAAATTTTGGGCGCTTCGCCCGGCTGTTCGGGGCTGCTCGGAGCTGTCCGTAACTTCTCGGAGCTTCTCCGAGATCCTCCGAAAATTTTGGGCGCTGCGCCCGGCTGTTCGGGGCTGCTCGGAGCTGCTCTGAACCTCTCGGAGCTTCTCCGAGATGCTCCGAAAATTTTAGGCGCTGCGCCCGGCTGTTCGGGGCTCCTCGGAGCTTCTCCGAGATGCTCCGAAAATCTTGGGCGCTGCGCCCGGCTGTTCGGGGCTGTTCGGAGGTGCTCGGAACTTCTCCGAGATGCTCCGAAAATTTTGGGCGCTGCGCCCGGCTGTTCGGGGCTGTTTGGAGCTGTTCGGAACTTCTCCGAGATCCTCCGAAAATTTTGGGCGCTGCGCCCGGCTGTTCGGAGCTGCTCGGGTTGCTCGGAACTTCTCCGAGATCCTCCGAAAATTTTGGGCGCTGCGCCCGGCTGTTCGGAGCTGCTCGGAGCTCCTCGCAACTTCTCCAAGATCCTCCGAAAATTTTGGGCGATGCGCCCGGCTGTTCGGAGCTGTTCGGAGCTGCTCGCAACTTCTCCGAGATCCTCCGAAAATTTTGGGCGCTGCGCCCGGCTGTTCGGGGCTGCTCGGAGCTGTCCGGAGCTCCTCGGAACTTCTCCGAGATCCTCCGAAAATTTTGGGCGCAGCGCCCGGCTGTTCGGGGCTGCTCGGAGCTGTACGGAACTTCTTGGAGCTTCTCCGAGATGCTCCGAAAATTTTGGGCGCTGCGCCCGGCTGTTCGGAGCTGCTCGGAGCTGCTCGGAACTTCTCCGAGATCCTCCGAAAATTTTGGGCGCTGCGCCCGGCTGTTCGGGGCTGCTCGGAGCTGTTCGGAGCTGCTCGGAACTTCTCCGAGATGCTCCGAAAATTTTGGGCGCTGCGCCCGGCTGTTCGGAGCTGCTCGGAACTGCTCGGAACTTCTCCGAGATCCTCCGAAGATTTTGGGCGCTGCGCCCGGCTGTTACGGGCTGCTCGGAACTTCTCCGAGATCCTCCGAGAATTTTGGCGCTGCGCCCGGCTGTTCGGAGCTGCTCGGAACTTCTCCGAGATCCTCCGAAAATTTTGGGCGATGCGCCCGGCTGTTCGGAGCTGCTCGGAGCTCCTCGGAACTTCTTCGAGATCCTCCGAAAATTTTGGGCGCTGCGCCCGGCTGTTCAAGGCTGCTCGGAGCTGTTCGGAGTTGCTCGGAACTTCTCCGAGATCCCCCGACAATTTTGGGCGCTGCGCCCGGCTGTTCGGAGCTGCTCGGAGCTGCTCGGAACTTCTCCGAGATCCTTCAAAAATTTTGGGCGCTGCGCCCGGCTTTTCGGAGCTGCTCGGAACTGCTCGGAGCTTCTCCGAGATGCTCCGAAAATTTTGGGCGCTGCGCCCGGCTGTTCGGGGCTCCTCGGAGAATCTCCGAGATGCACCGAAAATCCTGGGCGCTGCGCCCTGCTGTTCGGGGCAGTTCGGAGGTGCTCGGAACATCTCCGAGATCCTCCGAAAATTTTGGGCGCTGCGCACGGCTGTTCGGAGCTGCTCGGAACTGCTCGGAACTTCTCCGAGATTCTTCGAGGATTTTGGGCGCTGCGCCCGGCTGTTCGGTACTGCTCGGAGCTTCTCCGAAATGCTCTGAAAATTTTTGGGCGCTGCGCCCTGCTTTTCGGGGCTGTTCGGAGCTGCTCGAAACTTCTGCGAGATCCTCCGAAAATTTTGGGCGCTGCGCCCGGCTGTTCGGGGCTGCTCGGAGCTGCTCGGAGCTCCTCGGAACTTCTCCGAGATCCTCCGAAAATTTTGGGCGCTGCGCCCGGCTGTTCGGGGCTGCTCGGAGCTCCTCAGAACTTCTCCGAGATCCTCCGAAAATTTTTGGCGTTGAGCCCGGCTGTTCGGGGTGCTCGGAGCTGTTCGGAGCTGCTCGGAACTGCTCGGAGCTTCTCCGAGATGCTCCGAAAATTTTGGGCGCTGCGCCCGGCTGTTCGGGGCTGCTCGGAGCTGCTCGGAGCTTTTCGGAACTTCTCCGAGATCCTCCGAAAATTTTGGGCGCTTCGCCCGGCTGTTCGCAGCTGCTCGGAGTTCCTCGGAATTTCTCCGAGATGCACCGAAAATTCTGGTCGCTCCGCCCAGCTGTTCGGAGCTGGTCGGTGCTTCTCGGAGCTTCTCCGAGATGCTCCAAAAACGTTAGGGTTGGGTTAGGGTTGGGTTAGGGTAGGGTTAGGGTTAGGGTTAGGGGTAGGGTTAGGGTTAGGGTTAGGGTAAGGGTAAGGGTTAGGGTTAGGGTTAGGGTTAGGGTTAGGGTTAGGGTTAGGGTTAGGGTAAGGGTTAGGGTTAGGGTTAG
>OZ029914.1:6703655-6731155 GCA_964023275.1 Norana najaformis | reverse complement strand
CGAGATCCTCCGAAAATTTTGGGCGCTGCGCCCGGCTGTTCGGAGCTGCTCGGAGCTGCTCGGAACTTCTCCGAGATCCTCCGAAAATTTTGGGCGCTGCGCCCTGCTGTTCGGGGCTGTTCGGAGGTGCTCGGAACATCTCCGAGATCCTCCGAAAATTTTGGGCGCTGCGCACGGCTGTTCGGAGCTGCTCGGAACTGCTCGGAACTTCTCCGAGATTCTCCGAGAATTTCGGGCGCTGCGCCCGGCTGTTCGGTACTGCTCGGAGCTTCTCCGAAATGCTCTGAAAATTTTTGGGCGCTGCGCCCTGCTGTTCGGGGCTGTTCGGAGCTGCTCGGAACTTCTGCGAGATCCTCCGAAAATTTTGGGCGCTGCACCCGGCTGTTCGGGGCTGCTCGGAGCTGCTCGGAGCTCCTCGGAACTTCTCCGAGATCCTCCGAAAATTTTGGGAGCTGCGCCCGGCTGTTCGGGGCTGCTCGGAGCTCCTCAGAACTTCTCCGAGATCCTCCGAAAATTTTTGGCGTTGCGCCCGGCTGTTCGGGGTGCTCGGAGCTGTTCGGAGCTGCTCGGAACTGCTCGGAGCTTCTCCGAGATGCTTCGAAAATTTTGGGCGCTGCGCCCGGCTGTTCGGAGCTGCTCGGAGCTGCTCGGAGCTTTTCGGAACTTCTCCGAGATCCTCCGAAAATTTTGGGCGCTTCGCCCGGCTGTTCAGGGCTGCTCGGAGCAGTCCAGAACTTCTCGGAGCTTCTCCGAGATGCTCCGAAAATTTTGGGCCCTGCCCCCGGCTGTTCGGAGCTGCTCGGAGCTGCTCGGAACTTCTCCGAGATCCTCCGAAAATTTTGGGCGCTGCGCCCGGCTGTTCGGGGCTGCCTGGAGCTGTCCGGAGCTCCTCGGAACTTCTCCGAGATCCTACGAAAATTTTGGGCGCAGCGCCCGGCTGATCAGGGCTGATCGGGGCTGCTCGGAGCTGTACGGAACTTCTTGGAGCTTCTCCGAGATGCTCCGAAAATTTTGGGCGCTGCGCCCGGCTCTTCGGAGCTGCTCGGAGGTTCTCCGAGATGCTCCGAAAATCTTCGGTGCTGCGCCCGGCTATTCGGGGCTGGTCGGAGCTGCTCTGAACTTCTCGGAGCTTCTCCGAGATCCTCCGAAAATTTTGGGCGTTGCGCCCGGCTGTTCGGTACTGCTCGGAGCTTCTCCGAAATGCTCTGAAAATTTTTGGGCGCTGCGCCCTAATGTCTTGGGTTGTTCGGAGCTGCTCGGAACTTTTGCGAGATCCTCCGAAAATTTTGGGCGCTTCGCCCGGCTGTTCGGGGCTGCTCGGAGCTGTCCGTAACTTCTCGGAGCTTCTCCGAGATCCTCCGAAAATTTTGGGCGCTGCGCCCGGCTGTTCGGGGCTGCTCGGAGCTGCTCGGAACTTCCCTAACCCTGACCCTAACCCTAACCCTAACCCTAACCCTAACCCTAACCCTAACCCTAACCCTAACCCTAACCCTAACCCTAACCCTAACCCTAGCCCTAACCCTAACCCTAACCCTAACCCTAACCCTAACCCTAACCCTAACCCTAACCCTAACCCAAACCCTAACCCTAACCCTAACCCCAACCCTAACCCTAACCCTAACCCCAACCCTAACCCTAACCCTAACCCTAACCATAACCCTTACCCTAACCCTAACCTCCGGGCGCAGCTTCCAAAATTTTCGCCTAACCCTAACCCTAACCCTAACCCTAACCCTAACCCTAACCCTAACCCTAACCCTAACCCTAACCCTAACCCTAACCCTAACCCTAACCCTAACCCTAACCCTAACCCTAACCCTAACCCTAACCCTAACCCTAACCCTAACACTAACCATAACCCTCACCATAACCCTAACCCTAACCTCCGGCGCAGCTTCCAAAATATTCGCCTAACCCTAACCCTAACCCTAACCCTAACCCTAACCCTAACCCTAACCCTAACCCTAACCCTAACCCTAACCCTAACCCTTCTCCGAGATCCTCCGAAAATTTTGGGCGCTGCGCCCGGCTGTTCGGAGCTGCTCGGAGCTCCTCGCAACTTCTCCAAGATCCTCCGAAAATTTTGGGCGATGCGCCCGGCTGTTCGGAGCTGCTCGGAGCTGCTCGGAACTTCTCCGAGATCCTCCGAAAATTTTGGGCGCTGCGCCCGGCTGTTCGGGGCTGCTCGGAGCTGTTCGGAGCTGCTCGGAACTTCTCCGAGATGCTCCGAAAATTTTGGGCGCTGCGCCCGGCTGTTCGGAGCTGCTCGGAACTGCTCGGAACTTCTCCGAGATCCTCCGAAGATTTTGGGCGCTGCTCCCGGCTGTTCCGGGCTGCTCGGAACTTCTCCGAGATCCTCCGAGAATTTTGGGCGCTGCGCCCGGCTGTTCGGATCTGCTCGGAGCTCCTCGGAACTTCTTCGAGATCCTCCGAAAATTTTGGGAGCTGCGCCCGGCTGTTCGGGGCTTCTCGGAGCTGTTCGGAGCTGCTCGGAACTTCTCCGAGATCCTCCGACAATTTTGGGCGCTGCGCCCGGCTGTTCGGAGCTGCTCGGTGCTGCTCGGAACTTCTCCGAGATCCTTCAAAAATTTTGGGCGCTGCGCCCGGCTTTTCGGAGCTGCTCGGAACTGCTCGGAGCTTCTCCGAGATGCTCCGAAAATTTTGGGCGCTGCGCCCGGCTGTTCGGGGCTCCTCGGAGAATTTCCGAGATGCACCGAAAATCCTGGGCGCTGCGCCCTGCTGTTCGGGGCAGTTCGGAGGTGCTCGGAACATCTCCGAGATCCTCCGAAAATTTTGGGCGCTGCGCCCGGCTGTTCGGAGCTGCTCGGAACTGCTCGGAACTTCTCCGAGATTCTCCGAGAATTTTGGGCGCTGCGCCCGGCTGTTCGGTACTGCTCGGAGCTTCTCCGAAATGCTCTGAAAATTTTTGGGCGCTGCGCCCTGCTTTTCGGGGCTGTTCGGAGCTGCTCGAAACTTCTGCGAGATCCTCCGAAAATTTTGGGCGCTGCGCCCTGCTGTTCGGGGATGTTCGGAGGTGCTCGGAACTTCTCCGAGATGCTCCGAAAATTTTGGGCGCTGCGCCCGGCTGTTCGGGGCTGCTCGGAGCTGCTCGGAGCTCCTCGGAACTTCTCCGAGATCCTCCGAAAATTTTGGGCGCTGCGCACGGCTGTTCGGGGCTGCTCGAAGCTCCTCAGAACTTCTCCGAGATCCTCCGAAAATTTTTGGCGTTGCGCCCGGCTGTTCGGGGTGCTCGGAGCTGTTCGGAGCTGCTCGGAACTGCTCGGAGCTTCTCCGAGATGCTCCGAAAATTTTGGGCGCTGCGCCCGGCTGTTCGGAGCTGCTCGGAGCTGCTCGGAGCTTTTCGGAACTTCTCCGAGATCCTCCGAAAATTTTGGGCGCTTCGCCCGGCTGTTCGGGGCTGCTCGGAGCAGTCCAGAACTTCTCGGAGCTTCTCCGAGATGCTCCGAAAATTTTGGGCCCTGCCCCCGGCTGTTCGGAGCTGCTCGGAGCTGCTCGGAACTTCTCCGAGATCCTCCGAAAATTTTGGGCGCTGCGCCCGGCTGTTCGGGGCTGCCTGGAGCTGTCCGGAGCTCCTCGGAACTTCTCCGAGATCCTACGAAAATTTTGGGCGCAGCGCCCGGCTGATCAGGGCTGATCGGGGCTGCTCGGAGCTGTACGGAACTTCTTGGAGCTTCTCCGAGATGCTCCGAAAATTTTGGGCGCTGCGCCCGGCTCTTCGGAGCTGCTCGGAGGTTCTCCGAGATGCTCCGAAAATCTTCGGTGCTGCGCCCGGCTATTCGGGGCTGGTCGGAGCTGCTCTGAACTTCTCGGAGCTTCTCCGAGATCCTCCGAAAATTTTGGGCGCTGCGCCCGGCTGTTCGGTACTGCTCGGAGCTTCTCCGAAATGTTCTGAAAATTTTTGGGCGCTGCGCCCTAATGTCTTGGGTTGTTCGGAGCTGCTCGGAACTTCTGCGAGATCCTCCGAAAATTTTGGGCGCTGCGCCCGGCTGTTCGGGGCTGCTCGGAGCTGTCCGTAACTTCTCGGAACTTCTCCGAGATCCTCCGAAAATTTTGGGCGCTGCGCCCGGCTGTTCGGGGCTGCTCGGAGCTGCTCGGAACTTCTCCGAGATCCTCCGAAAATTTTGGGCGCTGCCATCGGCTGTTCGGAGCTGCTCGGAGCTGCTCGGAACTTCTCCGAGATCCTCCGAAAATTTTGGGCGCTGCGCCCGGCTGTTCGGGGCTGCTCGGAGCTGTCCGGAACTTCTCGGAGCTTCTCCGAGATCCTCCGAAAATTTTGGGCGCTGCGCCCGGCTGTTCGGGGCTGCTCGGAGCTGCTCTGAACCTCTCGGAGCTTCTCCGAGATGCTCCGAAAATTTTAGGCGCTGCGCCCGGCTGTTCGGGGCTCCTCGGAGCTTCTCCGAGATGCTCCGAAAATCTTGGGCGCTGCGCCCGGCTGTTCGGGGCTGTTCGGAGGTGCTCGGAACTTCTCCGAGATGCTCCGAAAATTTTGGGCGCTGCGCCCGGCTGTTCGGGGCTGCTCGGAGCTGTTCGGAACTTCTCCGAGATCCTCCGAAAATTTTGGGCGCTGCGCCCGGCTGTTCGGAGCTGCTCGGGTTGCTCGGAACTTCTCCGAGATCCTCCGAAAATTTTGGGCGCTGCGCCCGGCTGTTCGGAGCTGCTCGGAGCTCTTCTCGGAACTTCTTCGAGATCCTCCGAAAATTTTGGGCGATGCGCCCGGCTGTTCGGAGCTGTTCGGAGCTGCTCGGAACTTCTCCGAGATCCTCCGAAAATTTTGGGCGCTGCGCCCGGCTGTTCGGGGCTGCTCGGAGCTGTCCGGAGCTCCTCGGAACTTCTCCGAGATCCTCCGAAAATTTTGGGCGCTGCGCCCGGCTGTTCGGGGCTGCTCGGAGCTGTACGGAACTTCTTGGAGCTTCTCCGAGATGCTCCGAAAATTTTGGGCGCTGCGCCCGGCTGTTCGGAGCTGCTCGGAGCTGCTCGGAACTTCTCCGAGATCCTCCGAAAATTTTGGGCGCTGCGCCCGGCTGTTCGGGGCTGCTCGGAGCTGTTCGGAGCTGCTCGGAACTTCTCCGAGATGCTCCGAAAATTTTGGGCGCTGCGCCCGGCTGTTCGGAGCTGCTCGGAACTGCTCGGAACTTCTCCGAGATCCTCCGAAGATTTTGGGCGCTGCGCCCGGCTGTTCCGGGCTGCTCGGAGCAGTCTTCTCCGAGATGCTCCGAAAATTTTGGGCGCTGCGCCCGGCTGTTCGGGGCTCCTCGGAGAATTCTCCGAGATGCTCCGAAAATCCTGGGCGCTGCGCCCGGCTGTTCGGGGCAGTTCGGAGGTGCTCGGAACTTCTCCGAGATCCTCCGAAAATTTTGGGCGCTGCGCACGGCTGTTCGGAGCTGCTCGGAACTGCTCGGAACTTCTCCGAGATTCTCCGAGAATTTTGGGCGCTGCGCCCGGCTGTTCGGTACTGCTCGGAGCTTCTCCGAAATGCTCTGAAAATTTTTGGGCGCTGCGCCCTGCTTTTCGGGGCTGTTCGGAGCTGCTCGGAACTTCTGCGAGATCCTCCGAAAATTTTGGGCGCTGCGCCCGGCTGTTCGGGGCTGTTCGGAGGTGCTCGGAACTTCTCCGAGATGCTCCGAAAATTTTGGGCGCTGCGCCCGGCTGTTCGGGGCTGTTCGGAGCTGCTCGGAGCTCCTCAGAACTTCTCCGAGATCCTCCGAAAATTTTTGGCGTTGCGCCCGGCTGTTCGGGGTGCTCGGAGCTGTTCGGAGCTGCTCGGAACTGCTCGGAGCTTCTCCGAGATGCTCCGAAAATTTTGGGCGCTGCGCCCGGCTGTTCGGGGCTGCTCGGAGCTGCTCGGAGCTTTTCGGAACTTCTCCGAGATCCTCCGAAAATGTTGGGCGCTTCGCCCGGCTGTTCGCAGCTGCTCGGAGTTCCTCGGAATTTCTCCGAGATGCACCGAAAATTCTGGTCGCTCCGCCCAGCTGTTCGGAGCTGGTCGGTGCTTCTAGGGTTAGGGTTAGGGTTAGGGTAAGGGTTAGGGTTAGGGTTAGGGTTAGGGTTAGGGTTAGGGTTAGGGTAAGAGTTAGGGTTAGGGTTAGGGTTAGGGTTAGGGTTAGGGTTAGGGTTAGGGTCAGGGTCAGGGTTAGGGTTAGGGTTAGGGTTAGGGTTAGGGTTAGGGTTAGGGTTAGGGTTAGGGTTAGGGTTAGGGTTAGGGTTAGGGTTAGGGTTAGGGTTAGGGTTAGGGTTAGGGTTAGGGTTAGGGTTAGGGTTAGGGTTAGGGTTAGGGTTAGGCGAAAATTTTGGAAGCTGCGCCTGGAGGTTAGGGTTAGGGTTAGGGTTAGGGTTAGGGTTAGGGTTAGGGTTAGGGTTAGGGTTAGGGTTAGGGTTAGGGTTAGGGTTAGGGTTAGGGTTAGGGTTAGGGTTAGGGTTAGGGTTAGGGTTAGGGTTAGGGTTAGGGTTAGGGTTAGGGTTAGGGTTAGGGTTAGGGTTAGGGTTAGGGTTAGGGTTAGGGTTAGGGTTAGGGTTAGGGTTAGGGTTAGGGTTAGGGTTAGGGTTAGGGTTAGGTTAGGGTTAGGGTTAGGGTTAGGGTTAGGGTTAGGGTTAGGGTTAGGGTTAGGGTTAGGGTTAGGGTTAGGGTTAGGGTTAGGGTTAGGGTTAGGGTTAGGGTTAGGGTTAGGGTTAGGGTTAGGGTTAGGGTTAGTGTTTGGTGCTTCGAAAATTTTGGAAGCGTAAGGGTTAGGGTTAGGGTTAGGGTTAGGGTTAGGGTTAGGGTTAGGGTTAGGGTTAGGGTTGGGGTTGGGGTTGGGGTTAGGGTTGGGGTTGGGGTTGGGGTTGGGGTTGGGGTTGGGGTTGGGGTTGGGGTTGGGGTTGGGGTTGGGGTTGGGGTTGGGGTTGGGGTTGGGGTTGGGGTTGGGGTTGGGGTTGGGGTTGGGGTTGGGGTTGGGGTTGGGGTTGGGGTTGGGGTTAGGGTTAGGGTTAGGGTTAGGGTTAGGGTTAGGGTTAGGGTTAGGGTTAGGGTTAGGGTTAGGGTTAGGGTTAGGGTTAGGGTTAGGGTTAGGGTTAGGGTTAGTGTTTGGTGCTTCGAAAATTTTGGAAGCTGCGCCCGGATGTTCGGGGCTTCTCGGAAGTGATCGGAAGTTCTCGGAGATTTTCCGAAAATTTTGGGCGCTGCGCCGGCTGTACGGAGCTGCTCGGAGCTGCTCAGAACTTCTCCGAGATCCTTCGAAAATTTTGGGCGCTGCGCCCGGCTGTTCGGAGCTGCTCGGTGCTGCTCGGAACTTCTCCGAGATCCTCCGAAAATTTTGGGCGCTGCGCCCGCCTGTTCGGGGCTGATCGGAGCTTCTCCGAGATGCTCCGAAAATTTTGGGGGTGCGCCCGGCTGTTCGGAGCTGCTCGGTGCTGCTCGGAACTTCTCCGAGATCCTCCGAAAATTTTGGGCGCTGCGCCCGGCTGTTCGGGGCTGCTCGGAGCTGTTCGGAGTTGCTCGGAACTTCTCCGAGATCCTCCGAAAATTTTGGGCGCTGCGCCCGGCTGTTCGGAGCTGCTCGGAGCTGCTCGGAACTTCTCCGAGATCCTCCGAAAATTTTGGGCGCTGCGCCCTGCTGTTCGGGGCTGTTCGGAGGTGCTCGGAACATCTCCGAGATCCTCCGAAAATTTTGGGCGCTGCGCACGGCTGTTCGGAGCTGCTCGGAACTGCTCGGAACTTCTCCGAGATTCTCCGAGAATTTTGGGCGCTGCGCCCGGCTGTTCGGTACTGCTCGGAGCTTCTCCGAAATGCTCTGAAAATTTTTGGGCGCTGCGCCCTGCTGTTCGGGGCTGTTCGGAGCTGCTCGGAACTTCTGCGAGATCCTCCGAAAATTTTGGGCGCTGCACCCGGCTGTTCGGGGCTGCTCGGAGCTGCTCGGAGCTCCTCGGAACTTCTCCGAGATCCTCCGAAAATTTTGGGCGCTGCGCCCGGCTGTTCGGGGCTGCTCGGAGCTCCTCAGAACTTCTCCGAGATCCTCCGAAAATTTTTGGCGTTGCGCCCGGCTGTTCGGGGTGCTCGGAGCTGTTCGGAGCTGCTCGGAACTGCTCGGAGCTTCTCCGAGATGCTCCGAAAATTTTGGGCGCTGCGCCCGGCTGTTCGGGGCTGCTCGGAGCTGCTCGGAGCTTTTCGGAACTTCTCCGAGATCCTCCGAAAATTTTGGGCGCTTCGCCCGGCTGTTCGGGGCTGCTCGGAGCAGTCCAGAACTTCTCGGAGCTTCTCCGAGATGCTCCGAAAATTTTAGGCGCTGCGCCCGGCTGTTCGGGGCTCCTCGGAGCTTCTCCGAGATGCTCCGAAAATCTTGGGCGCTGCGCCCGGCTGTTCGGGGCTGTTCGGAGGTGCTCGGAACTTCTCCGAGATCCTCCGAAAATTTTGGGCGCTGCGCACGGCTGTTCGGAGCTGCTCGGAACTGCTCGGAACTTCTCCGAGATTCTCCGAGAATTTTGGGCGCTGCGCCCGGCTGTTCGGTACTGCTCGGAGCTTCTCCGAAATGCTCTGAAAATTTTTGGGCGCTGCGCCCTGCTTTTCGGGGCTGTTCGGAGCTGCTCGAAACTTCTGCGAGATCCTCCGAAAATTTTGGGCGCTGCGCCCTGCTGTTCGGGGATGTTCGGAGGTGCTCGGAACTTCTCCGAGATGCTCCGAAAATTTTGGGCGCTGCGCCCGGCTGTTCGGGGCTGCTCGGAGCTGCTCGGAGCTCCTCGGAACTTCTCCGAGATCCTCCGAAAATTTTGGGCGCTGCGCCCGGCTGTTCGGGGCTGCTCGGAGCTCCTCAGAACTTCTCCGAGATCCTCCGAAAATTTTTGGCGTTGCGCCCGGCTGTTCGGGGTGCTCGGAGCTGTTCGGAGCTGCTCGGAACTGCTCGGAGCTTCTCCGAGATGCTCCGAAAATTTTGGGCGCTGCGCCCGGCTGTTCGGGGCTGCTCGGAGCTGCTCGGAGCTTTTCGGAACTTCTCCGAGATCCTCCGAAAATTTTGGGCGCTTCGCCCGGCTGTTCGGGGCTGCTCGGAGCAGTCCAGAACTTCTCGGAGCTTCTCCGAGATGCTCCGAAAATTTTGGGCGCTGCGCCCGGCTGTTCGGAGCTGCTCGGAGCTGCTCGGAACTTCTCCGAGATCCTCCGAAAATTTTGGGCGCTGCGCCCGGCTGTTCGGGGCTGCCTGGAGCTGTCCGGAGCTCCTCGGAACTTCTCCGAGATCCTCCGAAAATTTTGGGCGCAGCGCCCGGCTGATCAGGGCTGATCGGGGCTGCTCGGAGCTGTACGGAACTTCTTGGAGCTTCTCCGAGATGCTCCGAAAATTTTGGGCGCTGCGCCCGGCTGTGCTCGGAGGTTCTCCGAGATGCTCCGAAAATCTTCGGTGCTGCGCCCGGCTATTCGGGGCTGGTCGGAGCTGCTCTGAACTTCTCGGAGCTTCTCCGAGATCCTCCGAAAATTTTGGGCGCTGCGCCCGGCTGTTCGGGCCTGCTCGGAGCTTCTCCGAGATCCTCCGAAAATTTTGGGCGCTGCGCCCTAATGTTCGGGGCTTTGGAGCTGTTCGGAGCTGCTCGGAACTTCTCCGAGATCCTCCGAAAATTTTGGGCGCTGCGCCCGGCTGTTCGGGGCTGCTCGGAGCTGTCCGTAACTCGGAACTTCTCCGAGATCCTCCGAAAATTTTGGGCGCTGCGCCCGGCTGTTCGGGGCTGCTCGGAGCTGTAGCGGAACTTCTCCGAGATCCTCCGAAAATTTTGGGCGCTGCGCCCGGCTGTTCGGAGCTGCTCGGAGCTGCTCGGAACTTCTCCGAGATCCTCCGAAAATTTTGGGCGCTGCGCCCGGCTGTTCGGGGCTGCTCGGAGCTGTCCGTAACTTCTCGGAGATCTCCGAGATGCACCGAAAATCCTGGGCGCTGCGCCCTGCTGTTCGGGGCAGTTCGGAGGTGCTCGGAACATCTCCGAGATCCTCCGAAAATTTTGGGCGCTGCGCACGGCTGTTCGGAGCTGCTCGGAACTGCTCGGAACTTCTCCGAGATTCTCCGAGAATTTTGGGCGCTGCGCCCGGCTGTTCGGTACTGCTCGGAGCTTCTCCGAAATGCTCTGAAAATTTTTGGGCGCTGCGCCCTGCTTTTCGGGGCTGTTCGGAGCTGCTCGAAACTTCTGCGAGATCCTCCGAAAATTTTGGGCGCTGCGCCCTGCTGTTCGGGGATGTTCGGAGGTGCTCGGAACTTCTCCGAGATGCTCCGAAAATTTTGGGCGCTGCGCCCGGCTGTTCGGGGCTGCTCGGAGCTGCTCGGAACTCCTCGGAGCTTCTCCGAGATGCTCCGAAAATTTTGGGCGCTGCGCCCGGCTGTTCGGGGCTCCTCGGAGCTCCTCGGAACTTCTCCGAGATGCTCCGAAAATCTTGGGCGCTGCGCCCGGCTGTTCGGGGCTGTTCGGAGCTCCTCGGAGCTTCTCCGAGATGCTCCGAAAATTTTGGGCGCTGCGCCCGGCTGTTCGGAGCTGCTCGGAGCTGCTCTGAACCTCTCGGAGCTTCTCCGAGATGCTCCGAAAATTTTAGGCGCTGCGCCCGGCTGTTCGGGGCTCCTCGGAGCTTCTCCGAGATGCTCCGAAAATCTTGGGCGCTGCGCCCGGCTGTTCGGGGCTGTTCGGAGCTGCTCGGAACTTCTCCGAGATCCTCCGAAAATTTTGGGCGCTGCGCCCGGCTGTTCGGGGCTGCTCGGAGCTGCTCGGAACTTCTCCGAGATCCTCCGAAAATTTTGGGCGCTGCGCCCGGCTGTTCGGAGCTGCTCGGAGCTCCTCGGAACTTCTCCGAGATCCTCCGAAAATTTTGGGCGCTGCGCCCGGCTGTTCGGAGCTGCTCGGAGCTGCTCGGAACTTCTCCGAGATCCTCCGAAAATTTTGGGCGCTGCGCCCGGCTGTTCGGGGCTGCTCGGAGCTGTCCGGAGCTTCTCGGAGCTTCTCCGAGATCCTCCGAAAATTTTGGGCGCTGCGCCCGGCTGTTCGGGGCTGCTCGGAGCTGCTCTGAACCTCTCGGAGCTTCTCCGAGATGCTCCGAAAATTTTAGGCGCTGCGCCCGGCTGTTCGGGGCTCCTCGGAGCTTCTCCGAGATGCTCCGAAAATCTTGGGCGCTGCGCCCGGCTGTTCGGGGCTGTTCGGAGGTGCTCGGAACTTCTCCGAGATGCTCCGAAAATTTTGGGCGCTGCGCCCGGCTGTTCGGGGCTGTTCGGAGCTGTTCGGAACTTCTCCGAGATCCTCCGAAAATTTTGGGCGCTGCGCCCGGCTGTTCGGAGCTGCTCGGGTTGCTCGGAACTTCTCCGAGATCCTCCGAAAATTTTGGGCGCTGCGCCCGGCTGTTCGGAGCTGCTCGGAGCTCCTCGCAACTTCTCCAAGATCCTCCGAAAATTTTGGGCGATGCGCCCGGCTGTTCGGAGCTGTTCGGAGCTGCTCGGAACTTCTCCGAGATCCTCCGAAAATTTTGGGCGCTGCGCCCGGCTGTTCGGGGCTGCTCGGAGCTGTCCGGAGCTCCTCGGAACTTCTCCGAGATCCTCCGAAAATTTTGGGCGCTGCGCCCGGCTGTTCGGGGCTGCTCGGAGCTGTACGGAACTTCTTGGAGCTTCTCCGAGATGCTCCGAAAATTTTGGGCGCTGCGCCCGGCTGTTCGGAGCTGCTCGGAGCTGCTCGGAACTTCTCCGAGATCCTCCGAAAATTTTGGGCGCTGCGCCCGGCTGTTCGGGGCTGCTCGGAGCTGTTCGGAGCTGCTCGGAACTTCTCCGAGATGCTCCGAAAATTTTGGGCGCTGCGCCCGGCTGTTCGGAGCTGCTCGGAACTGCTCGGAACTTCTCCGAGATCCTCCGAAAATTTTGGGCGCTGCGCCCGGCTGTTCGGAGCTGCTCGGAGCTAATCGCAACTTCTCCGAGATCCTCCGAAAATTTTGGGCGCTGCGCCCGGCTGTTCGGAGCTGCTCGGAGCTGCTCGGAACTTCTCCGAGATCCTCCGAAAATTTTGGGCGCTGCGCCCGGCTGTTCGGGGCTGCTCGGAGCTGTCCGGAGCTCCTCGGAACTTCTCCGAGATCCTCCGAAAATTTTGGGCGCTGCGCCCGGCTGTTCGGGGCTGCTCGGAGCTGTACGGAACTTCTCGGAGCTTCTCCGAGATGCTCCG
The DNA here is from genome assembly GCA_964023275.1 of Norana najaformis. Lineage (NCBI taxonomy): Eukaryota > Metazoa > Annelida > Clitellata > Crassiclitellata > Hormogastridae > Norana > Norana najaformis. The sequence goes on along the minus strand of OZ029914.1, from coordinate 6,718,999 downwards.
AAAATTTTGGGCGCTGCGCCCGGCTGTTCGGAGCTGCTCGGAGCTGCTCGGAACTTCTCCGAGATCCTCCGAAAATTTTGGGCGCTGCGCCCGGCTGTTCGGAGCTGCTCGGAACTGCTCGGAACTTCTCCGAGATCCTCCGAAGATTTTGGGCGCTGCGCCCGGCTGTTCCGGGCTGCTCGGAACTTCTCCGAGATCCTCCGAGAATTTTGGGCGCTGCGCCCGGCTGTTCGGAGCTGCTCGGAACTTCTCCGAGATCCTCCGAAAATTTTGGGCGATGCGCCCGGCTGTTCGGAGCTGCTCGGAGCTCCTCGGAACTTCTTCGAGATCCTCCGAAAATTTTGGGCGCTGCGCCCGGCTGTTCGGGGCTGTTCGGAGCTGTTCGGAGCTGCTCGGAACTTCTCCGAGATCCTCCGACAATTTTGGGCGCTGCGCCCGGCTGTTCGGAGCTGCTCGGAGCTGCTCGGAACTTCTCCGAGATCCTTCAAAATTTTGGGCGCTGCGCCCGGCTTTTCGGAGCTGCTCGGAACTGCTCGGAGCTTCTCCGAGATGCTCCGAAAATTTTGGGCGCTGCGCCCGGCTGTTCGGGGCTCCTCGGAGAATCTCCGAGATGCACCGAAAATCCTGGGCGCTGCGCCCTGCTGTTCGGGGCAGTTCGGAGGTGCTCGGAACATCTCCGAGATCCTCCGAAAATTTTGGGCGCTGCGCACGGCTGTTCGGAGCTGCTCGGAACTGCTCGGAACTTCTCCGAGATTCTCCGAGAATTTTGGGCGCTGCGCCCGGCTGTTCGGTACTGCTCGGAGCTTCTCCGAAATGCTCTGAAAATTTTTGGGCGCTGCGCCCTGCTTTTCGGGGCTGTTCGGAGCTGCTCGAAACTTCTGCGAGATCCTCCGAAAATTTTGGGCGCTGCGCCCTGCTGTTCGGGGATGTTCGGAGGTGCTCGGAACTTCTCCGAGATGCTCCGAAAATTTTGGGCGCTGCGCCCGGCTGTTCGGGGCTGCTCGGAGCTGCTCGGAGCTCCTCGGAACTTCTCCGAGATCCTCCGAAAATTTTGGGCGCTGCGCCCGGCTGTTCGGGGCTGCTCGGAGCTCCTCGGAACTTCTTCGAGATCCTCCGAAAATTTTGGGCGCTGCGCCCGGCTGTTCGGGGCTGTTCGGAGCTCCTCGGAACTTCTCCGAGATCCTCCGAAAATTTTGGGCGCTTCGCCCGGCTGTTCGGGGCTGCTCGGAGCTGTCCAGAATTTCTCGGAGCTTCTCCGAGATGCTCCGAAAATTTTGGGCGCTGCGCCCGGCTGTTCGGAGCTGCTCGGAGCTGCTCGGAACTTCTCCGAGATGCTCCGAAAATTTTGGGCGCTGCGCCCGGCTGTTCGGGGCTGCTCGGAGCTGTCCGTCGGAACTTCTCCGAGATCCTCCGAAAATTTTGGGCGCTGCGCCCGGCTGTTCGGGGCTGCTCGGAGCTGCTCGAAAGCTTCTCCGAGATGCTCCGAAAATTTTGGGCGCTGCGCCCGGCTGTTCGGGGCTGCTCGGAGCTGTTCGGAACTTCTCCGAGATCCTCCGAAAATTTTGGGCGCTGCGCCCGGCTGTTCGGAGCTGTTCGGAGCTGCTCGGAACTTCTCCGAGATCCTCCGAAAATTTTGGGCGCTGCGCCCGGCTGTTCGGGGCTGCTCGGAGCTGTCCGGAGCTCCTCGGAACTTCTCCGAGATCCTCCGAAAATTTTGGGCGCAGCGCCCGGCTGTTCGGGGCTGCTCGGAGCTGTACGGAACTTCTTGGAGCTTCTCCGAGATGCTCCGAAAATTTTGGGCGCTGCGCCCGGCTGTTCGGAGCTGCTCGGAGCTGCTCGGAACTTCTCCGAGATCCTCCGAAAATTTTGGGCGCTGCGCCCGGCTGTTCGGGGCTGCTCGGAGCTGTTCGGAGCTGCTCGGAACTTCTCCGAGATGCTCCGAAAATTTTGGGCGCTGCGCCCGGCTGTTCGGGGCTGCTCGGAGCAGTCCAGAACTTCTCGGAACTTCTCCGAGATCCTCCGAAAATTTTGGGCGCTGCGCCCGGCTGTTCGGAGCTGCTCGGAGCTGCTCGGAACTTCTCCGAGATCCTCCGAAAATTTTGGGCGCTGCGCCCGGCTGTTCGGGGCTGCTCGGAGCTGTCCGGAGCTCCTCGGAACTTCTCCGAGATCCTCCGAAAATTTTGGGCGCTGCGCCCGGCTGTTCGGGGCTGATCGGGGCTGCTCGGAACTTCTCCGAGATCCTCCGAGAATTTTGGGCGCTGCGCCCGGCTGTTCGGAGCTGCTCGGAACTTCTCCGAGATCCTCCGAAAATTTTGGGCGATGCGCCCGGCTGTTCGGAGCTGCTCGGAGCTCCTCGGAACTTCTCCGAGATCCTCCGAAAATTTTGGGCGCTGCGCCCGGCTGTTCGGGGCTGCTCGGAGCTGTTCGGAGCTGCTCGGAACTTCTCCGAGATCCTCCGACAATTTTGGGCGCTGCGCCCGGCTGTTCGGAGCTGCTCGGAGCTGCTCGGAACTTCTCCGAGATCCTTCGAAAATTTTGGGCGCTGCGCCCGGCTGTTCGGGGCTGCTCGGAGCTGAACTCGGAGCTTCTCCGAGATGCTCCGAAAATTTTGGGCGCTGCGCCCGGCTGTTCGGGGCTGCTCGGAGCTGCTCGGAACTTCTCCGAGATCCTCCGAAAATTTTGGGCGCTGCGCCCGGCTGTTCGGGGCTGCTCGGAGCTGTTCGGAGCTCCTCGGAACTTCTCCGAGATCCTCCGAAAATTTTGGGCGCTGCGCCCGGCTGTTCGGGGCTGCTCGGAGCTCCTCGGAACTTCTCCGAGATCCTCCGAAAATTTTGGGCGCTGCGCCCGGCTGTTCGGGGCTGCTCGGAGCTGTCCAGAACTTCTCGGAGCTTCTCCGAGATGCTCCGAAAATTTTGGGCGCTGCGCCCGGCTGTTCGGAGCTGCTCGGAGCTGCTCGGAACTTCTCCGAGATCCTCCGAAAATTTTGGGCGCTTCGCCCGGCTGTTCGGGGCTGCTCGGAGCTGTCCGGAACTTCTCGGAGCTTCTCCGAGATGCTCCGAAAATTTTGGGCGCTGCGCCCGGCTGTTCGGGGCTGCTCGGAGCTGCTCGGAACTCGGAGCTTCTCCGAGATCCTCCGAAAATTTTGGGCGCTGCGCCCGGCTGTTCGGGCTGCTCGGAGCTCGGAACTTCTCCGAGATGCTCCGAAAATTTTGGGCGCTGCGCCCGGCTGTTCGGAGCTGCTCGGAACTGCTCGGAACTTCTCCGAGATCCTCCGAAGATTTTGGGCGCTGCGCCAGGCTGTTCCGGGCTGCTCGGAACTTCTCCGAGATCCTCCGAGAATTTTGGGCGCTGCGCCCGGCTGTTCGGAGCTGCTCGGAACTTCTCCGAGATCCTCCGAAAATTTTGGGCGATGCGCCCGGCTGTTCGGAGCTGCTCGGAGCTCCTCGGAACTTCTCCGAGATCCTCCGAAAATTTTGGGCGCTGCGCCCGGCTGTTCGGGGCTGCTCGGAGCTGTTCGGAGCTGCTCGGAACTTCTCCGAGATCCTCCGACAATTTTGGGCGATGCGCCCGGCTGTTCGGGGCTCCTCGGAGCTTCTCCGAGATGCTCCGAAAATCTTGGGCGCTGCGCCCGGCTGTTCGGGGCTGTTCGGAGGTGCTCGGAACTTCTCCGAGATGCTCCGAAAATTTTGGGCGCTGCGCCCGGCTGTTCGGGGCTGCTCGGAGCTGTTCGGAACTTCTCCGAGATCCTCCGAAAATTTTGGGCGCTGCGCCCGGCTGTTCGGAGCTGCTCGGGTTGCTCGGAACTTCTCCGAGATCCTCCGAAAATTTTGGGCGCTGCGCCCGGCTGTTCGGAGCTGCTCGGAGCTGCTCGGAACTTCTCCGAGATCCTCCGAAAATTTTGGGCGCTGCGCCCGGCTGTTCGGGGCTGCTCGGAGCTGTACGGAACTTCTTGGAGCTTCTCCGAGATGCTCCGAAAATTTTGGGCGCTGCGCCCGGCTGTTCGGAGCTGCTCGGAGCTGCTCGGAACTTCTCCGAGATCCTCCGAAAATTTTGGGCGCTGCGCCCGGCTGTTCGGGGCTGCTCGGAGCTGTTCGGAGCTGCTCGGAACTTCTCCGAGATGCTCCGAAAATTTTGGGCGCTGCGCCCGGCTGTTCGGAGCTGCTCGGAACTGCTCGGAACTTCTCCGAGATCCTCCGAAGATTTTGGGCGCTGCGCCCGGCTGTTCCGGGCTGCTCGGAGCAGTCCAGAACTTCTCGGAGCTTCTCCGAGATGCTCCGAAAATTTTGGGCGCTGCGCCCGGCTGTTCGGAGCTGCTCGGAGCTGCTCGGAACTTCTCCGAGATCCTCCGAAAATTTTGGGCGCTGCGCCCGGCTGTTCGGGGCTGCTCGGAGCTGTTCCGGGCTGCTCGGAACTTCTCCGAGATCCTCCGAAAATTTTGGGCGATGCGCCCGGCTGTTCGGAGCTGCTCGGAGCTCCTCGGAACTTCTCCGAGATCCTCTGAAAATTTTGGGCGCTGCGCCCGGCTGTTCGGGGCTGCTCGGAGCTGTTCGGAGCTGCTCGGAACTTCTCCGAGATCCTCCGACAATTTTGGGCGCTGCGCCCGGCTGTTCGGAGCTGCTCGGAGCTGCTCGGAACTTCTCCGAGATCCTTCGAAAATTTTGGGCGCTTCGCCCGGCTGTTCGGGGCTGCTCGGAGCAGTCCAGAACTTCTCGGAGCTTCTCCGAGATGCTCCGAAAATTTTGGGCGCTGCCCCCGGCTGTTCGGAGCTGCTCGGAGCTGCTCGGAACTTCTCCGAGATCCTCCGAAAATTTTGGGCGCTGCGCCCGGCTGTTCGGGGCTGCTCGGAGCTGTCCGGAGCTCCTCGGAACTTCTCCAAGATCCTCCGAAAATTTTGGGCGCAGCGCCCGGCTGTTCGGGGCTGATCGGGGCTGCTCGGAGCTGTACGGAACTTCTTGGAGCTTCTCCGAGATGCTCCGAAAATTTTGGGCGCTGCGCCCGGCTGTTCGGAGCTGCTCGGAGCTGCTCGGAACTTCTCCGAGATCCTCCGAAAATTTTGGGCGCTGCGCCCGGCTGTTCGGGGCTGCTCGGAGCTGTTCTGAGCTGCTCGGAACTTCTCCGAGATGCTCCGAAAATTTTGGGCGCTGCGCCCGGCTGTTCGGAGCTGCTCGGAACTGCTCGGAACTTCTCCGAGATCCTCCGAAGATTTTGGGCGCTGCGCCAGGCTGTTCCGGGCTGCTCGGAACTTCTCCGAGATCCTCCGAAAATTTTGGGCGATGCGCCCGGCTGTTCGGAGCTGCTCGGAGCTCCTCGGAACTTCTCCGAGATCCTCCGAAAATTTTGGGCGCTGCGCCCGGCTGTTCGGGGCTGCTCGGAGCTGTTCGGAGCTGCTCGGAACTTCTCCGAGATCCTCCGACAATTTTGGGCGCTGCGCCCGGCTGTTCGGAGCTGCTCGGAGCTGCTCGGAACTTCTCCGAGATCCTTCGAAAATTTTGGGCGCTTCGCCCGGCTGTTCGGGGCTGCTCGGAGCTGTCCGGAGCTCCTCGGAACTTCTCCGAGATCCTCCGAAAATTTTGGGCGCAGCGCCCGGCTGTTCGGGGCTGCTCGGAGCTGTACGGAACTTCTTGGAGCTTCTCCGAGATGCTCCGAAAATTTTGGGCGCTGCCCCCGGCTGTTCGGAGCTGCTCGGAGCTGCTCGGAACTTCTCCGAGATCCTCCGAAAATTTTGGGCGCTGCGCCCGGCTGTTCGGGGCTGCTCGGAGCTGTCCGGAGCTTCTCGGAACTTCTCCGAGATCCTCCGAAAATTTTGGGCGCTGCGCCCGGCTGTTCGGGGCTGCTCGGAGCTGTTCGGAGCTGCTCGGAACTTCTCCGAGATGCTCCGAAAATTTTGGGCGCTGCGCCCGGCTGTTCGGAGCTGCTCGGAACTGCTCGGAACTTCTCCGAGATCCTCCGAAGATTTTGGGCGCTGCGCCAGGCTGTTCTGGGCTGCTCGGAACTTCTCCGAGATCCTCCGAGAATTTTGGGCGCTGCGCCCGGCTGTTCGGAGCTGCTCGGAACTTCTCCGAGATCCTCCGAAAATTTTGGGCGATGCGCCCGGCTGTTCGGAGCTGCTCGGAGCTCCTCGGAACTTCTCCGAGATCCTCCGAAAATTTTGGGCGCTGCGCCCGGCTGATCGGGGCTGATCGGGGCTGCTCGGAGCTGTACGGAACCTCTTGGAGCTTCTCCGAGATGCTCCGAAAATTTTGGGCGCTGCGCCCGGCTGTTCGGAGCTGCTCGGAGCTGCTCGGAACTTCTCCGAGATCCTCCGAAAATTTTGGGCGCTGCGCCCGGCTGTTCGGGGCTGCTCGGAGCTGTTCGGAGCTGCTCGGAACTTCTCCGAGATGCTCCGAAAATTTTGGGCGCTGCGCCCGGCTGTTCGGAGCTGCTCGGAACTGCTCGGAACTTCTCCGAGATCCTCCGAAGATTTTGGGCGCTGCGCCAGGCTGTTCTGGGCTGCTCGGAACTTCTCCGAGATCCTCCGAGAATTTTGGGTGCTGCGCCCGGCTGTTCGGAGCTGCTCGGAACTTCTCCGAGATCCTCCGAAAATTTTGGGCGATGCGCCCGGCTGTTCGGAGCTGCTCGGAGCTCCTCGGAACTTCTCCGAGATCCTCCGAAAATTTTGGGCGCTGCGCCCGGCTGTTCGGGGCTGCTCGGAGCTGTTCGGAGCTGCTCGGAACTTCTCCGAGATCCTCCGACAATTTTGGGCGCTGCGCCCGGCTGTTCGGAGCTGCTCGGAGCTGCTCGGAACTTCTCCGAGATCCTTCGAAAATTTTGGGCGCTTCGCCCGGCTGTTCGGGGCTGCTCGGAGCAGTCCAGAACTTCTCGGAGCTTCTCCGAGATGCTCCGAAAATTTTGGGCGCTGCCCCCGGCTGTTCGGAGCTGCTCGGAACTGCTCGGAACTTCTCCGAGATCCTCCGAAGATTTTGGGCGCTGCGCCAGGCTGTTCTGGGCTGCTCGGAACTTCTCCGAGATCCTCCGAGAATTTTGGGCGCTGCGCCCGGCTGTTCGGAGCTGCTCGGAGCTCCTCGGAACTTCTCCGAGATCCTCCGAAAATTTTGGGCGCTGCGCCCGGCTGTTCGGGGCTGCTCGGAGCTGTTCGGAGCTGCTCGGAACTTCTCCGAGATCCTCCGACAATTTTGGGCGCTGCGCCCGGCTGTTCGGAGCTGCTCGGAGCTGCTCGGAACTTCTCCGAGATCCTCCGAAAATTTTGGGCGCTGCGCCCGGCTGTTCGGGGCTGCTCGGAGCTGTTCGGAGCTGCTCGGAACTTCTCCGAGATCCTCCGACAATTTTGGGCGCTGCGCCCGGCTGTTCGGAGCTGCTCGGAGCTGCTCGGAACTTCTCCGAGATCCTTCGAAAATTTTGGGCGCTTCGCCCGGCTGTTCGGGGCTGCTCGGAGCAGTCCAGAACTTCTCGGAGCTTCTCCGAGATGCTCCGAAAATTTTGGGCGCTGCCCCCGGCTGTTCGGAGCTGCTCGGAACTGCTCGGAACTTCTCCGAGATCCTCCGAAGATTTTGGGCGCTGCGCCAGGCTGTTCTGGGCTGCTCGGAACTTCTCCGAGATCCTCCGAGAATTTTGGGCGCTGCGCCCGGCTGTTCGGAGCTGCTCGGAACTTCTCCGAGATCCTCCGAAAATTTTGGGCGATGCGCCCGGCTGTTCGGAGCTGCTCGGAGCTCCTCGGAACTTCTCCGAGATCCTCCGAAAATTTTGGGCGCTGCGCCCGGCTGTTCGGGGCTGCTCGGAGCTCCTCGGAACTTCTCCGAGATCCTTCGAAAATTTTGGGCGCTTCGCCCGGCTGTTCGGGGCTGCTCGGAGCAGTCCAGAACTTCTCGGAGCTTCTCCGAGATGCTCCGAAAATTTTGGGCGCTGCCCCCGGCTGTTCGGAGCTGCTCGGAGCTGCTCGGAACTTCTCCGAGATCCTCCGAAAATTTTGGGCGCTGCGCCCGGCTGTTCGGGGCTGCTCGGAGCTGTTCGGAGCTGCTCGGAACTTCTCCGAGATCCTCCGACAATTTTGGGCGCTGCGCCCGGCTGTTCGGAGCTGCTCGGAGCTGCTCGGAACTTCTCCGAGATCCTTCGAAAATTTTGGGCGCTTCGCCCGGCTGTTCGGGGCTGCTCGGAGCAGTCCAGAACTTCTCGGAGCTTCTCCGAGATGCTCCGAAAATTTTGGGCGCTGCCCCCGGCTGTTCGGAGCTGCTCGGAGCTGCTCGGAACTTCTCCGAGATCCTCCGAAAATTTTGGGCGCTTCGCCCGGCTGTTCGGAGCTGCTCGGAGCTGCTCTTAACCTCTCGGAGCTTCTCCGAGATGCTCCGAAAATTTTAGGCGCTGCGCCCGGCTGTTCGGGGCTCCTCGGAGCTTCTCCGAGATGCTCCGAAAATCTTGGGCGCTGCGCCCGGCTGTTCGGGGCTGTTCGGAGGTGCTCGGAACTTCTCCGAGATGCTCCGAAAATTTTGGGCGCTGCGCCCGGCTGTTCGGGGCTGTTCGGAGCTGTTCGGAACTTCTCCGAGATCCTTCGAAAATTTTGGGCGCTGCGCCCGGCTGTTCGGAGCTGCTCGGGTTGCTCGGTACTTCTCCGAGATCCTCCGAAAATTTTGGGCGCTGCGCCCGGCTGTTCGGAGCTGCTCGGAGCTCCTCGCAACTTCTCCAAGATCCTCCGAAAATTTTGGGCGATGCGCCCGGCTGTTCGGAGCTGTTCGGAGCTGCTCGGAACTTCTCCGAGATCCTCCGAAAATTTTGGGCGCTGCGCCCGGCTGTTCGGGGCTGCTCGGAGCTGTCCGGAGCTCCTCGGAACTTCTCCGAGATCCTCCGAAAATTTTGGGCGCAGCGCCCGGCTGTTCGGGGCTGCTCGGAGCTGTACGGAACTTCTTGGAGCTTCTCCGAGATGCTCCGAAAATTTTGGGCGCTGCGCCCGGCTGTTCGGAGCTGCTCGGAGCTGCTCGGAACTTCTCCGAGATCCTCCGAAAATTTTGGGCGCTGCGCCCGGCTGTTCGGGGCTGCTCGGAGCTGTTCGGAGCTGCTCGGAACTTCTCCGAGATGCTCCGAAAATTTTGGGCGCTACGCCCGGCTGTTCGGAGCTGCTCGGAACTGCTCGGAACTTCTCCGAGATCCTCCGAAGATTTTGGGCGCTGCGCCCGGCTGTTCCGGGCTGCTCGGAACTTCTCCGAGATCCTCCGAGAATTTTGGGCGCTGCGCCCGGCTGTTCGGAGCTGCTCGGAACTTCTCCGAGATCCTCCGAAAATTTTGGGCGATGCGCCCGGCTCTTCGGAGCTGCTCGGAGCTGCTCGGAACTTCTCCGAGATCCTTCAAAAATTTTGGGCGGTGCGCCCGGCCTTTCGGAGCTGCTCGGAACTGCTCGGAGCTTCTCCGAGATGCTCCGAAAATTTTGGGCGCTGCGCCCGTCTGTTCGGGGCTCCTCGGAGAATCTCCGAGATGCACCGAAAATCCTGGGCGCTGCGCCCTGCTGTTCGGGGCAGTTCGGAGGTGCTCGGAACATCTCCGAGATCCTCCGAGAATTTTGGGCGCTGCGCCCGGCTGTTCGGAGCTGCTCGGAACTTCTCCGAGATCCTCCGAAAATTTTGGGCGATGCGCCCGGCTGTTCGGAGCTGCTCGGAGCTCCTCGGAACTTCTTCGAGATCCTCCGAAAATTTTGGGCGCTGCGCCCGGCTGTTCGGGGCTGCTCGGAGCTGTACGGAACTTCTTGGAGCTTCTCCGAGATGCTCCGAAAATTTTGGGCGCTGCGCCCGGCTGTTCGGAGCTGCTCGGAGCTGCTCGGAACTTCTCTGAGATCCTCCGAAAATTTTGGGCGCTGCGCCCGGCTGTTCGGGGCTGCTCGGAGCTGTTCGGAGCTGCTCGGAACTTCTCCGAGATGCTCCGAAAATTTTGGGCGCTGCGCCCGGCTGTTCGGAGCCGCTCGGAACTGCTCGGAACTTCTCCGAGATCCTCCGAAGATTTTGGGCGCTGCGCCCGGCTGTTCCGGGCTGCTCGGAGCAGTCCAGAACTTCTCGGAGCTTCTCCGAGATGCTCCGAAAATTTTGGGCGCTGCCCCCGTCTGTTCGGAGCTGCTCGGAGCTGCTCGGAACTTCTCCGAGATCCTCCGAAAATTTTGGGCGCTGCGCCCGGCTGTTCGGGGCTGCTCGGAGCTGTCCGGAGCTCCTCGGAACTTCTCCGAGATCCTCCGAAAATTTTGGGCGCAGCGCCCGGCTGATCGGGGCTGATCGGGGCTGCTCGGAGCTGTACGGAACTTCTTGGAGCTTCTCCGAGATGCTCCGAAAATTTTGGGCGCTGCGCCTGGCTGTTCGGAGCTGCTCGGAGCTGCTCGGAACTTCTCCGAGATCCTCCGAAAATTTTGGGCGCTTCGCCCGGCTGTTCGGGGCTGCTCGGAGCTGTCCGTAACTTCTCGGAGCTTCTCCGAGATCCTCCGAAAATTTTGGGCGCTGCACCCGGCTGTTCGGGGCTGCTCGGAGCTGCTCTGAACCTCTCGGAGCTTCTCCGAGATGCTCCGAAAATTTTAGGCGCTGCGCCCGGCTGTTCTGGGCTCCTCGGAGCTTCTCCGAGATGCTCCGAAAATCTTGGGCGCTGCGCCCGGCTGTTCGGGGCTGTTCGGAGGTGCTCGGAACTTCTCCGAGATGCTCCGAAAATTTTGGGCGCTGAGCCCGGCTGTTCGGGGCTGTTCGGAGCTGTTCGGAACTTCTCCGAGATCCTCCGAAAATTTTGGGCGCTGCGCCCGGCTGTTCGGAGCTGCTCGGGTTGCTCGGAACTTCTCCGAGATCCTCCGAACATTTTGGGCGCTGCGCCCGGCGGTTCGGAGCTGCTCGGAACTTCTCCGAGATCCTCCGAAAATTTTGGGCGCTGCGCCCGGCTGTTCGGGGCTGGTAGGAGCTGCTCGGCGCTGCCTCTAGGAGAAGCTCCCAGAAGCTCCGCACCTCCGGGCGCAGCTTCCAAAATTTTCGCCTAACCCTAACCCTAACCCTAACCATAACCATAGCCATAACCCTAACCCTAACCTCCGGGCGCAGCTTCCAAAATTTTCGCCTAACCCTAACCCTAACCCTAACCCTAACCCTAACCCTAACCCTAACCCTAACCCTAACCCTAACCCTAACCCTAACCCTAACCCTAACCCTAACCCTAACCCTAACCCTAACCCTAACCCTAACCCTAACCCTAACCCTAACCCTAACCCTAACCCTAACCCTAACCCTAGCCCTAACCCTAACCCTAACCCTAACCCTAACCCTAACCCTAACCCTAACCCTAACCCTAACCCAAACCCTAACCCTAACCCTAACCCCAACCCTAACCCTAACCCTAACCCCAACCCTAACCCTAACCCTAACCCTAACCATAACCCTTATCCTAACCCTAACCTCCGGGCGCAGCTTCCAAAATTTTCGCCTAACCCTAACCCTAACCCTAACCCTAACCCTAACCCTAACCCTAACCCTAACCCTAACCCTAACCCTAACCCTAACCCTAACCCTAACCCAAACCCTAACCCTAACCCTAACCCTAACCCTAACACTAACCATAACCCTCACCATAACCCTAACCCTAACCTCCGGCGCAGCTTCCAAAATATTCGCCTAACCCTAACCCTAACCCTAACCCTAACCCTAACCCTAACCCTAACCCTAACCCTAACCCTAACCCTAACCCTAACCCTAACCCTAACCCTAACCCTAACCCTAACCCTAACCCTTCTCCGAGATCCTCCGAAAATTTTGGGCGCTGCGCCCGGCTGTTCGGAGCTGCTCGGAGCTCCTCGCAACTTCTCCAAGATCCTCCGAAAATTTTGGGCGATGCGCCCGGCTGTTCGGAGCTGTTCGGAGCTGCTCGGAACTTCTCCGAGATCCTCCGAAAATTTTGGGCGCTGCGCCCGGCTGTTCGGGGCTGCTCGGAGCTGTCCGGAGCTCCTCGGAACTTCTCCGAGATCCTTTGAAAATTTTGGGCGCAGCGCCCGGCTGTTCGGGGCTGCTCGGAGCTGTACGGAACTTCTTGGAGCTTCTCCGAGATGCTCCGAAAATTTTGAGCGCTGCGCCCGGCTGTTCGGAGCTGCTCGGAGCTGCTCGGAACTTCTCCGAGATCCTCCGAAAATTTTGGGCGCTGCGCCCGGCTGTTCGGGGCTGCTCGGAGCTGTTCGGAGCTGCTCGGAACTTCTCCGAGATGCTCCGAAAATTTTGGGCGCTGCGCCCGGCTGTTCGGAGCTGCTCGGAACTGCTCGGAACTTCTCCGAGATGCTCCGAAAATTTTGGGAGCTGCCCCCGGCTGTTCGGGGCTTCTCGGAGCTGTTCGGAGCTGCTCGGAACTTCGAGATCCTCCGACAATTTTGGGCGCTGCCCCCGTCTGTTCGGAGCTGCTCGGAGCTGCTCGGAACTTCTCCGAGATCCTCCGAAAATTTTGGGCGCTGCGCCCGGCTGTTCGGGGCTGCTCGGAGCTGTCCGGAGCTCCTCGGAACTTCTCCGAGATCCTCCGAAAATTTTGGGCGCAGCGCCCGGCTGATCGGGGCTGATCGGGGCTGCTCGGAGCTGTACGGAACTTCTTGGAGCTTCTCCGAGATGCTCCGAAAATTTTGGGCGCTGCGCCTGGCTGTTCGGAGCTGCTCGGAGCTGCTCGGAACTTCTCCGAGATCCTCCGAAAATTTTGGGCGCTTCGCCCGGCTGTTCGGGGCTGCTCGGAGCTGTCCGTAACTTCTCGGAGCTTCTCCGAGATCCTCCGAAAATTTTGGGCGCTGCACCCGGCTGTTCGGGGCTGCTCGGAGCTGCTCTGAACCTCTCGGAGCTTCTCCGAGATGCTCCGAAAATTTTAGGCGCTGCGCCCGGCTGTTCGGGGCTCCTCGGAGCTTCTCCGAGATGCTCCGAAAATCTTGGGCGCTGCGCCCGGCTGTTCGGGGCTGTTCGGAGGTGCTCGGAACTTCTCCGAGATGCTCCTAAAATTTTGGGCGCTGAGCCCGGCTGTTCGGGGCTGTTCGGAGCTGTTCGGAACTTCTCCGAGATCCTCCGAAAATTTTGGGCGCTGCGCCCGGCTGTTCGGAGCTGCTCGGGTTGCTCGGAACTTCTCCGAGATCCTCCGAACATTTTGGGCGCTGCGCCCGGCGGTTCGGAGCTGCTCGGAACTTCTCCGAGATCCTCCGAAAATTTTGGGCGCTGCGCCCGGCTGTTCGGGGCTGGTAGGAGCTGCTCGGCGCTGCCTCTAGGAGAAGCTCCCAGAAGCTCCGCACCTCCGGGCGCAGCTTCCAAAATTTTCGCCTAACCCTAACCCTAACCCTAACCATAACCATAGCCATAACCCTAACCCTAACCTCCGGGCGCAGCTTCCAAAATTTTCGCCTAACCCTAACCCTAACCCTAACCCTAACCCTAACCCTAACCCTAACCCTAACCCTAACCCTAACCCTAACCCTAACCCTAACCCTAACCCTAACCCTAACCCTAACCCTAACCCTAACCCTAACCCTAACCCTAACCCTAACCCTAACCCTAACCCTAACCCTAACCCTAACCCTAACCCAAACCCTAACCCTAACCCTAACCCCAACCCTAACCCTAACCCTAACCCCAACCCTAACCCTAACCCTAACCCTAACCCTAACCATAACCCTTACCCTAACCCTAACCTCCGGGCGCAGCTTCCAAAATTTTCGCCTAACCCTAACCCTAACCCTAACCCTAACCCTAACCCTAACCCTAACCCTAACCCTAACCCTAACCCTAACCCTAACCCTAACCCTAACCCTAACCCTAACCCTAACCCTAACCCTAACCCTAACCCTAACCCTAACCCTAACCCTAACCCTAACCCTAACCCTAACACTAACCATAACCCTCACCATAACCCTAACCCTAACCTCCGGCGCAGCTTCCAAAATATTCGCCTAACCCTAACCCTAACCCTAACCCTAACCCTAACCCTAACCCTAACCCTAACCCTAACCCTAACCCTAACCCTAACCCTAACCCTAACCCTAACCCTAACCCTAACCCTTCTCCGAGATCCTCCGAAAATTTTGGGCGCTGCGCCCGGCTGTTCGGAGCTGCTCGGAGCTCCTCGCAACTTCTCCAAGATCCTCCGAAAATTTTGGGCGATGCGCCCGGCTGTTCGGAGCTGTTCGGAGCTGCTCGGAACTTCTCCGAGATCCTCCGAAAATTTTGGGCGCTGCGCCCGGCTGTTCGGGGCTGCTCGGAGCTGTCCGGAGCTCCTCGGAACTTCTCCGAGATCCTTTGAAAATTTTGGGCGCAGCGCCCGGCTGTTCGGGGCTGCTCGGAGCTGTACGGAACTTCTTGGAGCTTCTCCGAGATGCTCCGAAAATTTTGAGCGCTGCGCCCGGCTGTTCGGAGCTGCTCGGAGCTGCTCGGAACTTCTCCGAGATCCTCCGAAAATTTTGGGCGCTGCGCCCGGCTGTTCGGGGCTACTCGGAGCTGTTCGGAGCTGCTCGGAACTTCTCCGAGATGCTCCGAAAATTTTGGGCGCTGCGCCCGGCTGTTCGGAGCTGCTCGGAACTGCTCGGAACTTCTCCGAGATGCTCCGAAAATTTTGGGAGCTGCCCCCGGCTGTTCGGGGCTTCTCGGAGCTGTTCGGAGCTGCTCGGAACTTCTTCGAGATCCTCCGACAATTTTGGGCGCTGCGCCCGGCTGTTCGGAGCTGCTCGGTGCTGCTCGGAACTTCTCCGAGATCCTTCAAAAATTTTGGGCGCTGCGCCCGGCTGTTCGGGGTGCTCGGAGCTGTTCGGAGCTGCTCGGAACTGCTCGGAGCTTCTCCGAGATGCTCCGAAAATTTTGGGCGCTGCGCCCGGCTGTTCGGAGCTGCTCGGAGCTGCTCGGAGCTTTTCGGAACTTCTCCGAGATCCTCCGAAAATTTTGGGCGCTTCGCCCGGCTGTTCGGGGCTGCTCGTAGCAGTCCAGAACTTCTCGGAGCTTCTCCGAGATGCTCCGAAAATTTTGGGCCCTGCCCCCGGCTGTTCGGAGCTGCTCGGAGCTGCTCGGAACTTCTCCGAGATCCTCCGAAAATTTTGGGCGCTGCGCCCGGCTGTTCGGGGCTGCCTGGAGCTGTCCGGAGCTCCTCGGAACTTCTCCGAGATCCTACGAAAATTTTGGGCGCAGCGCCCGGCTGATCGGGGCTGATCGGGGCTGCTCGGAGCTGTACGGAACTTCTTGGAGCTTCTCCGAGATGCTCCGAAAATTTTGGGCGCTGCGCCCGGCTCTTCGGAGCTGCTCGGAGGTTCTCCGAGATGCTCCGAAAATCTTCGGTGCTGCGCCCGGCTATTCGGGGCTGGTCGGAGCTGCTCTGAACTTCTCGGAGCTTCTCCGAGATCCTCCGAA
>OZ029914.1:6688655-6698655 GCA_964023275.1 Norana najaformis | reverse complement strand
CTGTACGGAACTTCTTGGAGCTTCTCCGAGATGCTCCGAAAATTTTGGGCGCTGCGCCCGGCTGTTCGGAGCTGCTCGGAGCTGCTCGGAACTTCTCCGAGATCCTCCGAAAATTTTAGGCGCTGCGCCCGGCTGTTCGGGGCTGCTCGGAGCTGTTCGGAGCTGCTCGGAACTTCTCCGAGATGCTCCGAAAATTTTGGGCGCTGCGCCCGGCTGTTCGGAGCTGCTCGGAACTGCTCGGAACTTCTCCGAGATCCTCCGAAGATTTTGGGCGCTGCGCCCGGCTGTTCCGGGCTGCTCGGAGCAGTCCAGAACTTCTCGGAGCTTCTCCGAGATGCTCCGAAAATTTTGGGCGCTGCCCCCGGCTGTTCGGAGCTGCTCGGAGCTGCTCGGAACTTCTCCGAGATCCTCCGAAAATTTTGGGCGCTGCGCCCGGCTGTTCGGGGCTGCTCGGAGCTGTCCGGAGCTCCTCGGAACTTCTCCGAGATGCTCCGAAAATTTTGGGCGCTGCGCCCGGCTGTTCGGAGCTGCTCGGAGCTGCTCGGAACTTCTCCGAGATCCTCCGAAAATTTTGGGCGCTTCGCCCGGCTGTTCGGGGCTGCTCGGAGCTGTCCGTAACTTCTCGGAGCTTCTCCGAGATCCTCCGAAAATTTTGGGCGCTGCGCCCGGCTGTTCGGGGCTGCTCGGAGCTGTTCGGAGCTGCTCGGAACTTCTCCGAGATGCTCCGAAAATTTTGGGCGCTGCGCCCGGCTGTTCGGGGCTGCTCGGAGCTGTTCGGAGCTGCTCGGAACTTCTCCGAGATGCTCCGAAAATTTTGGGCGCTGCGCCCGGCTGTTCCGGGCTGCTCGGAGCAGTCCAGAACTTCTCGGAGCTTCTCCGAGATGCTCCGAAAATTTTGGGCGCTGCCCCCGGCTGTTCGGAGCTGCTCGGAGCTGCTCGGAACTTCTCCGAGATCCTCCGAAAATTTTGGGCGCTGCGCCCGGCTGTTCGGGGCTGCTCGGAGCTGTCCGGAGCTCCTCGGAACTTCTCCGAGATCCTCCGAAAATTTTGGGCGCAGCGCCCGGCTGATCGGGGCTGATCGGGGCTGCTCGGAGCTGTACGGAACTTCTTGGAGCTTCTCCGAGATGCTCCGAAAATTTTGGGCGCTGCGCCCGGCTGTTCGGATCTGCTCGGAGCTGCTCGGAACTTCTCCGAGATCCTCCGAAAATTTTGGGCGCTGCGCCCGGCTGTTCGGGGCTGCTCGGAGCTGTTCGGAGCTGCTCGGAACTTCTCCGAGATGCTCCGAAAATTTTGGGCGCTGCGCCCGGCTGTTCGGAGCTGCTCGGAGCTGCTCGGAACTTCTCCGAGATCCTCCGAAAATTTTGGGCGCTGCGCCCGGCTGTTCGGGGCTGCTCGGAGCTGTACGGAACTTCTTGGAGCTTCTCCGAGATGCTCCGAAAATTTTGGGCGCTGCGCCCGGCTGTTCGGAGCTGCTCGGAGCTGCTCGGAACTTCTCCGAGATCCTCCGAAAATTTTGGGCGCTGCGCCCGGCTGTTCGGGGCTGCTCGGAGCTGTTCGGAGCTGCTCGGAACTTCTCCGAGATGCTCCGAAAATTTTGGGCGCTGCGCCCGGCTGTTCGGAGCTGCTCGGAACTGCTCGGAACTTCTCCGAGATCCTCCGAAAATTTTGGGCGCAGCGCCCGGCTGATCGGGGCTGATCGGGGCTGCTCGGAGCTGTACGGAACTTCTTGGAGCTTCTCCGAGATGCTCCGAAAATTTTGGGCGCTGCGCCCGGCTGTTCGGAGCTGCTCGGAGCTGCTCGGAACTTCTCCGAGATCCTCCGAAAATTTTGGGCGCTTCGCCCGGCTGTTCGGGGCTGCTCGGAGCTGTTCGGAGCTGCTCGGAACTTCTCCGAGATGCTCCGAAAATTTTGGGCGCTGCGCCCGGCTGTTCGGGGCTGCTCGGAGCTGTTCGGAGCTGCTCGGAACTTCTCCGAGATGCTCCGAAAATTTTGGGCGCTGCGCCCGGCTGTTCCGGGCTGCTCGGAGCAGTCCAGAACTTCTCGGAGCTTCTCCGAGATGCTCCGAAAATTTTGGGCGCGGCCCCCGGCTGTTCGGAGCTGCTCGGAGCTGCTCGGAACTTCTCCGAGATCCTCCGAAAATTTTGGGCGCTGCCCCCGGCTGTTCGGGGCTGCTCGGAGCTGTCCGGAGCTCCTCGGAACTTCTCCGAGATCCTCCGAAAATTTTGGGCGCAGCGCCCGGCTGATCGGGGCTGATCGGGGCTGCTCGGAGCTGTACGGAACTTCTTGGAGCTTCTCCGAGATGCTCCGAAAATTTTGGGCGCTGCGCCCGGCTGTTCGGATCTGCTCGGAGCTGCTCGGAACTTCTCCGAGATCCTCCGAAAATTTTGGGCGCTGCGCCCGGCTGTTCGGGGCTGCTCGGAGCTGTTCGGAGCTGCTCGGAACTTCTCCGAGATGCTCCGAAAATTTTGGGCGCTGCGCCCGGCTGTTCGGAGCTGCTCGGAACTGCTCGGAACTTCTCCGAGATCCTCCGAAGATTTTGGGCGCTGCGCCAGGCTGTTCCGGGCTGTTCGGAGCTGTCCGGAGCTCCTCGGAACTTCTCCGAGATCCTCCGAAAATTCTGGGCGCAGCGCCCGGCTGTTCGGGGCTGCTCGGAGCTGTACGGAACTTCTTGGAGCTTCTCCGAGATGCTCCGAAAATTTTGGGCGCTGCGCCCGGCTGTTCGGAGCTGCTCGGAGCTGCTCGGAACTTCTCCGAGATCCTCCGAAAATTTTGGGCTCTGCGCCCGGCTGTTCGGGGCTGCTCGGAGCTGTTCGGAGCTGCTCGGAACTTCTCCGTGATGCTCCGAAAATTTTGGGCGCTGCGCCCGGCTGTTCCGGGCTGCTCGGAGCAGTCCAGAACTTCTCGGAGCTTCTCCGAGATGCTCCGAAAATCTTGGGCGCTGCGCCCGGCTGTTCGTGGCTGTTCGGGGCTCCTCGGAGCTTCTCCGAGATGCTCCGAAAATCTTGGGCGCTGCGCCCGGCTGTTCGGGGCTGTTCGGAGGTGCTCGGAACTTCTCCGAGATGCTCCGAAAATTTTGGGCGCTGCGCCCGGCTGTTCGGGGCTGTTCGGAGCTGTTCGGAACTTCTCCGAGATCCTCCGAAAATTTTGGGCGCTGCGCCCGGCTGTTCGGAGCTGCTCAGGTTGCTCGGAACTTCTCCGAGATGCTCCGAAAATTTTGGGCGCTGCGCCCGGCTGTTCGGAGCTGCTCGGAGCTCCTCGCAACTTCTCCAAGATCCTCCGAAAATTTTGGGCGATGCGCCCGGCTGTTCGGAGCTGTTCGGAGCTGCTCGGAACTTCTCCGAGATCCTCCGAAAATTTTGGGCGCTGCGCCCGGCTGTTCGGGGCTGCTCGGAGCTGTCCGGAGCTCCTCGGAACTTCTCCGAGATCCTCCGAAAATTTTGGGCGCAGCGCCTGGCTGTTCGGGGCTGCTCGGAGCTGTACGGAACTTCTTGGAGCTTCTCCGAGATGCTCCGAAAATTTTGGGCGCTGCGCCCGGCTGTTCGGAGCTGCTCGGAGCTGCTCGGAACTTCTCCGAGATCCTCCGAAAATTTTGGGCTCTGCGCCCGGCTGTTCGGAGCTGCTCGGAACTGCTCGGAACTTCTCCGAGATCCTCCGAAGATTTTGGGCGCTGCGCCCGGCTGTTCCGGGCTGCTCGGAACTTCTCTGAGATCCTTCGAGAATTTTGGCCGCTGCGCCCGGCTGTTCGGAGCTGCTCGGAACTTCTCCGAGATCCTCCGAAAATTTTGGGCGATGCGCCCGGCTGTTCGGAGCTGCTCGGAGCTCCTCGGAACTTCTTCGAGATCCTCCGAAAATTTTGGGCGCTCCGCCCGGCTGTTCGGGGCTGCTCGGAGCTGTTCGGAGCTGCTCGGAACTTCTCCGAGATCCTCCGACAATTTTGGGCGCTGCGCCCGGCTGTTCGGAGCTGCTCGGAGCTGCTCGGAACTTCTCCGAGATCCTTCAAAAATTTTGGGCGCTGCGCCCGGCTTTTCGGAGCTGCTCGGAACTGCTCGGAGCTTCTCTGAGATGCTCCGAGAATTTTGGGCGCTGCGCCCGGCTGTTCGGGGCTCCTCGGAGAATCTCCGAGATGCACCGAAAATCCTGGGCGCTGCGCCCTGCTGTTCGGGGCAGTTCGGAGGTGCTCGGAACATCTCCGAGATCCTCCGAAAATTTTGGGCGCTGCGCACGGCTGTTCGGAGCTGCTCGGAACTGCTCGGAACTTCTCCGAGATTCTCCGAGAATTTTGGGCGCTGCGCCCGGCTGTTCGGTACTGCTCGGAGCTTCTCCGAAATGCTCTGAAAATTTTTGGGCGCTGCGCCCTGCTTTTCGGGGCTGTTCGGAGCTGCTCGAAACTTCTGCGAGATCCTCCGAAAATTTTGGGCGCTGCGCCCTGCTGTTCGGGGATGTTCGGAGGTGCTCGGAACTTCTCCGAGATGCTCCGAAAATTTTGGGCGCTGCGCCCGGCTGTTCGGGCTGCTCGGAGCTGCTCTGAACCTCTCGGAGCTTCTCCGAGATGCTCCGAAAATTTTAGGCGCTGCGCCCGGCTGTTCGGGGCTCCTCGGAGCTTCTCCGAGATGCTCCGAAATTCTTGGGCGCTGCGCCCGGCTGTTCGGGGCTGTTCGGGGCTCCTCGGAGCTTCTCCGAGATGCTCCGAAAATCTTGGGCGCTGCGCCCGGCTGTTCGGAGCTGCTCGGAGCTGCTCTGAACCTCTCGGAGCTTCTCCGAGATGCTCCGAAAATTTTAGGCGCTGCGCCCGGCTGTTCGGGGCTCCTCGGAGCTTCTCCGAGATGCTCCGAAAATCTTGGGCGCTGCGCCCGGCTGTTCGGGGCTGTTCGGAGCTGTTCGGAACTTCTCCGAGATCCTCCGAAAATTTTGGGCGCTGCGCCCGGCTGTTCGGAGCTGCTCGGGTTGCTCGAAACTTCTCCGAGATCCTCCGAAAATTTTGGGCGCTGCGCCCGGCTGTTCGGAGCTGCTCGGAGCTCCTCGCAACTTCTCCAAGATCCTCCGAAAATTTTGGGCGATGCGCCCGGCTGTTCGGAGCTGTTCGGAGCTGCTCGGAACTTCTCCGAGATCCTCCGAAAATTTTGGGCGCTGCGCCCGGCTGTTCGGGGCTGCTCGGAGCTGTTCGGAGCTCCTCGGAACTTCTCCGAGATCCTCCGAAAATTTTGGGCGCAGCGCCCGGCTGTTCGGGGCTGCTCGGAGCTGTACGGAACTTCTTGGAGCTTCTCCGAGATGCTCCGAAAATTTTGGGCGCTGCGCCCGGCTGTTCGGAGCTGCTCGGAGCTGCTCGGAACTTCTCCGAGATCCTCCGAAAATTTTGGGCGCTGCGCCCGGCTGTTCGGGGCTGCTCGGAGCTGCTCGGAGCTGCTCGGAACTTCTCCGAGATGCTCCGAAAATTTTGGGCGCTGCGCCCGGCTGTTCCGGGCTGCTCGGAGCAGTCCAGAACTTCTCGGAGCTTCTCCGAGATGCTCCGAAAATTTTGGGCGCTGCCCCCGGCTGTTCGGAGCTGCTCGGAGCTGCTCGGAACTTCTCCGAGATCCTCCGAAAATTTTGGGCGCTGCGCCCGGCTGTTCGGGGCTGCTCGGAGCTGTCCGGAGCTCCTCGGAACTTCTCCGAGATCCTCCGAAAATTTTGGGCGCAGCGCCCGGCTGATCGGGGCTGATCGGGGCTGCTCGGAACTTCTCCGAGATCCTCCAAGAATTTTGGGCGCTGCGCCCGGCTGTTCGGAGCTGCTCGGAACTTCTCCGAGATCCTCCGAAAATTTTGGGCGATGCGCCCGGCTGTTCGGAGCTGCTCGGAGCTCCTCGGAACTTCTCCGAGATACTCCGAAAATTTTGGGCGCTGCGCCCGGCTGTTCGGGGCTGCTCGGAGCTGTTCGGAGCTGCTCGGAACTTCTCCGAGATCCTCCGACAATTTTGGGCGCTGCGCCCGGCTGTTCGGAGCTGCTCGGAGCTGCTCGGAACTTCTCCGAGATCCTTCGAAAATTTTGGGCGCTTCGCCCGGCTGTTCGGGGCTGCTCGGAGCAGTCCAGAACTTCTCGGAGCTTCTCCGAGATGCTCCGAGAATTTTGGGCGCTGCCCCCGGCTGTTCGGAGCTGCTCGGAGCTGCTCGGAACTTCTCCGAGATCCTCCGAAAATTTTGGGCGCTGCGCCCGGCTGTTCGGGGCTGCTCGGAGCTGTTCGGAGCTGCTCGGAACTTCTCCGAGATCCTCCGACAATTTTGGGCGCTTCGCCCGGCTGTTCGGGGCTGCTCGGAGCAGTCCAGAACTTCTCGGAGCTTCTCCGAGATGCTCCGATAATTTTGGGCGCTGCCCCCGGCTGTTCGGAGCTGCTCGGAGCTGCTCGGAACTTCTCCGAGATCCTCCGAAAATTTTGGGCGCTTCGCCCGGCTGTTCGGGGCTGCTCGGAGCTGTCCGTAACTTCTCGGAGCTTCTCCGAGATCCTCCGAAAATTTTGGGCGCTGCGCCCGGCTGTTCGGGGCTGCTCGGAGCTGCTCTGAACCTCTCGGAGCTTCTCCGAGATGCTCCGAAAATTTTAGGCGCAGCGCCCGGCTGTTCGGGGCTCCTCGGAGCTTCTCCGAGATGCTCCGAAATTCTTGGGCGCTGCGCCCGGCTGTTCGGAGCTGCTCGGAACTGCTCGGAACTTCTCCGAGATCCTCCGAAGATTTTGGGCGCTGCGCCAGGCTGTTCTGGGCTGCTCGGAACTTCTCCGAGATCCTCCGAGAATTTTGGGCGCTGCGCCCGGCTGTTCGGGGCTGCTCGGAGCTGTTCCGGGCTGCTCGGAACTTCTCCGAGATCCTCCGAAAATTTTGGGCGATGCGCCCGGCTGTTCGGAGCTGCTCGGAGCTGCTCGGAACTTCTCCGAGATCCTCCGAAAATTTTGGGCGCTGCGCCCGGCTGTTCGGGGCTGCTCGGAGCTGTTCCGGGCTGCTCGGAACTTCTCCGAGATCCTCCGAAAATTTTGGGCGATGCGCCCGGCTGTTCGGAGCTGCTCGGAGCTCCTCGGAACTTCTCCGAGATCCTCTGAAAATTTTGGGCGCTGCGCCCGGCTGTTCGGGGCTGCTCGGAGCTGTTCGGAGCTGCTCGGAACTTCTCCGAGATCCTCCGACAATTTTGGGCGCTGCGCCCGGCTGTTCGGAGCTGCTCGGAGCTGCTCGGAACTTCTCCGAGATCCTTCGAAAATTTTGGGCGCTTCGCCCGGCTGTTCGGTGCTGCTCGGAGCAGTCCAGAACTTCTCGGAGCTTCTCCGAGATGCTCCGAAAATTTTGGGCGCTGCCCCCGGCTGTTCGGAGCTGCTCGGAGCTGCTCGGAACTTCTCCGAGATCCTCCGAAAATTTTGGGCGCTGCGCCCGGCTGTTCGGGGCTGCTCGGAGCTGTACGGAGCTCCTCGGAACTTCTCCAAGATCCTCCGAAAATTTTGGGCGCAGCGCCCGGCTGATCGGGGCTGATCGGGGCTGCTCGGAGCTGTACGGAACTTCTTGGAGCTTCTCCGAGATGCTCCGAAAATTT
Organism: Norana najaformis; assembly: GCA_964023275.1. Taxonomy (NCBI): domain Eukaryota; kingdom Metazoa; phylum Annelida; class Clitellata; order Crassiclitellata; family Hormogastridae; genus Norana; species Norana najaformis. Next base: position 6,691,112 of record OZ029914.1, on the reverse strand, counting down.
TGGGCGCTGCGCCCGGCTGTTCGGAGCTGCTCTTAGCTGCTCGGAACTTCTCCGAGATCCTCCGAAAATTTTGGGCGCTGCGCCCGGCTGTTCGGGGCTGCTCGGAGCTGTTCGGAGCTGCTCGGAACTTCTCCGAGATGCTCCGAAAATTTTGGGCGCTGCGCCCGGCTGTTCGGAGCTGCTCGGAACTGCTCGGAACTTCTCCGAGATCCTCCGAAGATTTTGGGCGCTGCGCCAGGCTGTTCCGGGCTGCTCGGAACTTCTCCGAGATCCTCCGAGAATTTTGGGCGCTGCGCCCGGCTGTTCGGAGCTGCTCGGAACTTCTCCGAGATCCTCCGAAAATTTTGGGCGATGCGCCCGGCTGTTCGGAGCTGCTCGGAGCTCCTCGGAACTTCTCCGAGATCCTCCGAAAATTTTGGGCGCTGCGCCCGGCTGTTCGGGGCTGCTCGGAGCTGTTCGGAGCTGCTCGGAACTTCTCCGAGATCCTCCGACAATTTTGGGCGCTGCGCCCGGCTGTTCGGAGCTGCTCGGAGCTGCTCGGAACTTCTCCGAGATCCTTCGAAAATTTTGGGCGCTGCGCCCGGCTGTTCGGAGCTGCTCGGAACTGCTCGGAACTTCTCCGAGATCCTCCGAAAATTTTCGGCGCTGCGCCCGGCTGTTCGGAGCTGCTCGGAGCTTTTCGGAACTTCTTCGATATGCTCCGAAAATTTTGGGCGCTGCGCCCGGCTGTTCGGAGCTGCTCGGAGCTCCTCAGAACTTCTCCGAGATCCTTCAAAAATTTTGGGCGCTGCGACCGGCTGTTCGGGGCTGCTCGGAGCTGTTCGGAGATGCTCGGAACTTCTACGAGATCCTCCGAAAATTTTGGGCGCTGCGCCCGGCTGTTCGGGGCTGCTCGGAGCTGCTCGGAACTCCTCGGAACTTCTCCGAGATCCCCCAAAAATTTTGGGCGCTGCGCCCGGCTGTTCGGGGTGCTCGGAGCTGTCCGGAACTTCTCGGAGCTTCTCCGAGATGCTCCGAAAATTTTGGGCGCTGCGCCCGGCTGTTCGGGGCTGCTCGGAGCAGTCCGGAACTTCTCAGAGCTTCTCCGAGATGCTCCGAAAATTTTGGGCGCTGCCCCCGGCTGTTCGGAGCTGCTCAGAGCTGCTCGGAACTTCTCCAAGATCCTCCGAAAATTTTGGGCGCTTCGCCCGGCTGTTCGGGGCTGCTCGGAGCTGTTCGGAACTTCTCCAAGATCCTCCGAAAATTTTGGGCGTTGCGCCCTGCTGTTCGGAGCTGCTCGGAACTGCTCGGAACTTTTCCGAGATCCTCCGAAAATTATGGGCGCTGCGCCCGGCTGTTCGGAGCTGATCGGAACTGCTCGGAGCTTCTCCGAGATCCTCCGAAAATTTTGGGCGCTGCGCCCGGCTCTTCGGAGCTGCTCGGAGGTTCTCCGAGATGCTCCGAAAATCTTCGGAGCTGCGCCCGGCTATTCGGGGCTGGTCGGAGGTGCTCTGAACTTCTCGGAGCTTCTCCGAGATCCTCCGAAAATTTTGGGCGTTGCGCCCGGCTGTTCGGTACTGCTCGGAGCTTCTCCGAAATGCTCTGAAAATTTTTGGGCGCTGCGCCCTAATGTCTTGGGTTGTTCGGAGCTGCTCGGAACTTCTGCGAGATCCTCCGAAAATTTTGGGTGATGCGCCCTGCTGTTCGGGGCTGTTCGAGGCTGCTCGGAACTTCTGCGAGATCCTCCGAAAATTTAGGGCGCTGCGCTCTGCTGTTCGGGGTTGTTCGGAGGTGCTCGGAACTTCTCCGAGATGCTCCGAAAATTTTGGGCGCTACGCCTGGCTGTTGGGAGCTGCTTGGAACTGCTCGGAACTTCTCCGAGATGCTCCGAAGATTTTGGGCGCTGCGCCCGGCTGTTCCGGGCTGCATGGAACTTCTCCGAGATCCTCCGAAAATTTTGGGCGATGCGCCCGGCTGTTCGGAGCTGCTCGGAGCTCCTCGGAACTTCTCCGAGATCCTCCGAAAATTTTGGGCGCTGCGCCCGGCTGTTCGGGGCTGCTCGGAGCTGTTCGGAGCTGCTCGGAACTTCTCCGAGATCCTCCGACAATTTTGGGCGCTGCGCCCGGCTGTTCGGAGCTGCTCGGAGCTGCTCGGAACTTCTCCGAGATCCTTCGAAAATTTTGGGCGCTGCGCCCGGCTGTTCGGAGCTGCTCGGAACTGCTCGGAACTTCTCCGAGATCCTCCGAAAATTTTCGGCGCTGCGCCCGGCTGTTCGGAGCTGCTCGGAGCTTTTCGGAACTTCTTCGATATGCTCCGAAAATTTTGGGCGCTGCGCCCGGCTGTTCGGAGCTGCTCGGAGCTCCTCAGAACTTCTCCGAGATCCTTCAAAAATTTTGGGCGCTGCGACCGGCTGTTCGGGGCTGCTCGGAGCTGTTCGGAGATGCTCGGAACTTCTACGAGATCCTCCGAAAATTTTGG
>OZ029914.1:6678655-6683655 GCA_964023275.1 Norana najaformis | reverse complement strand
GCAGCTTCCAAAATTTTCGCCTAACCCTAACCCTAACCCTAACCATAACCCTAACCATAACCCTAACCCTAACCTCCGGGCGCAGCTTCCAAAATTTTCGCCTAACCCTAACCCTTACCCTAACCCTAACCCTAACCCTAACCCTAACCCTAACCCTAACCCTAACCCTAACCCTAACCCTAACCCTAACCCTAACCCTAACCCTAACCCAAACCCAAACCCAAACCCTAACCCTAACCCTAACCCTAACCCTAACCCTAACCCTAACCCTAACCCTAACCCTAACCCTAACCCTAACCCTAACCCTAACCCTAACCCTAACCCTAACCCTAACCCTAACCCTAACCCTAACCCTAACCCTAACCCTAACCCTAACCCTAACCCTAACCCCAACCCTAACCCCAACCCTAACCCTAACCCTAACCCTAACCCTAACCTCCGGGCGCAGCTTCCAAAATTTTCGCCTAACCCTAACCCTAACCCTAACCCTAACCCTAACCCTAACCCTAACCCTAACCCTAACCCTAACCCTAACCCTAACCCTAACCCTAACCCTAACCCTAACCCTAACCCTAACCCTAACCCTAACCCTAACCCTAACCCTAACCCTAACCCTAACTAACCTCCGGGCGCAGCTTCCAAAATTTTCGCCTAACCCTAACCCTAACCCTAACCCTAACCCTAACCCTAACCCTAACCCTAACCCTAACCCTAACCCTAACCCTAACCCTAACCCTAACCCTAACCCTAACCCTAACCCTAACCCTAACCCTAACCCTAACCCTAACCCTAACCCTAACCCTAACCCTAACCACCGGGCGCAGCTTCCAAAATTTTCGCCTAACCCTAACCCTAACCCTAACCCTAACCCTAACCCTAACCCTAACCCTAACCCTAACCCTAACCCTAACCCTAACCCTAACCCTAACCCTAACCCTAACCCTAACCCTAACCCTAACCCTAACCCTAACCCTAACCCTAACCCTAACCCTAACCCTAACCCTAACCCTAACCCTAACCATAACCCTCACCATAACCCTAACCCTAACCTCCGGCGCAGCTTCCAAAATATTCGCCTAACCCTAACCCTAACCCTAACCCTAACCCTAACCCTAACCCTAACCCTAACCCTAACCCTAACCCTAACCCTAACCCTAACCCTAACCCTAACCCTAACCCTAACCCTAACCCTAACCCTAACCCTAACCCTAACCCTAACCCTAACCCTAACCCCAACCCTAACCCAAACCCCAACCCTAACCCTAACCCCAACCCTAACCCTAACCCTAACCCTAACCCTAACCCCAACCCCAACCCTAACCCTAACCCTAACCCTAACCATAACCCTAACCCTAACCCTAACCCTAACCTCCGGGCGCAGCTTCCAAAATTTTCGCCTAACCCTAACCCTAACCCTAACCCTAACACTAACCCCAACCCCAACCCTAACCCTAACCCTAACCCTAATCCTAACCCTAACCCTAACCCTAACCCTAACCCTAACCCTAACCCTAACCCTAACCCTAACCCTAACCCTAACCCTAACCCTAACCCTAACCCTAACCCTAACCCTAACCCTAACCCTAACCCTAACCCTAACCCTAACCCTAACCCTAACCCTAACCCTAACCCTTACCCTAACCCTTCTCCGAGATCCTCCGAAAATTTTGGTCGCTGCGCCCGGCTGTTCGGAGCTGCTCGGAGCTCCTCGCAACTTCTCCAAGATCCTCCGAAAATTTTGGGCGATGCGCCCGGCTGTTCGGAGCTGTTCGGAGCTGCTCGGAACTTCTCCGAGATCCTCCGAAAATTTGGGCGCTGCGCCCGGCTGTTCGGGGCTGCTCGGAGCTGTCCGGAGCTCCTCGGAACTTCTCCGAGATCCTCCGAAAATTTTGGGCGCAGCGCCCGGCTGTTCGGGGCTGCTCGGAGCTGTACGGAACTTCTTGGAGCTTCTCCGAGATGCTCCGAAAATTTTGGGCGCTGCGCCCGGCTGTTCGGAGCTGCTCGGAGCTGCTCGGAACTTCTCCGAGATCCTCCGAAAATTTTGGGCGCTGCGCCCGGCTGTTCGGGGCTGCTCGGAGCTGTTCGGAGCTGCTCGGAACTTCTCCGAGATGCTCCGAAAATTTTGGGCGCTGCGCCCGGCTGTTCGGAGCTGCTCGGGACTGCTCGGAACTTCTCCGAGATCCACCGAAGATTTTGGGCGCTGCTCCCGGCTGTTCCGGGCTGCTCGGAACTTCTCCGAGATCCTCCGAGAATTTTGGGCGCTGCGCCCGGCTGTTCGGAGCTGCTCGGAGCTCCTCGGAACTTCTTCGAGATCCTCCGAAAATTTTGGGAGCTGCGCCCGGCTGTTCGGGGCTCCTCGGAGCTGTTCGGAGCTGCTCGGAACTTCTTCGAGATCCTCCGACAATTTTGGGCGCTGCGCCCGGCTGTTCGGAGCTGCTCGGAGCTGCTCGGAACTTCTCCGAGATCCTTCAAAAATTTTGGGCGCTGCGCCCGGCTTTTCGGAGCTGCTCGGAACTGCTCGGAGCTTCTCCGAGATGCTCCGAAAATTTTGGGCGCTGCGCCCGGCTGTTCGGGGCTCCTCGGAGAATCTCCGAGATGCACCGAAAATCCTGGGCGCTGCGCCCTGCTGTTCGGGGCAGTTCGGAGGTGCTCGGAACATCTCCGAGATCCTCCGAAAATTTTGGGCGCTGCGCACGGCTGTTCGGAGCTGCTCGGAACTGCTCGGAACTTCTCCGAGATTCTCCGAGAATTTTGGGCGCTGCGCCCGGCTGTTCGGTACTGCTCGGAGCTTCTCCGAAATGCTCTGAAAATTTTTGGGCGCTGCGCCCTGCTTTTCGGGGCTGTTCGGAGCTGCTCGAAACTTCTGCGAGATCCTCCGAAAATTTTGGGCGCTGCGCCCGGCTGTTCGGGGCTGCTCGGAGCTGCTCGGAGCTCCTCGGAACTTCTCCGAGATCCTCCGAAAATTTTGGGCGCTGCGCCCGGCTGTTCGGGGCTGCTCGGAGCTCCTCAGAACTTCTCCGAGATCCTCCGAAAATTTTAAATTTGGGCGCTGCGCCCGGCTGTTCGGTACTGCTCGGAGCTTCTCCGAAATGCTCTGAAAATTTTTGGGCGCTGCGCCCTGCTTTTCGGGGCTGTTCGGAGCTGCTCGAAACTTCTGCGAGATCCTCCGAAAATTTTGGGCGCTGCGCCCGGCTGTTCGGGGCTGCTCGGAGCTGCTCGGAGCTCCTCGGAACTTCTCCGAGATCCTCCGAAAATTTTGGGCGCTGCGCCCGGCTGTTCGGGGCTGCTCGGAGCTCCTCAGAACTTCTCCGAGATCCTCCGAAAATTTTTGGCGTTGCGCCCGGCTGTTCGGGGTGCTCGGAGCTGTTCGGAGCTGCTCGGAACTGCTCGGAGCTTCTCCGAGATGCTCCGAAAATTTTGGGCGCTTCGCCCGGCTGTTCGGGGCTGCTCGGAGCTGCTCGGAGCTTTTCGGAACTTCTCCGAGATCCTCCGAAAATTTTGGGCGCTTCGCCCGGCTGTTCGGGGCTGCTCGGAGCAGTCCAGAAGTTCTCGGAGCTTCTCCGAGATGCTCCGAAAATTTTGGGCCCTGCCCCCGGCTGTTCGGAGCTGCTCGGAGCTGCTCGGAACTTCTCCGAGATCCTCCGAAAATTTTGGGCGCTGCGCCCGGCTGTTCGGGGCTGCTCGGAGCTGTCCGGAGCTCCTCGGAACTTCTCCGAGATCCTACGAAAATTTTGGGCGCAGCGCCCGGCTGATCGGGGCTGATCGGGGCTGCTCGGAGCTGTACGGAACTTCTTGGAGCTTCTCCGAGATGCTCCGAAAATTTTGGGCGCTGCGCCCGGCTGTTCGGAGCTGCTCTTAGCTGCTCGGAACTTCTCCGAGATCCTCCGAAAATTTTGGGCGCTGCGCCCGGCTGTTCGGGGCTGCTCGGAGCTGTTCGGAGCTGCTCGGAACTTCTCCGAGATCCTCCGAGAATTTTGGGCGCTGCGCCCGGCTGTTCGGAGCTGCTCGGAACTTCTCCGAGATCCTCCGAAAATTTTGGGCGATGCGCCCGGCTGTTCGGAGCTGCTCGGAGCTCCTCGGAACTTCTCCGAGATCCTCCGAAAATTTTGGGCGCTGCGCCCGGCTGTTCGGGGCTGCTCGGAGCTGTTCGGAGCTGCTCGGAACTTCTCCGAGATCCTCCGACAATTTTGGGCGCTGCGCCCGGCTGTTCGGAGCTGCTCGGAGCTGCTCGGAACTTCTCCGAGATCCTTCGAAAATTTTGGGCGCTGGGCCCGGCTGTTCGGAGCTGCTCGGAACTGCTCGGAACTTCTCCGAGATCCTCCGAAAATTTTCGGCGCTGCGCCCGGCTGTTCGGAGCTGCTCGGAGCTTTTCGGAACTTCTTCGATATGCTCCGAAAATTTTGGGCGCTGCGCCCGGCTGTTCGGAGCTGCTCGGAGCTCCTCAGAACTTCTCCGAGATCCTTCAAAAATTTTGGGCGCTGCGACCGGCTGTTCGGGGCTGCTCGGAGCTGTTCGGAGATGCTCGGAACTTCTACGAGATCCTCCGAAAATTTTGGGCGCTGCGCCCGGCTGTTCGGGGCTGCTCGGAGCAGTCCGGAACTTCTCAGAGCTTCTCCGAGATGCTCCGAAAATTTTGGGCGCTGCCCCCGGCTGTTCGGAGCTGCTCAGAGCTGCTCGGAACTTCTCCAAGATCCTCCGAAAATTTTGGGCGCTTCGCCCGGCTGTTCGGGGCTGCTCGGAGCTGTTCGGAACTTCTCCGAGATCCTCCGAAAATTTTGGGCGTTGCGCCCTGCTGTTCGGAGCTGCTCGGAACTGCTCGGAACTTTTCCGAGATCCTCCGAAAATTTTGGGCGCTGCGCCCGGCTGTTCGGAGCTGATCGGAACTGCTCGGAACTTCTCCGAGATCCTCCGAAAATTTTGGGCGCTGCGCCCGGCTCTTCGGAGCTGCTCGGAGGTTCTCCGAGATGCTCCGAAAATCTTCGGAGCTGCGCCCGGCTATT
>OZ029914.1:6646155-6676155 GCA_964023275.1 Norana najaformis | reverse complement strand
AACCCTAACCCTAACCCTAACCCTAACCCTAACCCTAACCCTAACCCTAACCCTAACCCTAACCCTAACCCTAACCCTAACCCTTCTCCGAGATCCTCCGAAAATTTTGGTCGCTGCGCCCGGCTGTTCGGAGCTGCTCGGAGCTCCTCGCAACTTCTCCAAGATCCTCCGAAAATTTTGGGCGATGCGCCCGGCTGTTCAGAGCTGTTCGGAGCTGCTCGGAACTTCTCCGAGATCCTCCGAAAATTTGGGCGCTGCGCCCGGCTGTTCGGGGCTGCTCGGAGCTGTCCGGAGCTCCTCGGAACTTCTCCGAGATCCTCCGAAAATTTTGGGCGCAGCGCCCGGCTGTTCGGGGCTGCTCGGAGCTGTACGGAACTTCTTGGAGCTTCTCCGAGATGCTCCGAAAATTTTGGGCGCTGCGCCCGGCTGTTCGGAGCTGCTCGGAGCTGCTCGGAACTTCTCCGAGATCCTCCGAAAATTTTGGGCGCTGCGCCCGGCTGTTCGGGGCTGCTCGGAGCTGTTCGGAGCTGCTCGGAACTTCTCCGAGATGCTCCGAAAATTTTGGGCGCTGCGCCCGGCTGTTCGGAGCTGCTCGGAACTGCTCGGAACTTCTCCGAGATCCTCCGAAGATTTTGGGCGCTGCTCCCGGCTGTTCCGGGCTGCTCGGAACTTCTCCGAGATCCTCCGAGAATTTTGGGCGCTGCGCCCGGCTGTTCGGAGCTGCTCGGAGCTCCTCGGAACTTCTTCGAGATCCTCCGAAAATTTTGGGAGCTGCGCCCGGCTGTTCGGGGCTCCTCGGAGCTGTTCGGAGCTGCTCGGAACTTCTTCGAGATCCTCCGACAATTTTGGGCGCTGCGCCCGGCTGTTCGGAGCTGCTCGGAGCTGCTCGGAACTTCTCCGAGATCCTTCAAAAATTTTGGGCGCTGCGCCCGGCTTTTCGGAGCTGCTCGGAACTGCTCGGAGCTTCTCCGAGATGCTCCGAAAATTTTGGGCGCTGCGCCCGGCTGTTCGGGGCTCCTCGGAGAATCTCCGAGATGCACCGAAAATCCTGGGCGCTGCGCCCTGCTGTTCGGGGCAGTTCGGAGGTGCTCGGAACATCTCCGAGATCCTCCGAAAATTTTGGGCGCTGCGCACGGCTGTTCGGAGCTGCTCGGAACTGCTCGGAACTTCTCCGAGATTCTCCGAGAATTTTGGGCGCTGCGCCCGGCTGTTCGGTACTGCTCGGAGCTTCTCGGAAATGCTCTGAAAATTTTTGGGCGCTGCGCCCTGCTTTTCGGGGCTGTTCGGAGCTGCTCGAAACTTCTGCGAGATCCTCCGAAAATTTTGGGCGCTGCGCCCGGCTGTTCGGGGCTGCTCGGAGCTGCTCGGAGCTCCTCGGAACTTCTCCGAGATCCTCCGAAAATTTTGGGCGCTGCGCCCGGCTGTTCGGGGCTGCTCGGAGCTCCTCAGAACTTCTCCGAGATCCTCCGAAAATTTTTGGCGTTGCGCCCGGCTGTTCGGGGTGCTCGGAGCTGTTCGGAGCTGCTCGGAACTGCTCGGAGCTTCTCCGAGATGCTCCGAAAATTTTGGGCGCTGCGACCGGCTGTTCGGGGCTGCTCGGAGCTGCTCGGAACTGCTCGGAACTTCTACGAGATCCTCCGAAAATTTTGGGCGCTGCGCCCGGCTGTTCGGGGCTGCTCGGAGCAGTCCGGAACTTCTCAGAGCTTCTCCGAGATGCTCCGAAAATTTTGGGCGCTGCCCCCGGCTGTTCGGAGCTGCTCAGAGCTGCTCGGAACTTCTCCAAGATCCTCCGAAAATTTTGGGCGCTTCGCCCGGCTGTTCGGGGCTGCTCGGAGCTGTTCGGAACTTCTCCGAGATCCTCCGAAAATTTTGGGCGTTGCGCCCTGCTGTTCGGAGCTGCTCGGAACTGCTCGGAACTTTTCCGAGATCCTCCGAAAATTTTGGGCGCTGCGCCCGGCTGTTCGGAGCTGATCGGAACTGCTCGGAACTTCTCCGAGATCCTCCGAAAATTTTGGGCGCTGCGCCCGGCTCTTCGGAGCTGCTCGGAGGTTCTCCGAGATGCTCCGAAAATCTTCGGAGCTGCGCCCGGCTATTCGGGGCTGGTCGGAGCTGCTCTGAACTTCTCGGAGCTTCTCCGAGATCCTCCGAAAATTTTGGGCGTTGCGCCCGGCTGTTCGGTACTGCTCGGAGCTTCTCCGAAATGCTCTGAAAATTTTTGGGCGCTGCGCCCTAATGTCTTGGGTTGTTCGGAGCTGCTCGAAACTTCTGCGAGATCCTCCGAAAATTATGGGCGCTGCGCCCGGCTGTTCGGAGCTGATCGGAACTGCTCGGAACTTTTCCGAGATCCTCCGAAAATTATGGGCGCTGCGCCCGGCTGTTCGGAGCTGATCGGAACTGCTCGGAACTTCTCCGAGATCCTCCGAAAATTTTGGGCGCTGCGCCCGGCTCTTCGGAGCTGCTCGGAGGTTCTCCGAGATGCTCCGAAAATCTTCGGAGCTGCGCCCGGCTATTCGGGGCTGGTCGGAGGTGCTCTGAACTTCTCGGAGCTTCTCCGAGATCCTCCGAAAATTTTGGGCGTTGCGCCCGGCTGTTCGGTACTGCTCGGAGCTTCTCCGAAATGCTCTGAAAATTTTTGGGCGCTGCGCCCTAATGTCTTGGGTTGTTCGGAGCTGCTCGGAACTTCTGCGAGATCCTCCGAAAATTTTGGGTGATGCGCCCTGCTGTTCGGGGCTGTTCGAGGCTGCTCGGAACTTCTGCGAGATCCTCCGAAAATTTAGGGCGCTGCGCTCTGCTGTTCGGGGTTGTTCGGAGGTGCTCGGAACTTCTCCGAGATGCTCCGAAAATTTTGGGCGCTACGCCTGGCTGTTGGGAGCTGCTTGGAACTGCTCGGAACTTCTCCGAGATGCTCCGAAGATTTTGGGCGCTGCGCCCGGCTGTTCCGGGCTGCATGGAACTTCTCCGAGATCCTCCGAAAATTTTGGGCGCTGCGCCCGGCTGTTCGGGGCTGGTAGGAGCTGCTCGGCGCTGCCTCTAGGAGAAGCTCCCAGAAGCTCCGGACCTCCGGGCGCAGCTTCCAAAATTTTCGCCTAACCCTAACCCTAACCCTAACCATAACCCTAACCATAACCCTAACCCTAACCTCCGGGCGCAGCTTCCAAAATTTTCGCCTAACCCTAACCCTTACCCTAACCCTAACCCTAACCCTAACCCTAACCCTAACCCTAACCCTAACCCTAACCCTAACCCTAACCCTAACCCTAACCCTAACCCAAACCCAAACCCAAACCCTAACCCTAACCCTAACCCTAACCCTAACCCTAACCCTAACCCTAACCCTAACCCTAACCCTAACCCTAACCCTAACCCTAACCCTAACCCTAACCCTAACCCTAACCCTAACCCTAACCCTAACCCTAACCCCAACCCTAACCCCAACCCTAACCCTAACCCTAACCCTAACCCTAACCCTAACCCTAACCCTAACCTCCGGGCGCAGCTTCCAAAATTTTCGCCTAACCCTAACCCTAACCCTAACCCTAACCCTAACCCTAACCCTAACCCTAACCCTAACCCTAACCCTAACCCTAACCCTAACCCTAACCCTAACCCTAACCCTAACCCTAACCCTAACCCTAACCCTAACCCTAACCCTAACCCTAACACTAACCTCCGGGCGCAGCTTCCAAAATTTTCGCCTAACCCTAACCCTAACCCTAACCCTAACCCTAACCCTAACCCTAACCCTAACCCTAACCCTAACCCTAACCCTAACCCTAACCCTAACCCTAACCCTAACCCTAACCCTAACCCTAACCCTAACCCTAACCCTAACCCTAACCCTAACTCTAACCCTAACCACCGGGCGCAGCTTCCAAAATTTTCGCCTAACCCTAACCCTAACCCTAACCCTAACCCTAACCCTAACCCTAACCCTAACCCCAACCCTAACCCTAACCCTAACCCTAACCCTAACCCTAACCCTAACCCTAACCCTAACCCTAACCCTAACCCTAACCCTAACCCTAACCCTAACCCTAACCCTAACCCTAACCCTAACCATAACCCTCACCATAACCCTAACCCTAACCTCCGGCGCAGCTTCCAAAATATTCGCCTAACCCTAACCCTAACCCTAACCCTAACCCTAACCCTAACCCTAACCCTAACCCTAACCCTAACCCTAACCCTAACCCTAACCCTAACCCTAACCCTAACCCTAACCCTAACCCTAACCCTAACCCTAACCCTAACCCTAACCCTAACCCCAACCCTAACCCTAACCCCAACCCTAACCCAAACCCCAACCCTAACCCTAACCCCAACCCTAACCCTAACCCTAACCCCAACCCCAACCCTAACCCTAACCCTAACCCTAACCATAACCCTAACCCTAACCCTAACCCTAACCTCCGGGCGCAGCTTCCAAAATTTTCGCCTAACCCTAACCCTAACCCTAACCCTAACCCTAACCCTAACCCTAACCCTAACCCTAACCCTAACCCTAACCCTAACCCTAACCCTAACCCTAACCCTTCTCCGAGATCCTCCGAAAATTTTGGTCGCTGCGCCCGGCTGTTCGGAGCTGCTCGGAGCTCCTCGCAACTTCTCCAAGATCCTCCGAAAATTTTGGGCGATGCGCCCGGCTGTTCAGAGCTGTTCGGAGCTGCTCGGAACTTCTCCGAGATCCTCCGAAAATTTGGGCGCTGCGCCCGGCTGTTCGGGGCTGCTCGGAGCTGTCCGGAGCTCCTCGGAACTTCTCCGAGATCCTCCGAAAATTTTGGGCGCAGCGCCCGGCTGTTCGGGGCTGCTCGGAGCTGTACGGAACTTCTTGGAGCTTCTCCGAGATGCTCCGAAAATTTTGGGCGCTGCGCCCGGCTGTTCGGAGCTGCTCGGAGCTGCTCGGAACTTCTCCGAGATCCTCCGAAAATTTTGGGCGCTGCGCCCGGCTGTTCGGGGCTGCTCGGAGCTGTTCGGAGCTGCTCGGAACTTCTCCGAGATGCTCCGAAAATTTTGGGCGCTGCGCCCGGCTGTTCGGAGCTGCTCGGAACTGCTCGGAACTTCTCCGAGATCCTCCGAAGATTTTGGGCGCTGCTCCCGGCTGTTCCGGGCTGCTCGGAACTTCTCCGAGATCCTCCGACAATTTTGGGCGCTGCGCCCGGCTGTTCGGAGCTGCTCGGAGCTCCTCGGAACTTCTTCGAGATCCTCCGAAAATTTTGGGAGCTGCGCCCGGCTGTTCGGGGCTCCTCGGAGCTGTTCGGAGCTGCTCGGAACTTCTTCGAGATCCTACGAAAATTTTGGGCGCAGCGCCCGGCTGATCGGGGCTGATCGGGGCTGCTCGGAGCTGTACGGAACTTCTTGGAGCTTCTCCGAGATGCTCCGAAAATTTTGGGCGCTGCGCCCGGCTGTTCGGAGCTGCTCTTAGCTGCTCGGAACTTCTCCGAGATCCTCCGAAAATTTTGGGCGCTGCGCCCGGCTGTTCGGGGCTGCTCGGAGCTGTTCGGAGCTGCTCGGAACTTCTCCGAGATCCTCCGAGAATTTTGGGCGCTGCGCCCGGCTGTTCGGAGCTGCTCGGAACTTCTCCGAGATCCTCCGAAAATTTTGGGCGATGCGCCCGGCTGTTCGGAGCTGCTCGGAGCTCCTCGGAACTTCTCCGAGATCCTCCGAAAATTTTGGGCGCTGCGCCCGGCTGTTCGGGGCTGCTCGGAGCTGTTCGGAGCTGCTCGGAACTTCTCCGAGATCCTCCGACAATTTTGGGCGCTGCGCCCGGCTGTTCGGAGCTGCTCGGAGCTGCTCGGAACTTCTCCGAGATCCTCCGAAAATTTTGGGCGCTGCGCCCGGCTCTTCGGAGCTGCTCGGAGGTTCTCCGAGATGCTCCGAAAATCTTCGGAGCTGCGCCCGGCTATTCGGGGCTGGTCGGAGCTGCTCTGAACTTCTCGGAGCTTCTCCGAGATCCTCCGAAAATTTTGGGCGTTGCGCCCGGCTGTTCGGTACTGCTCGGAGCTTCTCCGAAATGCTCTGAAAATTTTTTGGGCGCTGCGCCCTAATGTCTTGGGTTGTTCGGAGCTGCTCGGAACTTCTGCGAGATCCTCCGAAAATTATGGGCGCTGCGCCCGGCTGTTCGGAGCTGATCGGAACTGCTCGGAACTTTTCCGAGATCCTCCGAAAATTATGGGCGCTGCGCCCGGCTGTTCGGAGCTGATCGGAACTGCTCGGAACTTCTCCGAGATCCTCCGAAAATTTTGGGCGCTGCGCCCGGCTCTTCGGAGCTGCTCGGAGGTTCTCCGAGATGCTCCGAAAATCTTCGGAGCTGCGCCCGGCTATTCGGGGCTGGTCGGAGGTGCTCTGAACTTCTCGGAGCTTCTCCGAGATCCTCCGAAAATTTTGGGCGTTGCGCCCGGCTGTTCGGTACTGCTCGGAGCTTCTCCGAAATGCTCTGAAAATTTTTGGGCGCTGCGCCCTAATGTCTTGGGTTGTTCGGAGCTGCTCGGAACTTCTGCGAGATCCTCCGAAAATTTTGGGTGATGCGCCCTGCTGTTCGGGGCTGTTCGAGGCTGCTCGGAACTTCTGCGAGATCCTCCGAAAATTTAGGGCGCTGCGCTCTGCTGTTCGGGGTTGTTCGGAGGTGCTCGGAACTTCTCCGAGATGCTCCGAAAATTTTGGGCGCTACGCCTGGCTGTTGGGAGCTGCTTGGAACTGCTCGGAACTTCTCCGAGATGCTCCGAAGATTTTGGGCGCTGCGCCCGGCTGTTCCGGGCTGCATGGAACTTCTCCGAGATCCTCCGAAAATTTTGGGCGCTGCGCCCGGCGGTTCGGAGCTGCTCGGAACTTCTCCGAGATCCTCCGAAAATTTTGGGCGCTGCGCCCGGCTGTTCGGGGCTGGTAGGAGCTGCTCGGCGCTGCCTCTAGGAGAAGCTCCCAGAAGCTCCGGACCTCCGGGCGCAGCTTCCAAAATTTTCGCCTAACCCTAACCCTAACCCTAACCATAACCCTAACCATAACCCTAACCCTAACCTCCGGGCGCAGCTTCCAAAATTTTCGCCTAACCCTAACCCTTACCCTAACCCTAACCCTAACCCTAACCCTAACCCTAACCCTAACCCTAACCCTAACCCTAACCCTAACCCTAACCCTAACCCAAACCCAAACCCAAACCCCAACCCCAACCCCAACCCCAACCCCAACCCTAACCCTAACCCTAACCCTAACCCTAACCCTAACCCTAACCCTAACCCTAACCCTAACCCTAACCCTAACCCTAACCCTAACCCTAACCCTAACCCTAACCCTAACCCTAACCCTAACCCTAACCCTAACCCTAACCCCAACCCTAACCCCAACCCTAACCCTAACCCTAACCCTAACCCTAACCCTAACCCTAACCTCCGGGCGCAGCTTCCAAAATTTTCGCCTAACCCTAACCCTAACCCTAACCCTAACCCTAACCCTAACCCTAACCCTAACCCTAACCCTAACCCTAACCCTAACCCTAACCCTAACCCTAACCCTAACCCTAACCCTAACCCTAACCCTAACACTAACCTCCGGGCGCAGCTTCCAAAATTTTCGCCTAACCCTAACCCTAACCCTAACCCTAACCCTAACCCTAACCCTAACCCTAACCCTAACCCTAACCCTAACCCTAACCCTAACCCTAACCCTAACCCTAACCCTAACCCTAACCCTAACCCTAACCCTAACCCTAACTCTAACCCTAACCACCGGGCGCAGCTTCCAAAATTTTCGCCTAACCCTAACCCTAACCCTAACCCTAACCCTAACCCTAACCCTAACCCTAACCCTAACCCTAACCCTAACCCTAACCCTAACCCTAACCCTAACCCTAACCCTAACCCTAACCCTAACCCTAACCCTAACCCTAACCCTAACCCTAACCCTAACCCTAACCCTAACCATAACCCTCACCATAACCCTAACCCTAACCTCCGGCGCAGCTTCCAAAATATTCGCCTAACCCTAACCCTAACCCTAACCCTAACCCTAACCCTAACCCTAACCCTAACCCTAACCCTAACCCTAACCCTAACCCTAACCCTAACCCTAACCCTAACCCTAACCCTAACCCTAACCCTAACCCTAACCCTAACCCTAACCCTAACCCCAACCCTAACCCTAACCCCAACCCTAACCCAAACCCCAACCCTAACCCTAACCCCAACCCTAACCCTAACCCTAACCCCAACCCCAACCCTAACCCTAACCCTAACCCTAACCATAACCCTAACCCTAACCCTAACCCTAACCTCCGGGCGCAGCTTCCAAAATTTTCGCCTAACCCTAACCCTAACCCTAACCCTAACCCTAACCCTAACCCTAACCCTAACCCTAACCCTAACCCTAACCCTAACCCTAACCCTAACCCTAACCCTAACCCTAACCCTTCTCCGAGATCCTCCGAAAATTTTGGTCGCTGCGCCCGGCTGTTCGGAGCTGCTCGGAGCTTCTCGCAACTTCTCCAAGATCCTCCGAAAATTTTGGGCGATGCGCCCGGCTGTTCAGAGCTGTTCGGAGCTGCTCGGAACTTCTCCGAGATCCTCCGAAAATTTGGGCGCTGCGCCCAGCTGTTCGGGGCTGCTCGGAGCTGTCCGGAGCTCCTCGGAACTTCTCCGAGATCCTCCGAAAATTTTGGGCGCAGCGCCCGGCTGTTCGGGGCTGCTCGGAGCTGTACGGAACTTCTTGGAGCTTCTCCGAGATGCTCCGAAAATTTTGGGCGCTGCGCCCGGCTGTTCGGAGCTGCTCGGAGCTGCTCGGAACTTCTCCGAGATCCTCCGCAAATTTTGGGCGCTGCGCCCGGCTGTTCGGGGCTGCTCGGAGCTGTTCGGAGCTGCTCGGAACTTCTCCGAGATGCTCCGAAAATTTTGGGCGCTGCGCCCGGCTGTTCGGAGCTGCTCGGAACTGCTCGGAACTTCTCCGAGATCCTCCGAAGATTTTGGGCGCTGCTCCCGGCTGTTCCGGGCTGCTCGGAACTTCTCCGAGATCCTCCGAGAATTTTGGGCGCTGCGCCCGGCTGTTCGGAGCTGCTCGGAGCTCCTCGGAACTTCTTCGAGATCCTCCGAAAATTTTGGGAGCTGCGCCCGGCTGTTCGGGGCTCCTCGGAGCTGTTCGGAGCTGCTCGGAACTTCTTCGAGATCCTCCGACAATTTTGGGCGCTGCGCCCGGCTGTTCGGAGCTGCTCGGAGCTGCTCGGAACTTCTCCGAGATCCTTCAAAAATTTTGGGCGCTGCGCCCGGCTTTTCGGAGCTGCTCGGAACTGCTCGGAGCTTCTCCGAGATGCTCCGAAAATTTTGGGCGCTGCGCCCGGCTGTTCGGGGCTCCTCGGAGAATCTCCGAGATGCACCGAAAATCCTGGGCGCTGCGCCCTGCTGTTCGGGGCAGTTCGGAGGTGCTCGGAACATCTCCGAGATCCTCCGATAATTTTGGGCGCTGCGCACGGCTGTTCGGAGCTGCTCGGAACTGCTCGGAACTTCTCCGAGATTCTCCGAGAATTTTGGGCGCTGCGCCCGGCTGTTCGGTACTGCTCGGAGCTTCTCGGAAATGCTCTGAAAATTTTTGGGCGCTGCGCCCTGCTTTTCGGGGCTGTTCGGAGCTGCTCGAAACTTCTGCAAGATCCTCCGAAAATTTTGGGCGCTGCGCCCGGCTGTTCGGGGCTGCTCGGAGCTGCTCGGAGCTCCTCGGAACTTCTCCGAGATCCTCCGAAAATTTTGGGCGCTGCGCCCGGCTGTTCGGGGCTGCTCGGAGCTCCTCAGAACTTCTCCGAGATCCTCCGAAAATTTTTGGCGTTGCGCCCGGCTGTTCGGGGTGCTCGGAGCTGTTCGGAGCTGCTCGGAACTGCTCGGAGCTTCTCCGAGATGCTCCGAAAATTTTGGGCGCTGCGCCCGGCTGTTCGGGGCTGCTCGGAGCTGCTCGGAGCTTTTCGGAACTTCTCCGAGATCCTCCAAAAATTTTGGGCGCTTCGCCCGGCTGTTCGGGGCTGCTTGGAGCAGTCCAGAACTTCTCGGAGCTTCTCCGAGATGCTCCGAAAATTTTGGGCCCTGCCCCCGGCTGTTCGGAGCTGCTCGGAGCTGCTCGAAACTTCTGCGAGATCCTCCGAAAATTTTGGGCGCTGCGCCCGGCTGTTCGGGGCTGCTCGGAGCTGCTCGGAGCTCCTCGGAACTTCTCCGAGATCCTCCGAAAATTTTGGGCGCTGCGCCCGGCTGTTCGGGGCTGCTCGGAGCTCCTCAGAACTTCTCCGAGATCCTCCGAAAATTTTTGGCGTTGCGCCCGGCTGTTCGGGGTGCTCGGAGCTGTTCGGAGCTGCTCGGAACTGCTCGGAGCTTCTCCGAGATGCTCCGAAAATTTTGGGCGCTGCGCCCGGCTGTTCGGGGCTGCTCGGAGCTGCTCGGAGCTTTTCGGAACTTCTCCGAGATCCTCCGAAAATTTTGGGCGCTTCGCCCGGCTGTTCGGGGGTGCTCGGAGCAGTCCAGAACTTCTCGGAGCTTCTCCGAGATGCTCCGAAAATTTTGGGCCCTGCCCCCGGCTGTTCGGAGCTGCTCGGAGCTGCTCGGAACTTCTCCGAGATCCTCCGAAAATTTTGGGCGCTGCGCCCGGCTGTTCGGGGCTGCTCGGAGCTGTCCGGAGCTCCTCGGAACTTCTCCGAGATCCTACGAAAATTTTGGGCGCAGCGCCCGGCTGATCGGGGCTGATCGGGGCTGCTCGGAGCTGTACGGAACTTCTTGGAGCTTCTCCGAGATGCTCCGAAAATTTTGGGCGCTGCGCCCGGCTGTTCGGAGCTGCTCTTAGCTGCTCGGAACTTCTCCGAGATCCTCCGAAAATTTTGGGCGCTGCGCCCGGCTGTTCGGGGCTGCTCGGAGCTGTTCGGAGCTGCTCGGAACTTCTCCGAGATCCTCCGAGAATTTTGGGCGCTGCGCCCGGCTGTTCGGAGCTGCTCGGAACTTCTCCGAGATCCTCCGAAAATTTTGGGCGATGCGCCCGGCTGTTCGGAGCTGCTCGGAGCTCCTCGGAACTTCTCCGAGATCCTCCGAAAATTTTGGGCGCTGCGCCCGGCTGTTCGGGGCTGCTCGGAGCTGTTCGGAGCTGCTCGGAACTTCTCCGAGATCCTCCGACAATTTTGGGCGCTGCGCCCGGCTGTTCGGAGCTGCTCGGAGCTGCTCGGAACTTCTCCGAGATCCTTCGAAAATTTTGGGCGCTGCGCCCGGCTGTTCGGAGCTGCTCGGAACTGCTCGGAACTTCTCCGAGATCCTCCGAAAATTTTCGGCGCTGCGCCCGGCTGTTCGGAGCTGCTCGGAGCTTTTCGGAACTTCTTCGATATGCTCCGAAAATTTTGGGCGCTGCGCCCGGCTGTTCGGAGCTGCTCGGAGCTCCTCAGAACTTCTCCGAGATCCTTCAAAAATTTTGGGCGCTGCGACCGGCTGTTCGGGGCTGCTCGGAGCTGTTCGGAGATGCTCGGAACTTCTACGAGATCCTCCGAAAATTTTGGGCGCTGCGCCCGGCTGTTCGGGGCTGCTCGGAGCAGTCCGGAACTTCTCAGAGCTTCTCCGAGATGCTCCGAAAATTTTGGGCGCTGCCCCCGGCTGTTCGGAGCTGCTCAGAGCTGCTCGGAACTTCTCCAAGATCCTCCGAAAATTTTGGGCGCTTCGCCCGGCTGTTCGGGGCTGCTCGGAGCTGTTCGGAACTTCTCCGAGATCCTCCGAAAATTTTGGGCGTTGCGCCCTGCTGTTCGGAGCTGCTCGGAACTGCTCGGAACTTTTCCGAGATCCTCCGAAAATTTTGGGCGCTGCGCCCGGCTGTTCGGAGCTGATCGGAACTGCTCGGAACTTCTCCGAGATCCTCCGAAAATTTTGGGCGCTGCGCCCGGCTCTTCGGAGCTGCTCGGAGGTTCTCCGAGATGCTCCGAAAATCTTCGGAGCTGCGCCCGGCTATTCGGGGCTGGTCGGAGCTGCTCTGAACTTCTCGGAGCTTCTCCGAGATCCTCCGAAAATTTTGGGCGTTGCGCCCGGCTGTTCGGTACTGCTCGGAGCTTCTCCGAAATGCTCTGAAAATTTTTGGGCGCTGCGCCCTAATGTCTTGGGTTGTTCGGAGCTGCTCGGAACTTCTGCGAGATCCTCCGAAAATTATGGGCGCTGCGCCCGGCTGTTCGGAGCTGATCGGAACTGCTCGGAACTTTTCCGAGATCCTCCGAAAATTATGGGCGCTGCGCCCGGCTGTTCGGAGCTGATCGGAACTGCTCGGAACTTCTCCGAGATCCTCCGAAAATTTTGGGCGCTGCGCCCGGCTCTTCGGAGCTGCTCGGAGGTTCTCCGAGATGCTCCGAAAATCTTCGGAGCTGCGCCCGGCTATTCGGGGCTGGTCGGAGGTGCTCTGAACTTCACGGAGCTTCTCCGAGATCCTCCGAAAATTTTGGGCGTTGCGCCCGGCTGTTCGGTACTGCTCGGAGCTTCTCCGAAATGCTCTGAAAATTTTTGGGCGCTGCGCCCTAATGTCTTGGGTTGTTCGGAGCTGCTCGGAACTTCTGCGAGATCCTCCGAAAATTTTGGGTGATGCGCCCTGCTGTTCGGGGCTGTTCGAGGCTGCTCGGAACTTCTGCGAGATCCTCCGAAAATTTAGGGCGCTGCGCTCTGCTGTTCGGGGTTGTTCGGAGGTGCTCGGAACTTCTCCGAGATGCTCCGAAAATTTTGGGCGCTACGCCTGGCTGTTGGGAGCTGCTTGGAACTGCTCGGAACTTCTCCGAGATGCTCCGAAGATTTTGGGCGCTGCGCCCGGCTGTTCCGGGCTGCATGGAACTTCTCCGAGATCCTCCGAAAATTTTGGGCGCTGCGCCCGGCGGTTCGGAGCTGCTCGGAACTTCTCCGAGATCTTCCGAAAATTTTGGGCGCTGCGCCCGGCTGTTCGGGGCTGGTAGGAGCTGCTCGGCGCTGCCTCTAGGAGAAGCTCCCAGAAGCTCCGGACCTCCGGGCGCAGCTTCCAAAATTTTCGCCTAACCCTAACCCTAACCCTAACCATAACCCTAACCATAACCCTAACCCTAACCTCCGGGCGCAGCTTCCAAAATTTTCGCCTAACCCTAACCCTTACCCTAACCCTAACCCTAACCCTAACCCTAACCCTAACCCTAACCCTAACCCTAACCCTAACCCTAACCCTAACCCAAACCCAAACCCAAACCCTAACCCTAACCCTAACCCTAACCCTAACCCTAACCCTAACCCTAACCCTAACCCTAACCCTAACCCTAACCCTAACCCTAACCCTAACCCTAACCCTAACCCTAACCCTAACCCTAACCCTAACCCTAACCCTAACCCTAACCCTAACCCTAACCCTAACCCTAACCCCAACCCTAACCCCAACCCTAACCCTAACCCTAACCCTAACCCTAACCCTAACCCTAACCCTAACCTCCGGGCGCAGCTTCCAAAATTTTCGCCTAACCCTAACCCTAACCCTAACCCTAACCCTAACCCTAACCCTAACCCTAACCCTAACCCTAACCCTAACCCTAACCCTAACCCTAACCCTAACCCTAACCCTAACCCTAACCCTAACCCTAACCCTAACCCTAACCCTAACCCTAACCCTAACACTAACCTCCGGGCGCAGCTTCCAAAATTTTCGCCTAACCCTAACCCTAACCCTAACCCTAACCCTAACCCTAACCCTAACCCTAACCCTAACCCTAACCCTAACCCTAACCCTAACCCT
Source organism: Norana najaformis (assembly GCA_964023275.1). Lineage (NCBI taxonomy): Eukaryota > Metazoa > Annelida > Clitellata > Crassiclitellata > Hormogastridae > Norana > Norana najaformis. The sequence goes on along the minus strand of OZ029914.1, from coordinate 6,662,439 downwards.
AACCCTAACCCTAACCCTAACCCTAACCCTAACCCTAACCCTAACCCTAACCCTAACCCTAACCCTAACCCTAACCCTAACCCTAACCCTAACCCTAACCCTAACCCTAACCCTAACCCTAACTCTAACCCTAACCACCGGGCGCAGCTTCCAAAATTTTCGCCTAACCCTAACCCTAACCCTAACCCTAACCCTAACCCTAACCCTAACCCTAACCCTAACCCTAACCCTAACCCTAACCCTAACCCTAACCCTAACCCTAACCCTAACCCTAACCCTAACCCTAACCCTAACCCTAACCATAACCCTCACCATAACCCTAACCCTAACCTCCGGCGCAGCTTCCAAAATATTCGCCTAACCCTAACCCTAACCCTAACCCTAACCCTAACCCTAACCCTAACCCTAACCCTAACCCTAACCCTAACCCTAACCCTAACCCTAACCCTAACCCTAACCCTAACCCTAACCCTAACCCTAACCCTAACCCTAACCCTAACCCTAACCCTAACCCCAACCCTAACCCTAACCCCAACCCTAACCCAAACCCCAACCCTAACCCTAACCCCAACCCTAACCCTAACCCTAACCCCAACCCCAACCCTAACCCTAACCCTAACCATAACCCTAACCCTAACCCTAACCCTAACCTCCGGGCGCAGCTTCCAAAATTTTCGCCTAACCCTAACCCTAACCCTAACCCTAACCCTAACCCTAACACTAACCCCAACCCCAACCCCAACCCCAACCCTAACCCTAACCCTAACCCTAACCCTAACCCTAACCCTAACCCTAACCCTAACCCTAACCCTAACCCTAACCCTAACCCTAACCCTAACCCTAACCCTAACCCTAACCCTAACCCTAACCCTAACCCTAACCCTAACCCTAACCCTAACCCTAACCCTAACCCTAACCCTAACCCTAACCCTAACCCTAACCCTAACCCTAACCCTAACCCTAACCCTAACCCTAACCCTAACCCTAACCCTAACCCTAACCCTTCTCCGAGATCCTCCGAAAATTTTGGTCGCTGCGCCCGGCTGTTCGGAGCTGCTCGGAGCTCCTCGCAACTTCTCCAAGATCCTCCGAAAATTTTGGGCGATGCGCCCGGCTGTTCGGAGCTGTTCGGAGCTGCTCGGAACTTCTCCGAGATCCTCCGAAAATTTGGGCGCTGCGCCCGGCTGTTCGGGGCTGCTCGGAGCTGTCCGGAGCTCCTCGGAACTTCTCCGAGATCCTCCGAAAATTTTGGGCGCAGCGCCCGGCTGTTCGGGGCTGCTCGGAGCTGTACGGAACTTCTTGGAGCTTCTCCGAGATGCTCCGAAAATTTTGGGCGCTGCGCCCGGCTGTTCGGAGCTGCTCGGAGCTGCTCGGAACTTCTCCGAGATCCTCCGAAAATTTTGGGCGCTGCGCCCGGCTGTTCGGGGCTGCTCGGAGCTGTTCGGAGCTGCTCGGAACTTCTCCGAGATGCTCCGAAAATTTTGGGCGCTGCGCCCGGCTGTTCGGAGCTGCTCGGAACTGCTCGGAACTTCTCCGAGATCCTCCGAAGATTTTGGGCGCTGCTCCCGGCTGTTCCGGGCTGCTCGGAACTTCTCCGAGATCCTCCGAGAATTTTGGGCGCTGCGCCCGGCTGTTCGGAGCTGCTCGGAGCTCCTCGGAACTTCTTCGAGATCCTCCGAAAATTTTGGGAGCTGCGCCCGGCTGTTCGGGGCTCCTCGGAGCTGTTCGGAGCTGCTCGGAACTTCTTCGAGATCCTCCGACAATTTTGGGCGCTGCGCCCGGCTGTTCGGAGCTGCTCGGAGCTGCTCGGAACTTCTCCGCGATCCTTCAAAAATTTTGGGCGCTGCGCCCGGCTTTTCGGAGCTGCTCGGAACTGCTCGGAGCTTCTCCGAGATGCTCCGAAAATTTTGGGCGCTGCGCCCGGCTGTTCGGGGCTCCTCGGAGAATCTCCGAGATGCACCGAAAATCCTGGGCGCTGCGCCCTGCTGTTCGGGGCAGTTCGGAGGTGCTCGGAACATCTCCGAGATCCTCCGAAAATTTTGGGCGCTGCGCACGGCTGTTCGGAGCTGCTCGGAACTGCTCGGAACTTCTCCGAGATTCTCCGAGAATTTTGGGCGCTGCGCCCGGCTGTTCGGTACTGCTCGGAGCTTCTCCGAAATGCTCTGAAAATTTTTGGGCGCTGCGCCCTAATGTCTTGGGTTGTTCGGAGCTGCTCGGAACTTCTGCGAGATCCTCCGAAAATTTTGGGTGATGCGCCCTGCTGTTCGGGGCTGTTCGAGGCTGCTCGGAACTTCTGCGAGATCCTCCGAAAATTTAGGGCGCTGCGCTCTGCTGTTCGGGGTTGTTCGGAGGTGCTCGGAACTTCTCCGAGATGCTCCGAAAATTTTGGGCGCTACGCCTGGCTGTTGGGAGCTGCTTGGAACTGCTCGGAACTTCTCCGAGATGCTCCGAAGATTTTGGGCGCTGCGCCCGGCTGTTCCGGGCTGCATGGAACTTCTCCGAGATCCTCCGAAAATTTTGGGCGCTGCGCCCGGCGGTTCGGAGCTGCTCGGAACTTCTCCGAGATCTTCCGAAAATTTTAGGCGCTGCGCCCGGCTGTTCGGGGCTGGTAGGAGCTGCTCGGCGCTGCCTCTAGGAGAAGCTCCCAGAAGCTCCGGACCTCCGGGCGCAGCTTCCAAAATTTTCGCCTAACCCTAACCCTTACCCTAACCCTAACCCTAACCCTAACCCTAACCCTAACCCTAACCCTAACCCTAACCCTAACCCTAACCCTAACCCAAACCCAAACCCAAACCCTAACCCTAACCCTAACCCTAACCCTAACCCTAACCCTAACCCTAACCCTAACCCTAACCCTAACCCTAACCCTAACCCTAACCCTAACCCTAACCCTAACCCTAACCCTAACCCTAACCCTAACCCTAACCCTAACCCTAACCCTAACCCTAACCCTAACCCTAACCCTAACCCTAACCCTAACCCCAACCCTAACCCCAACCCTAACCCTAACCCTAACCCTAACCCTAACCCTAACCCTAACCCTAACCTCCGGGCGCAGCTTCCAAAATTTTCGCCTAACCCTAACCCTAACCCTAACCCTAACCCTAACCCTAACCCTAACCCTAACCCTAACCCTAACCCTAACCCTAACCCTAACCCTAACCCTAACCCTAACCCTAACCCTAACCCTAACCCTAACCCTAACCCTAACCCTAACCCTAACCCTAACCCTAACCCTAACACTAACCTCCGGGCGCAGCTTCCAAAATTTTCGCCTAACCCTAACCCTAACCCTAACCCTAACCCTAACCCTAACCCTAACCCTAACCCTAACCCTAACCCTAACCCTAACCCTAACCCTAACCCTAACCCTAACCCTAACCCTAACCCTAACCCTAACCCTAACCCTAACCCTAACCCTAACCCTAACCCTAACCCTAACCCTAACCCTAACCCTAACCCTAACCCTAACCCTAACTCTAACCCTAACCACCGGGCGCAGCTTCCAAAATTTTCGCCTAACCCTAACCCTAACCCTAACCCTAACCCTAACCCTAACCCTAACCCTAACCCTAACCCTAACCCTAACCCTAACCCTAACCCTAACCCTAACCCTAACCATAACCCTCACCATAACCCTAACCCTAACCTCCGGCGCAGCTTCCAAAATATTCGCCTAACCCTAACCCTAACCCTAACCCTAACCCTAACCCTAACCCTAACCCTAACCCTAACCCTAACCCTAACCCTAACCCTAACCCTAACCCTAACCCTAACCCTAACCCTAACCCTAACCCTAACCCTAACCCTAACCCTAACCCTAACCCTAACCCTAACCCTAACCCTAACCCCAACCCTAACCCTAACCCCAACCCTAACCCAAACCCCAACCCTAACCCTAACCCCAACCCTAACCCTAACCCTAACCCCAACCCCAACCCTAACCCTAACCCTAACCATAACCCTAACCCTAACCCTAACCCTAACCTCCGGGCGCAGCTTCCAAAATTTTCGCCTAACCCTAACCCTAACCCTAACCCTAACCCTAACCCTAACACTAACCCCAACCCCAACCCCAACCCCAACCCTAACCCTAACCCTAACCCTAACCCTAACCCTAACCCTAACCCTAACCCTAACCCTAACCCTAACCCTAACCCTAACCCTAACCCTAACCCTAACCCTAACCCTAACCCTAACCCTAACCCTAACCCTAACCCTAACCCTAACCCTAACCCTAACCCTAACCCTAACCCTAACCCTAACCCTAACCCTAACCCTAACCCTAACCCTAACCCTAACCCTAACCCTAACCCTAACCCTAACCCTAACCCTAACCCTAACCCTAACCCTAACCCTAACCCTAACCCTAACCCTTCTCCGAGATCCTCCGAAAATTTTGGTCGCTGCGCCCGGCTGTTCGGAGCTGCTCGGAGCTCCTCGCAACTTCTCCAAGATCCTCCGAAAATTTTGGGCGATGCGCCCGGCTGTTCGGAGCTGTTCGGAGCTGCTCGGAACTTCTCCGAGATCCTCCGAAAATTTGGGCGCTGCGCCCGGCTGTTCGGGGCTGCTCGGAGCTGTCCGGAGCTCCTCGGAACTTCTCCGAGATCCTCCGAAAATTTTGGGCGCAGCGCCCGGCTGTTCGGGGCTGCTCGGAGCTGTACGGAACTTCTTGGAGCTTCTCCGAGATGCTCCGAAAATTTTGGGCGCTGCGCCCGGCTGTTCGGAGCTGCTCGGAGCTGCTCGGAACTTCTCCGAGATCCTCCGAAAATTTTGGGCGCTGCGCCCGGCTGTTCGGGGCTGCTCGGAGCTGTTCGGAGCTGCTCGGAACTTCTCCGAGATGCTCCGAAAATTTTGGGCGCTGCGCCCGGCTGTTCGGAGCTGCTCGGAACTGCTCGGAACTTCTCCGAGATCCTCCGAAGATTTTGGGCGCTGCTCCCGGCTGTTCCGGGCTGCTCGGAACTTCTCCGAGATCCTCCGAGAATTTTGGGCGCTGCGCCCGGCTGTTCGGAGCTGCTCGGAGCTCCTCGGAACTTCTTCGAGATCCTCCGAAAATTTTGGGAGCTGCGCCCGGCTGTTCGGGGCTCCTCGGAGCTGTTCGGAGCTGCTCGGAACTTCTTCGAGATCCTCCGACAATTTTGGGCGCTGCGCCCGGCTGTTCGGAGCTGCTCGGAGCTGCTCGGAACTTCTCCGCGATCCTTCAAAAATTTTGGGCGCTGCGCCCGGCTTTTCGGAGCTGCTCGGAACTGCTCGGAGCTTCTCCGAGATGCTCCGAAAATTTTGGGCGCTGCGCCCGGCTGTTCGGGGCTCCTCGGAGAATCTCCGAGATGCACCGAAAATCCTGGGCGCTGCGCCCTGCTGTTCGGGGCAGTTCGGAGGTGCTCGGAACATCTCCGAGATCCTCCGAAAATTTTGGGCGCTGCGCACGGCTGTTCGGAGCTGCTCGGAACTGCTCGGAACTTCTCCGAGATTCTCCGAGAATTTTGGGCGCTGCGCCCGGCTGTTCGGGGCTGCTCGGAGCTGTCCGGAGCTCCTCGGAACTTCTCCGAGATCCTACGAAAATTTTGGGCGCAGCGCCCGGCTGATCAGGGCTGCTCGGAGCTGTACGGAACTTCTTGGAGCTTCTCCGAGATGCTCCGAAAATTTTGGGCGCTGCGCCCGGCTGTTCGGAGCTGCTCTTAGCTGCTCGGAACTTCTCCGAGATCCTCCGAAAATTTTGGGCGCTGCGCCCGGCTGTTCGGGGCTGCTCGGAGCTGTTCGGAGCTGCTCGGAACTTCTCCGAGATCCTCCGAGAATTTTGGGCGCTGCGCCCGGCTGTTCGGAGCTGCTCGGAACTTCTCCGAGATCCTCCGAAAATTTTGGGCGATGCGCCCGGCTGTTCGGAGCTGCTCGGAGCTCCTCGGAACTTCTCCGAGATCCTCCGAAAATTTTGGGCGCTGCGCCCGGCTGTTCGGGGCTGCTCGGAGCTGTTCGGAGCTGCTCGGAACTTCTCCGAGATCCTCCGACAATTTTGGGCGCTGCGCCCGGCTGTTCGGAGCTGCTCAGAGCTGCTCGGAACTTCTCCGAGATCCTTCGAAAATTTTGGGCGCTGCGCCCGGCTGTTCGGAGCTGCTCGGAACTGCTCGGAACTTCTCCGAGATCCTCCGAAAATTTTCGGCGCTGCGCCCGGCTGTTCGGAGCTGCTCGGAGCTTTTCGGAACTTCTTCGATATGCTCCGAAAATTTTGGGCGCTGCGCCCGGCTGTTCGGAGCTGCTCGGAGCTCCTCAGAACTTCTCCGAGATCCTTCAAAAATTTTGGGCGCTGCGACCGGCTGTTCGGGGCTGCTCGGAGCTGTTCGGAGATGCTCGGAACTTCTACGAGATCCTCCGAAAATTTTGGGCGCTGCGCCCGGCTGTTCGGGGCTGCTCGGAGCAGTCCGGAACTTCTCAGAGCTTCTCCGAGATGCTCCGAAAATTTTGGGCGCTGCCCCCGGCTGTTCGGAGCTGCTCAGAGCTGCTCGGAACTTCTCCAAGATCCTCCGAAAATTTTGGGCGCTTCGCCCGGCTATTCGGGGCTGCTCGGAGCTGTTCGGAACTTCTCCGAGATCCTCCGAAAATTTTGGGCGTTGCGCCCTGCTGTTCGGAGCTGCTCGGAACTGCTCGGAACTTTTCCGAGATCCTCCGAAAATTTTGGGCGCTGCGCCCGGCTGTTCGGAGCTGATCGGAACTGCTCGGAACTTCTCCGAGATCCTCCGAAAATTTTGGGGGCTGCGCCCGGCTCTTCGGAGCTGCTCGGAGGTTCTCCGAGATGCTCCGAAAATCTTCGGAGCTGCGCCCGGCTATTCGGGGCTGGTCGGAGCTGCTCTGAACATCTCGGAGCTTCTCCGAGATCCTCCGAAAATTTTGGGCGTTGCGCCCGGCTGTTCGGTACTGCTCGGAGCTTCTCCGAAATGCTCTGAAAATTTTTGGGCGCTGCGCCCTAATGTCTTGGGTTGTTCGGAGCTGCTCGGAACTTCTGCGAGATCCTCCGAAAATTTTGGGTGATGCGCCCTGCTGTTCGGGGCTGTTCGAGGCTGCTCGGAACTTCTGCGAGATCCTCCGAAAATTTTGGGTGATGCGCCCGGCTGTTCGGGGCTGCTCGGAGCTGTTCGGAGCTGCTCGGAACTTCTCCGAGATGCTCCGAAAATTTTGGGCGCTGCGCCCGGCTGTTCGGAGCTGCTCGGATCTGCTCGGAACTTCTCCGAGATCCTCCGAAGATTTTGGGCGCTGCTCCCGGCTGTTCCGGGCTGCTCGGAACTTCTCCGAGATCCTCCGAGAATTTTGGGCGCTGCGCCCGGCTGTTCGGAGCTGCTCGGAGCTCCTCGGAACTTCTTCGAGATCCTCCGAAAATTTTGGGAGCTGCGCCCGGCTGTTCGGGGCTCCTCGGAGCTGTTCGGAGCTGCTCGGAACTTCTTCGAGATCCTCCGACAATTTTGGGCGCTGCGCCCGGCTGTTCGGAGCTGCTCGGAGCTGCTCGGAACTTCTCCGAGATCCTTCAAAAATTTTGGGCGCTGCGCCCGGCTTTTCGGAGCTGCTCGGAACTGCTCGGAGCTTCTCCGAGATGCTCCGAAAATTTTGGGCGCTGCGCCCGGCTGTTCGGGGCTCCTCGGAGAATCTCCGAGATGCACCGAAAATCCTGGGCGCTGCGCCCTGCTGTTCGGGGCAGTTCGGAGGTGCTCGGAACATCTCCGAGATCCTCTGAAAATTTTGGGCGCTGCGCACGGCTGTTCGGAGCTGCTCGGAACTGCTCGGAACTTCTCCGAGATTCTCCGAGAATTTTGGGCGCTGCGCCCGGCTGTTCGGTACTGCTCGGAGCTTCTCCGAAATGCTCTGAAAATTTTTGGGCGCTGCGCCCTGCTTTTCGGGGCTGTTCGGAGCTGCTCGAAACTTCTGCGAGATCCTCCGAAAATTTTGGGCGCTGCGCCCGGCTGTTCGGGGCTGCTCGGAGCTCCTCAGAACTTCTCCGAGATCCTCCGAAAATTTTTGGCGTTGCGCCCGGCTGTTCGGGGTGCTCGGAGCTGTTCGGAGCTGCTCGGAACTGCTCGGAGCTTCTCCGAGATGCTCCGAAAATTTTGGGCGCTGCGCCCGGCTGTTCGGGGCTGCTCGGAGCTGCTCGGAGCTTTTCGGAACTTCTCCGAGATCCTCCGAAAATTTTGGGCGCTTCGCCCGGCTGTTCGGGGCTGCTCGGAGCAGTCCAGAAGTTCTCGGAGCTTCTCCGAGATGCTCCGAAAATTTTGGGCCCTGCCCCCGGCTGTTCGGAGCTGCTCGGAGCTGCTCGGAACTTCTCTGAGATCCTCCGAAAATTTTGGGCGCTGCGCCCGGCTGTTCGGGGCTGCCTGGAGCTGTCCGGAGCTCCTCGGAACTTCTCCGAGATCCTACGAAAATTTTGGGCGCTGCGCCCGGCTGTTCGGAGCTGCTCGGAACTGCTCGGAACTTCTCCGAGATCCTCCGAAGATTTTGGGCGCTGCGCCAGGCTGTTCCGGGCTGCTCGGAACTTCTCCGAGATCCTCCGAGAATTTTGGGCGCTGCGCCCGGCTGTTCGGAGCTGCTCGGAACTTCTCCGAGATCCTCCGAAAATTTTGGGCGATGCGCCCGGCTGTTCGGAGCTGCTCGGAGCTCCTCAGAACTTCTCCGAGATCCTTCAAAAATTTTGGGCGCTGCGACCGGCTGTTCGGGGCTGCTCGGAGCTGTTCGGAGATGCTCGGAACTTCTACGAGATCCTCCGAAAATTTTGGGCGCTGCGCCCGGCTGTTCGGGGCTGCTCGGAGCAGTCCGGAACTTCCCAGAGCTTCTCCGAGATGCTCCGAAAATTTTGGGCGCTGCCCCCGGCTGTTCGGAGCTGCTCAGAGCTGCTCGGAACTTCTCCGAGATCCTCCGAAAATTTTGGGCGTTGCGCCCTGCTGTTCGGAGCTGCTCGGAACTGCTCGGAACTTTTCCGAGATCCTCCGAAAATTTTGGGCGCTGCGCCCGGCTGTTCGGAGCTGATCGGAACTGCTCGGAACTTCTCCGAGATCCTCCGAAAATTTTGGGCGCTGCGCCCGGCTCTTCGGAGCTGCTCGGAGGTTCTCCGAGATGCTCCGAAAATCTTCGGAGCTGCGCCCGGCTATTCGGGGCTGGTCGGAGCTGCTCTGAACTTCTCGGAGCTTCTCCGAGATCCTCCGAAAACTTTGGGCGTTGCGCCCGGCTGTTCGGTACTGCTCGGAGCTTCTCCGAAATGCTCTGAAAATTTTTGGGCGCTGCGCCCTAATGTCTTGGGTTGTTCGGAGCTGCTCGGAACTTCTGCGAGATCCTCCGAAAATTTTGGGTGATGCGCCCTGCTGTTCGGGGCTGTTCGAGGCTGCTCGGAACTTCTGCGAGATCCTCCGAAAATTTAGGGCGCTGCGCTCTGCTGTTCGGGGTTGTTCGGAGGTGCTCGGAACTTCTCCGAGATGCTCCGAAAATTTTGGGCGCTACGCCTGGCTGTTGGGAGCTGCTTGGAACTGCTCGGAACTTCTCCGAGATGCTCCGAAGATTTTGGGCGCTGCGCCCGGCTGTTCCGGGCTGCATGGAACTTCTCCGAGATCCTCCGAAAATTTTGGGCGCTGCGCCCGGCGGTTCGGAGCTGCTCGGAACTTCTCCGAGATCTTCCGAAAATTTTGGGCGCTGCGCCCGGCTGTTCGGGGCTGGTAGGAGCTGCTCGGCGCTGCCTCTAGGAGAAGCTCCCAGAAGCTCCGGACCTCCGGGCGCAGCTTCCAAAATTTTCGCCTAACCCTAACCCTAACCCTAACCATAACCCTCACCATAACCCTAACCCTAACCTCCGGGCGCAGCTTCCAAAATTTTCGCCTAACCCTAACCCTAACCCTAACCCTAACCCTAACCCTAACCCTAACCCTAACCCTAACCCTAACCCTAACCCTAACCCTAAGCCTAACCCTAACCCTAACCCAAACCCAAACCCAAACCCTAACCCTAACCCTAACCCTAACCCTAACCCTAACCCTAACCCTAACCCTAACCCTAACCCTAACCCTAACCCTAACCCTAACCCTAACCCTAACCCTAACCCTAACCCTAACCCTAACCCCAACCCTAACCCTAACCCTAACCCTAACCCCAACCCCAACCCCAACCCCAACCCTAACCCTAACCCTAACCCTAACCCTAACCCTAACCCTAACCTCCGGGCGCAGCTTCCAAAATTTTCGCCTAACCCTAACCCTAACCCTAACCCTAACCCTAACCCTAACCCTAACCCTAACCCTAACCCTAACCCTAACCCTAACCCTAACCCTAACCCTAACCCTAACCCTAACCCTAACCCTAACCCTAACCCTAACCCTAACCCTAACCCTAACCCTAACCCTAACCCTAACCCTAACCCTAACCCTAACCCTAACCCTAACCTCCGGGCGCAGCTTCCAAAATTTTCGCCTAACCCTAACCCTAACCCTAACCCTAACCCTAACCCTAACCCTAACCCTAACCCTAACCCTAACCCTAACCCTAACCCTAACCCTAACCCTAACCCTAACCCTAACCCTAACCCTAACCCTAACCCTAACCCTAACCCTAACCTCCGGGCGCAGCTTCCAAAATTTTCGCCTAACCCTAACCCTAACCCTAACCCTAACCCTAACCCTAACCCTAACCCTAACCCTAACCCTAACCCTAACCCTAACCCTAACCCTAACCCTAACCCTAACCCTAACCCTAACCCTAACCCTAACCCTAACCCTAACCCTAACCCTAACCCTAACCCTAACCCTAACCCTAACCCTAACCCTAACCCTAACCCTAACCCTAACCCTAACCCTAACCCTAACCCTAACCCTAACCACCGGGCGCAGCTTCCAAAATTTTCGCCTAACCCTAACCCTAACCCTAACCCTAACCCTAACCCTAACCCTAACCCTAACCCTAACCCTAACCCTAACCCTAACCCTAACCCTAACCCTAACCCTAACCCTAACCCTAACCCTAACCCTAACCCTAACCCTAACCCTAACCCTAACCCTAACCCTAACCCTAACCCTAACCCTAACCCTAACCCTAACCCTAACCCCAACCCTAACCCTAACCCCAACCCTAACCCAAACCCCAACCCTAACCCTAACCCCAACCCTAACCCTAACCCTAACCCCAACCCCAACCCTAACCCTAACCCTAACCCTAACCATAACCCTAACCCTAACCCTAACCTCCGGGCGCAGCTTCCAAAATTTTCGCCTAACCCTAACCCTAACCCTAACCCTAACCCTAACCCTAACACTAACCCCAACCCCAACCCCAACCCTAACCCTAACCCTAACCCTAACCCTAACCCTAACCCTAACCCTAACCCTAACCCTAACCCTAACCCTAACCCTAACCCTAACCCTAACCCTAACCCTAACCCTAACCCTAACCCTAACCCTAACCCTAACCCTAACCCTAACCCTAACCCTAACCCTAACCCTAACCCTAACCCTAACCCTAACCCTAACCCTAACCCTAACCCTAACCCTAACCCTAACCCTAACCCTTCTCCGAGATCCTCCGAAAATTTTGGTCGCTGCGCCCGGCTGTTCGGAGCTGCTCGGAGCTCCTCGCAACTTCTCCAAGATCCTCCGAAAATTTTGGGCGATGCGCCCGGCTGTTCGGAGCTGTTCGGAGCTGCTCGGAACTTCTCCGAGATCCTCCGAAAATTTGGGCGCTGCGCCCGGCTGTTCGGGGCTGCTCGGAGCTGTCCGGAGCTCCTCGGAACTTCTCCGAGATCCTCCGAAAATTTTGGGCGCAGCGCCCGGCTGTTCGGGGCTGCTCGGAGCTGTACGGAACTTCTTGGAGCTTCTCCGAGATGCTCCGAAAATTTTGGGCGCTGCGCCCGGCTGTTCGGAGCTGCTCGGAGCTGCTCGGAACTTCTCCGAGATCCTCCGAAAATTTTGGGCGCTGCGCCCGGCTGTTCGGGGCTGCTCGGAGCTGTTCGGAGCTGCTCGGAACTTCTCCGAGATGCTCCGAAAATTTTGGGCGCCGCGCCCGGCTGTTCGGAGCTGCTCGGAACTGCTCGGAACTTCTCCGAGATCCTCCGAAGATTTTGGGCGCTGCTCCCGGCTGTTCCGGGCTGCTCGGAACTTCTCCGAGATCCTCCGAGAATTTTGGGCGCTGCGCCCGGCTGTTCGGAGCTGCTCGGAGCTCCTCGGAACTTCTTCGAGATCCTCCGAAAATTTTGGGAGCTGCGCCCGGCTGTTCGGGGCTCCTCGGAGCTGTTCGGAGCTGCTCGGAACTTCTTCGAGATCCTCCGACAATTTTGGGCGCTGCGCCCGGCTGTTCGGAGCTGCTCGGAGCTGCTCGGAACTTCTCCGCGATCCTTCAAAAATTTTGGGCGCTGCGCCCGGCTTTTCGGAGCTGCTCGGAACTGCTCGGAGCTTCTCCGAGATGCTCCGAAAATTTTGGGCGCTGCGCCCGGCTGTTCGGGGCTCCTCGGAGAATCTCCGAGATGCACCGAAAATCCTGGGCGCTGCGCCCTGCTGTTCGGGGCAGTTCGGAGGTGCTCGGAACATCTCCGAGATCCTCCGAAAATTTTGGGCGCTGCGCACGGCTGTTCGGAGCTGCTCGGAACTGCTCGGAACTTCTCCGAGATTCTCCGAGAATTTTGGGCGCTGCGCCCGGCTGTTCGGTACTGCTCGGAGCTTCTCCGAAATGCTCTGAAAATTTTTGGGCGCTGCGCCCTGCTTTTCGGGGCTGTTCGGAGCTGCTCGAAACTTCTGCGAGATCCTCCGAAAATTTTGGGCGCTGCGCCCGGCTGTTCGGGGCTGCTCGGAGCTGCTCGGAGCTCCTCGGAACTTCTCCGAGATCCTCCGAAAATTTTGGGCGCTGCGCCTGGCTGTTCGGGGCTGCTCGGAGCTCCTCAGAACTTCTCCGAGATCCTCCGAAAATTTTTGGCGTTGCGCCCGGCTGTTCGGGGTGCTCGGAGCTGTTCGGAGCTGCTCGGAACTGCTCGGAGCTTCTCCGAGATGCTCCGAAAATTTTGGGCGATGCGCCCGGCTGTTCGGGGCTGCTTGGAGCTGCTCGGAGCTTTTCGGAACTTCTCCGAGATCCTCCGAAAATTTTGGGCGCTTCGCCCGGCTGTTCGGGGCTGCTCGGAGCAGTCCAGAACTTCTCGGAGCTTCTCCGAGATGCTCCGAAAATTTTGGGCCCTGCCCCCGGCTGTTCGGAGCTGCTCGGAGCTGCTCGGAACTTCTCCGAGATCCTCCGAAAATTTTGGGCGCTGCGCCCGGCTGTTCGGGGCTGCTCGGAGCTGTCCGGAGCTCCTCGGAACTTCTCCGAGATCCTACGAAAATTTTGGGCGCAGCGCCCGGCTGATCAGGGCTGATCGGGGCTGCTCGGAGCTGTACGGAACTTCTTGGAGCTTCTCCGAGATGCTCCGAAAATTTTGGGCGCTGCGCCCGGCTGTTCGGAGCTGCTCTTAGCTGCTCGGAACTTCTCCGAGATCCTCCGAAAATTTTGGGCGCTGCGCCCGGCTGTTCGGGGCTGCTCGGAGCTGTTCGGAGCTGCTCGGAACTTCTCCGAGATCCTCCGAGAATTTTGGGCGCTGCGCCCGGCTGTTCGGAGCTGCTCGGAACTTCTCCGAGATCCTCCGAAAATTTTGGGCGATGCGCCCGGCTGTTCGGAGCTGCTCGGAGCTCCTCGGAACTTCTCCGAGATCCTCCGAAAATTTTGGGCGCTGCGCCCGGCTGTTCGGGGCTGCTCGGAGCTGTTCGGAGCTGCTCGGAACTTCTCCGAGATCCTCCGACAATTTTGGGCGCTGCGCCCGGCTGTTCGGAGCTGCTCAGAGCTGCTCGGAACTTCTCCGAGATCCTTCGAAAATTTTGGGCGCTGCGCCCGGCTGTTCGGAGCTGCTCGGAACTGCTCGGAACTTCTCCGAGATCCTCCGAAAATTTTCGGCGCTGCGCCCGGCTGTTCGGAGCTGCTCGGAGCTTTTCGGAACTTCTTCGATATGCTCCGAAAATTTTGGGCGCTGCGCCCGGCTGTTCGGAGCTGCTCGGAGCTCCTCAGAACTTCTCCGAGATCCTTCAAAAATTTTGGGCGCTGCGACCGGCTGTTCGGGGCTGCTCGGAGCTGTTCGGAGATGCTCGGAACTTCTACGAGATCCTCCGAAAATTTTGGGCGCTGCGCCCGGCTGTTCGGGGCTGCTCGGAGCAGTCCGAAACTTCTCAGAGCTTCTCCGAGATGCTCCGAAAATTTTGGGCGCTGCCCCCGGCTGTTCGGAGCTGCTCAGAGCTGCTCGGAACTTCTCCAAGATCCTCCGAAAATTTTGGGCGCTTCGCCCGGCTATTCGGGGCTGCTCGGAGCTGTTCGGAACTTCTCCGAGATCCTCCGAAAATTTTGGGCGTTGCGCCCTGCTGTTCGGAGCTGCTCGGAACTGCTCGGAACTTTTCCGAGATCCTCCGAAAATTTTGGGCGCTGCGCCCGGCTGTTCGGAGCTGATCGGAACTGCTCGGAACTTCTCCGAGATCCTCCGAAAATTTTGGGCGCTGCGCCCGGCTCTTCGGAGCTGCTCGGAGGTTCTCCGAGATGCTCCGAAAATCTTCGGAGCTGCGCCCGGCTATTCGGGGCTGGTCGGAGCTGCTCTGAACTTCTCGGAGCTTCTCCGAGATCCTCCGAAAATTTTGGGCGTTGCGCCCGGCTGTTCGGTACTGCTCGGAGCTTCTCCGAAATGCTCTGAAAATTTTTGGGCGCTGCGCCCTAATGTCTTGGGTTGTTCGGAGCTGCTCGGAACTTCTGCGAGATCCTCCGAAAATTTTGGGTGATGCGCCCTGCTGTTCGGGGCTGTTCGAGGCTGCTCGGAACTTCTGCGAGATCCTCCGAAAATTTTGGGTGATGCGCCCGGCTGTTCGGGGCTGCTCGGAGCTGTTCGGAGCTGCTCGGAACTTCTCCGAGATGCTCCGAAAATTTTGGGCGCTGCGCCCGGCTGTTCGGAGCTGCTCGGAACTGCTCGGAACTTCTCCGAGATCCTCCGAAGATTTTGGGCGCTGCTCCCGGCTGTTCCGGGCTGCTCGGAACTTCTCCGAGATCCTCCGAGAATTTTGGGCGCTGCGCCCGGCTGTTCGGAGCTGCTCGGAGCTCCTCGGAACTTCTTCGAGATCCTCCGAAAATTTTGGGAGCTGCGCCCGGCTGTTCGGGGCTCCTCGGAGCTGTTCGGAGCTGCTCGGAACTTCTTCGAGATCCTTCAAAAATTTTGGGCGCTGCGCCCGGCTTTTCGGAGCTGCTCGGAACTGCTCGGAGCTTCTCCGAGATGCTCCGAAAATTTTGGGCGCTGCGCCCGGCTGTTCGGGGCTCCTCGGAGAATCTCCGAGATGCACCGAAAATCCTGGGCGCTGCGCCCTGCTGTTCGGGGCAGTTCGGAGGTGCTCGGAACATCTCCGAGATCCTCTGAAAATTTTGGGCGCTGCGCACGGCTGTTCGGAGCTGCTCGGAACTGCTCGGAACTTCTCCGAGATTCTCCGAGAATTTTGGGCGCTGCGCCCGGCTGTTCGGTACTGCTCGGAGCTTCTCCGAAATGCTCTGAAAATTTTTGGGCGCTGCGCCCTGCTTTTCGGGGCTGTTCGGAGCTGCTCGAAACTTCTGCGAGATCCTCCGAAAATTTTGGGCGCTGCGCCCGGCTGTTCGGGGCTGCTCGGAGCTCCTCAGAACTTCTCCGAGATCCTCCGAAAATTTTTGGCGTTGCGCCCGGCTGTTCGGGGTGCTCGGAGCTGTTCGGAGCTGCTCGGAACTGCTCGGAGCTTCTCCGAGATGCTCCGAAAATTTTGGGCGCTGCGCCCGGCTGTTCGGGGCTGCTCGGAGCTGCTCGGAGCTTTTCGGAACTTCTCCGAGATCCTCCGAAAATTTTGGGCGCTTCGCCCGGCTGTTCGGGGCTGCTCGGAGCAGTCCAGAAGTTCTCGGAGCTTCTCCGAGATGCTCCGAAAATTTTGGGCCTTGCCCCCGGCTGTTCGGAGCTGCTCGGAGCTGCTCGGAACTTCTCCGAGATCCTCCGAAAATTTTGGGCGCTGCGCCCGGCTGTTCGGGGCTGCCTGGAGCTGTCCGGAGCTCCTCGGAACTTCTCCGAGATCCTACGAAAATTTTGGGCGCTGCGCCCGGCTGTTCGGAGCTGCTCGGAACTGCTCGGAACTTCTCCGAGATCCTCCGAAGATTTTGGGCGCTGCGCCAGGCTGTTCCGGGCTGCTCGGAACTTCTCCGAGATCCTCCGAGAATTTTGGGCGCTGCGCCCGGCTGTTCGGAGCTGCTCGGAACTTCTCCGAGATCCTCCGA
>OZ029914.1:5736155-6033655 GCA_964023275.1 Norana najaformis | reverse complement strand
CATACATACACACATACATCCATCCATACATACATACATACATCCATCCATACATACATACACACATACATCCATCCATCCATCCATACATACATACATACATACATACATACATACATCCATCCATACATACATACACACATACATCCATCCATCCATCCATACATACATACATACATACATACATACATACATGCCAATATACTCATGCTAGCCAAATGATGAACTGGAATTGACTGGTTTAATAATGAAGGACGAAAGTGGTTTAGATGAAAGTGAATCTAGAGTAGAGTAGAGAACCTGACCTCTGCGTTTGAACCTGACGGCCGGTTGATAGTCTGACAGTCGGTGGCTGGTGCTTCTCTTCGAATGGTCGCCTCTCGTCCTCGTCTTCAGGACCGACGCTCGAGGCGAACGATCTCCTGTCGGGGGCTGTGATGGGACCTCGTCCATTTCTACCCAGTCTCAACGGAACCAACCAGTGCTCTACATAAATTCAATGTTCACGTCGTAGTCGTCATCATCATCATCAGTCATCATATCAGCATCATCATCATCATCATCACAGTCATCATATTGTCATCACTGTCATCGCCTGGTCATCATCATCATCATCATCATCACAGTCATCATCACAGTCATCATCGTCATCATCATCATTATCAAAGTCATCATCGTCATTATCACAGTCATCATCATCATCACAGTCATCATCATCATCACAGTCATCGTATCATCATCACTGTCATCGTCATCCTCATCGTCATCCTCCTCATCATCAATATCATCACTACCTTGAACACTATTGCCATCTTCATCATCATTCGTTCTTTCAGTATAATTCGTTTGTTCTTCGGTTGATTGGTTCGTTCACTCCTTCATTGATTAATTCGTTCGTTAGTTCATAAATTCGCTAATTGGTTCGTTCATTCATTCGTTCTTTGTTCGATCTTTCGTTTATTCGTCTCTTTATTCGTTTACTCTTTCGTTCGTTCATTCGTTTGCTCGTTCATAATTTAATTAATTCATTCGTTCGTTCATTTATCCATTGTTTAGTTCATTTATTCGTTCGTTCGTTCGATCATTCATTCTTTCATACAGCACCGTTTGTCACAAGTAGCGAACTCTGTACAAAATGCGAACTATTGAAACGGCGACGTCAATATAAACCAACGAAAATGGATGACTTGACTAATATCAACTAAACTAATGAATAGCCTACCTCTAGTAAAGTCTCTCCAACAGTAATTCAGTTCTGCTGAAAATAAATAACCTTTGACCTTTGACCGATTAAACTTTCCAGAGAAGAACGCATTCTCCAATGCATAATATTTATTTGCTTATCAAAATCGTCGAACATTTTATTTAAAGAGAAAAATCGCGAATATATGAACACCATTTGTCTATCGACATCTTAAAACAGTAATCCAATGTTGACGACAGCATTTTGATTACTGCTAAATGCTTAGACGCCTTCTTTTGTCTACGTCATTGCATATCATGAATATTAATATTAACGAATATTAATTGACAATGAATATTAATCTGCTTACTAACGTAATTGCATATATGAATATTAATATTAATGAATATTAATTGGGACTGTTGTATTGAATAAGAAATGGATAGGCCTTACACTGATATATGTAAAATTTTCATGTGTTGCTTATAAGCGACTTGTGGGACTATCTCTTGATTCGCCTGGGCCTTTGCATAAAATGCCTTTCTAATGTAGGAGGGTGGATGTTCAGGGTACGATTCGCGGTCATGTCCAGGGTCGTAGCAATACATTGTACAGGTTGTGCAAAGCACAAGGGCCCACGAGGCCAGGGGCCGCATGGGCCCCCAAGGGTCAAAGGCCCGAAGTGCTTTAAATAAAATAAATAAATAAATAATATAAAATAAAGCAAAATAACCAAAGTTCAGTTAGCACAAGGGCCCCTGTCGAACTGCGAATGGTAGGATGATTGGATGCCGTAGATGCCATAATTTCATAATTCATAATTCATTTTCATCATGTCATGATTCACGTGCAGACAAATACACTGGTTGGATATAAAGCCCATCGATGATTTAGGTTTCAAGGCCGTGCGGAAAGACCTCTGAGTCTATAACGACTGGGAAAAGTGAACCTGATGTTGCAAGCTAAAGCCATTTGGAAGTTTTTTGTTCTTCCCTCGGCAGCTTTGGACAATCCTTCTGACTTGTCGCAGCGCTCGTGAATAAACCGCTACCCTGCGATTAGCTTTAAAGTTGCACTTTAGAAATATTCGAGATTACGATCACCATTACGAATCCAGTTTTTCCGACACGTCACGCCACTGAGAGGAAGACGATAAATTTTGTGACAGTTGAACTTTTATCGGTGATGGTAATAATGACGGTATTGATGTTGACGATAATACTGATGATGATGATCACCTTAACGATCTTTAGGGCGACGACAAGCACCCTACTTCCAAACTATGCGAGTGGAAATCATAGCAACATTGTTTAAAATTAAAGCTGGCAATCGCGGTGGCGAGTCTCATCTAGACCTTTGTGAGGATCTTAAAACGCGCTACAAAAGTTCTTAGATACATATACACACAGAAAATAAAGGGAGTTTAACAGCACAGAAAATAAAGGGAGTTTAACAGCACAGAAAATAAAGGGAGTTTAACAGCACAGAAAATAAAGGGAGTTTAACAGCACAGAAAATAAAGGGAGTTTAACAGCTTAATGTACTCCGAGATCCTTCGTATGACTTCCACTTGTCCATCGTCGCAACATCGTTCGTTGAAACAATATGAAATGCGGCATAATTCGAAAACTATTCAATGTTTTCTTATCTTCATAATACACTCCTAGTCTCAGTGTTAATCAATATGGACCTCTAGCACTGGGCAGGAGTCAATTAACAATATCTGAACGGTTAATTAACATTGTCGTACAATGTCATAACCGTATCGAACAGTAATCAGTCAATAGGAAGCCTTTGTCATTATTTGAATAGCAGGTAAGTGAAACTGACGAGGCATATTGATTCGATTGGTCCCCTTCGGAGGAAGAACGTCTTTCATCAATGTCTCCTCTAATTGTCTTTTCATCAGTGACTTATGTAAATCAGTTTACACACCGACAACTCAGCCAGGGACAACTTAATAGATCATCCAATTAGAGCACCTATGCAGGTATTTACGCAGAAAAGGCCCAAACATATGAAGGTGCTAACGTAATCTACTATGACTCATCTGTTGAACCAATTCGCGCGATACGTGGTATATCTTCAGCTAAGATGATTCGCGTAGTACTAGCAAGTATTGCTCTCTCTCGCTCTCGTCGGAAAAGAGGAACATTTCCGAACGATGCCTCTGCTTTTCACAAGGTTCTGCTGAAGAGACTCCGAATGTAGTTTTCTGGAAGTCATGCAGAGAAGACTTGGGTCGACTGTCATAAGCTTCTCCTTGCGTACATCAAGCGAATGTCGCTGGCGTAGTTCTTCAGTATCACGAAACGCTTCATCTTGCGAAAGTAAGCTTAACATCAACGACACAACGCAACAGTAATTGTAACTGCGATGGAAAAGGTGTTTCTAAAGTAATGTAATAAAGTCTTACATACAATGCAGCGAAATAAAATATTATGAGATCAGATAACATTACAATAGAACAGATAATTTTAGATAAGATCAGATTAGATATTCATGGAATATCTTCCAGTATAAGGAAATGTTTGATGTTCCTATGTTAACCTACGAGATTCTGACTTTCCTATCAACATCTTGTAGCAGCGAACACAGACTGATGTTTGGTGCACTATGAAAGTGGTGCTAATGAAGTTCTTACATATCAGTGGTGCGTGGCACGGTGATCTATCGGTAACGCATTTGTCAATGATCATGCGGTTACGGGTTCGACTCCGTGTAACGACCCTGGGCAAGTTGTTTGCGCACACCATGCCTCTGTAATAGCCAAGGAGTATAATTTGGTACCGGCGTAAGCTGGGAAGTAAAAGGCAAGTCCTGCGATGCACTGGCCCCGTGTCCAGAACCTTGGGAATCGTCCACTGCCGGCTTAAGGGCCAAGAAGATGAGATGAGCGCCTCCCCTACGTCTGACTTGTGAGATATGGATACCTTACTACTTACTATTCCAACACCACAAAGAGATCCAGTGGGAATTACATTCATGACAGCTGTATAGGGGAAAGCTGTGTCCTAAAGGAAAGGAGATGAGTGCATCCCCTTTTGGAATATGGGACACTACTTTACAACAGAGTAGCCATTGTATTAGGATACTGTAAGACATACTCAGTTCCCCGCCGTCGAACGAGAAAGTCTTAGGCAGAAGTTTCCAGCGTTCGATTTTGATCGGAAAATTTGCGTTGACATCATCGATACCCATCTGGATTGCTGCTCTCAGCCTCTTGTCGTCTTGGCTGATGATATCAGACAAGGTCTCCACTTGATATCCGGTCGAAGCAATCCATTGCCTCGTCTGAGGGTGTAGTCGGTCCAGAGGCAGTTGCGTCACTGGGTCGACTTCAGTCTGAAAAACAAGTCGCTAAGTTGCCTGAGCCTCAGAGGCGCGTGCAACGACCCTAAGAAAGGCCCTAAGTAAGTAAGCAAGTAAGTAAGCAAGCAAGCAAGTGAGTAAGTGAGTAAGTAAGTAAGTAAGAGAGTAAGTAAGCAAGCCCTAAGTAAGTAAGCAAGTAAGCAAGCAAGCAAGTGAGTAAGTAAGTGAGTAAGTAAGTAAGAGAGTAAGTAAGCAAGCAAGCAAGCAATTAAGTAAGTAAGTAAGACAGTTGTTAACACGCCATGTATCCATGGGCGAGGAATTCGTAGGCGTAGGTCCTACCTGGTGACAGTTCGAAAGTGCGTCTGATTTTCACCTCTGCGCAAAGAACTCCATTCTACCGCGCAGAACATCTGCGCTCCAGATCGGTAAAATGTCCCTCCTGGGGAGTATACCTTGTTGCTCCCAGTTAGGTACGCATCCCACTCTGTCTGCTCCCTGCTTGCCTGCCTGCCTCCCTATTTGCCTGCACCCATCCCTACCTCCCTGTCTGTCTTTCTTCCTCCCTCCCTTCCTTCTTCCCTCTATCCCTCCAGTGGTGGCCGGGAAGTAAACGACAAGTCCTGCTACGCACTGACCCCGCGTCCAAGATCTTGGGTATCGTCCACTATCGGATCAAGGGCTAATAAGGATGAATTGAGCGCCTCCCCTACGATCCGTGATGAGACACAGCAACTTCACTCTATCACTTGAGCCATCCTGAACCAGTTTCAAACTGCTCAGCTTATCCTTTGAAGCCTCTTCAGCCTGGAAAAGGAGGCGCTTATTTCCTTTTCTGTAGGCCCTTGAACCGGCAATGGACGAATCTCAAGGTCCTGGACACGGGGCCAGTGCATCTCAGGACTTACCATTTACTCCCATCTTACGCTGGTACCAAATTACACTGCTTGGTGACAGAGGCACGGTGTTCTCAAACAACTTTCCCAGGGTCTTTACACGGAGTTGAACCCACCACCGCATGATCATTGATCAAACACGTTACCCTTAGACCCCCGTGCTGCACTACCTTGTGAGCTTTTTAAATCACTAGAGGAAGGCAACGCGGTAGTTACCTTCAAAGTGAGAAGCATAGCCAGATACTTCTTGTCGTTACCAACGAGTATACAATAATCAACGCACGGAATGCGGTCTTTGACGGCCATTTCATAAGTGACCGACTGCACTTTCACGTTTGTCTTCAAAGTCACTATATCTATAAGTACATGCAAACAGCGCCATCAGTTAACTCCGCCACTGCCTTGTTTTGGGGTAGTGCCAGTCCCAAGCCTGGATAAAGGAGGAGGGCGACGTCAACGGCCTTTGGTGCCATAAGATGTCGTTGAACTGAGGAACTACTACTACTACTAGCTACTATCGCCATCAGTTCACGATTCACAGTTAGGTAAAGGAAGGTACAACAAGGTCAAGTCAGATGAAATAAGGTAAGGTCAGGTCTTGTCTTCAACCGTTATCGAGCAGAGGATTGGCTGCGCCACGGACAATTTTTTGCCATCTACTTCTGACTCTCATCTCTTAAGGTAAGGTCAGGTCAGGCAAAGTGACGTAAGGTAAGTTAAGATAAGGAAAGAACAGGTGAAGTAGGTCAAATAAGGAAACATAAGGTGAGATAAGGTAAGATATTATAACGTCAAGTAAGATAAGGCAAGATAAGCTAAAATCAAGGTGAGTTAAGGTAGGATAATTGCAAATTTATTACACCAATGTTACATTACGTTATCTTATGTTCGTGATGTTATATACGCGGGGACCTTAAGTGGTGTGCCGCCCATTCAAAAGTTGCAGCAGTGGTGAAGGATCTCACCCGATTAATTCATTGAAAAATGAGCAGGGTCGAGGCCATACGGTCTCTATAGAAAAATATGTATCTGATGAATGAACGAATGAACGAAAGTAAGAAATGAATGAATGAATGACTGAATTACCAGTCAACCGGTCAGTCAACCTGCCAGTCAGTCAATCAATCAATCACCCAGCCAATCAGTGAGTCAATCATTTACATGTATGTTATGTCGGGTGAAGCGTGTCGTTTTCTTTACCTTGGTCTCTGCCTGTGATGTAGAGGAATCCGTCCTTGTCTTTCCTGCCAAAGTCTTCTGTTCTGAACCAGTTGCCTTCATCAAAAGCTTCCTTCGTCTGGCGTTCCATGTTCAAATACCCCATACAAACGTGCCGACCTCTGACTTGTATCTGCCAAATGAATAGCTATGACGTGGTATGGTACTATTACCACTTCTGCATTTATTAAGCGCCACTATCTAATTGCTGAGCGTCAATCGATATAGCTCTGAGCAATTGAGAGTGAAGGACTTGTTCAAGGTCCCGATACAGTAATGTATTCTGCATGATACTATAGCAGTTCACTAATTCTGTTAATTGTTGTGTCCTAGTTGAAATGTATTGTATTGCATTGTATTTGATAACTTATATAGCGCTTCTTACAGAACAAACTACTCAGATGAGCTTCCAGCATGAGAGCCCCTGGGAAATAAGAACATCTTTAAACAACGAGCTGACTGAGCTCTATCACCAACAATGACCCTTGCACGAAATGACAGCGGAAGTTCATTCCACAGAGGAGGGCCAACAACAGCAAAAGCCCTCTATTGACAAACGAGGACTTAACACGAGGAACAAATCCAAGCGCGTTATGTGTAACTGAAAAGTCGTTGTAAGACCACCTTAAAGGACATGTTGTTCAGTTATTTGATTGTTGTCGTGTCCTCGCTTCAGCTGAATTAGCCTCAAGCCCGAGGACCATACCATTGAGGTATGGTAACCGATTGGATAGAGGTTCGAGCATATTCTGAGATGGTTGCTCTGTAGGGACGTTGAGGAAGTCCTTCAATTGCTCAGCACCATCGATTGATGCTCAGTCATTAGATAATGGCGCTTAATAAAAGCAGAAGTAGTAATAGTACCATACCACGTCATATTACATGTACATCGAATTACTCAATACTATACCATTTTAAAACCTAACCTCGTCTTATCCAAAAACCTGCTTTACCCCCTCATATCTTACCTTAGCATACCTCACTTACCTTACCTCATCATATCTTACCTTAACATACCTAACTTGCCTTACCTCATCATATCTTACCTTAACGTACCTTACCCCTCATCATAGCTCTCCTTAACATACCTAACTTACCTTACCTCATCATATCTTACCTTACATCCCTAGCTTACCTTACCTTATCATATCTTACCTTACATCCCTAGCTTACCTTTCCTCATCATATCTTACCTTATCATGCCTAACTTTCCTTACCTCATCATATCTTACCTTAACATATCTAACTTACCTTACCTTAGCGTGCCTCATTCAAAGAGTGGTTAAACGTAACCGAAAAGGAGTGGCTTCATTTAAGTAATGCGGCTTTTTAAAAGCACGTCTGCTTTATTTCTTCAGCTTTGACAACTGCATTCACCGTTTTGCAAAAACGCCGACTCTGGCTACTGACCTTTCCACATCCAGTGTCGTCTGGATGAACAATGTTTGTTCCACATCCGTCCATTTCTTGCCCAACGGACGAAAAACGAAACTTCCCCGGAAGAGTTTTCGTATGAAGTCCTAACATAAAACACAAAATTGCCAAAGTTGTAATTGCAAATATAGAATGACAGATGTTTATGTGACATTACACACGCTAATCAGTAGCAAGATATGTATGTATGTATTTATGTATGATTGTACGTATTTATGTATGTAGTAAGTATGTATGTAAGTAGTAAGTATGTATGTATGTGTATGTATGTATGTAGTAAATAAGTAAGTATGTATATATGTATGTATTTATGTATGATTGTACGTATGTATGTATTTAGTAAGTATGTATGTATGTAGTAAGTATGTATGTAAGTAGTAAGTATGTATGTATGTGTATGTATGTATGTAGTAAGTAAGTAAGTATGTATATATGTATGTATGTATGTATGATTGTATGTATGTATGTATTTAGTAAGTATGTATGTATGTAGTAAGTAAGTATGTATGTAAGTAGTAAGTATGTAGGTATGTGTATGTATGTATGTAGTAAGTAAGTAAGTATGTATGTATGTATGCATGTATGTATGTACGTATGTATGTACACAAGTATGCATTTACGTTGGACCGTCCTTCTGGAACAATCTTCTTCTGGAAATTCGAACTCTTCGTCCTCTAACGGCTCAAAAAACGATCTCGGTCCATCTTAAGACGCATCTTTTTGGAACTGGTAGACAGTTATGTCGCAGCGCCTTTGTGAGATTCTTAAAATGCGCTAGATAAGTTTTTAAAATACATACATACCTACGTACATGCACGCATACATACATATAATAATAACATACATACATACACACATACACACATACATACATACGTACGTACATGCGTACGTACGTACATACGTACGTACATAATTTGAATCAACCAATATGTTGTGCTTAAAATAACCCACGGTGCGTTCAGGGGTTCAAAACAGCGGGGATTTACCCATTTGGGGTATTTCCTTAGTTGCCCCAACAAATCGCATCCTGCAAACCTGTTACTTCTGTAAGTCCGTAGATTTCTTGGATGTTGCAGTTGAGGCTGGCGAAGAAGTTGAGCGTCGATCTGGGAAGAGACTGCCCGATCGAGATTACGATTTCCGTGTTGTTCATTCCGAGATCCCGAAGCAGCTCCTTGAAGACGAAAGCATTTGCCAAGCCCCACAGAAGTGGCCTCGATCGACTGCAGAGTAAGCACATCGCAGGAATAAAGTCGACTGCATCGAAGTTCATTGTTTGAGTGTATTACATGTGACATATTACAGCATTGTTTTTAGATTTTGCTACTATATTGCAATACAGTGTATTGTATTACATTGCATTGCAGTAATTGTATTGCTATGTGCTTTAATGCATTACATTGTATTGTATTACATTTCGGGTGATGTTTTGCTCTGCATTGTATTACATTGCATGGGATTGTATTGTATTGAATTGCATTATATTGTATTGTATTGAATTGCATTACATTGTATTGTATTACATTTCGTGTGATGTTTTACTCTGCATTGTATTACATTGCATGGGATTGTATTGTACTGTATTACATTGCAATGCGATGTGCTGCTGTGCATTATATTGTATTGAATTGCATTATATTGTATTGTATTGAATTGCATTATATTGTATTGTATTACATTGCATGGTATTGTATTAGCAAATGAGGACATACCGGGCGGCGATGGACTCGGCCATTCCTTTACGCATAGCGCAACGGATGACTGCTCGAGAGGTGGCGTTTCTTCGGGCAAATCGGTCTTCCAACATCTCCCTCATTCTCTCGAACATTGCGCAATTTGCGCTAAAGATCGTCGGTTGGACTTCCTTCATTATCTGGCGCAGTTCCTCCTGTACAATCATCGCAGCATCGAAGGCAAACGTTGAATTTAAACGTCCTACTTCAAGTCTACCTTAGCACTGAATATCTTAGCATCAAAAATTAACTTAAGCCTGAATGTTTCTGTGACAACATTTAGCTCAGAAGTATATCAAATCTAATTTAGCACATTTCTGTTCAAAATTATTTTAAGCTATGTTCTTTCTCGTGTGTTAAGTTATGGCATTTTATGTAATGTTATGTTAAGTTGTGTTATGTTATGCAATATTCTGTTATATGTTATGCTTTGGCAGTTTATGTTATATTAAGTTATGCTATATTATGCTATTTTAGGTGTTAATGATTATTACAACGGAAAACATAAAATAGAAGACAATACCCCTAGAGCTCCATTCGTTGTAAAGTAGACGGTGGTGGCGAATATTGACGGAATGTAGATGTCTATTAGCTGAACAGAGAGACTACTGAGGGGCATGTAGCTCACAATTACACCGCCGCCATAATGCACTTGCATGCAGCGACCCATTATTCTGGACGTCCAAATTACCTAAAATTGAATGAATGGATGAACGAATCAAAGAAAGAAACAAAGAAGAAAAAAGAATAAATGAATGATCAGTCAGCCACTCAGTCAATCATCCAGCCAATCAGTCAGTCAATCATTCAATCAGTTCGTGGACTAATCCATTAGTTCAGTTCATCGGACAGTTATTCTTATTATTATAATCAGGCATTTTAGCCATGCCAAGACTTAATAGCTAATCAACAAATCATTCAGAACAAGGGCAGCACAGAATTCACGAGTTATTAATTATTCACAGATAAACTATGCAGCGACAAGTAGGCCTAAGTCATTAAGGTCAATCACACCATAAAGTCAAAGACGACTGAAGATGACAAAGTAATTAAAACTTGCTGAAGTTCTAATCAAGCAGCTCAGTCGCAAACACTAGAAAGTCAGGGTAACAGAAACTGTGCGGATTTATCAGGTTGCGTTTTTATACGAACACTATTACAAAGACATCTTTAATTGGATATTTTTTTCGTTTATTATGCAGGCAATTAGTAAATCTGAATCTGATGTGGCGCGAAAACTGGCCAGAAATACAGAAATATTGGTAGAAATAGTCAATATTTGTAGAAATACAGGAAAAAATACAGAAATATTGGTAAAAAATAGTCAATATTTGTAGAAATACAGGAAAAATAAAGAAATATTGGTAGAAATACATCAATATTTGTAGAAATACAGTATAGGAATGTTGGTAAAAAGTACAGAAATATTGGTAGAAATACATCAATATTTGTAGAACAGTAATGTTGGTAAAACATACATCAATATTTGTAGAACTACAGGAATGTTGGTAAAACATACATCAATATTTGTAGAACTACAGGAATGTTGGTAAAACATACATCAATACTGGTAGAAATGCTATCGAATTATTATGATCGAATTATTGAGTGATGTGGCTGACTTACATTGTCGTGTGAGATCATGACCGGCTTAGGGTTTCCTGTTGTTCCTGGCTAAGAAAAGATTCCAAATAACATGTCATTTATTCAACCATCTACAAATTAATTTGAGTTTGACAATACGTGATGTGAGGCGCGTTGGCCGATTGGTTAGAGCGCTCGGCTTGTAATGCGTAGAGCACGGGTTCGAGCCTCCTTCCATGAGACGGTTACTGGGCAGGGACATTGAGCAAGCCCTTCACTCACGATTGCTCAGCATCCTCGATTGATGCTCAATTATTAGACAGTGGCGCTTAATAAATGATGAAATAATAATTATAAATAATAATAATAATGATAATGATAATGATGATGATGATAAAGATGAAGAAGAAGAAGAAGAAGATGAAGATGATGATGATAATGCAATACGCATCATAACTTCGCATTTTTCCGAGAGTTACATCTATTTACAGTAGTTGAAATTCGAAAGCAGAACGAAGTCTGATCTGGATCTACACAAAATCTTCCATACGTGGTCCCACATTATTGAAAGTGAATATTTTCTTCAGAAAACCAAATTCACCATCCGTTGTCCAGTTTCATAAATATCTTAATTTATTATTTATACGGCGCCATTATAATGACACGTGTAAACCTAGTTAAGTGCTACATCACAACCAGTAGTTTCTTTAAAGTGGATTTTATATCAATACCAGTCTACATCACAATGTTGTATTGACTGTATCGCTATTGTTGTGGTACTGAGGTGAAGATGTCGCAAATACCGTATGGATGACGGAACAGCAGAGGTTAGGCGCCTGTTGCTGGATTCTCTCAGTCAGGACTTCCTCTTCGAACCGAGTTCCGATCTCGAGCACCTCAGCCCACTGCAAACAAATCAGTGCAGGTCATTCGTAAGGCTGCTTGAGTGAGACCAACTTACTTACCGGCGATATATCAAACACGTATCTCGCCGATTTTGCTTTTGATTAATTGCTTGTGAAAAATGTAAATGTAAATGTTTTTCTATAGCGACAGTATTGCCTCGATCCTGCTCGTTTTTCAATTAATCTATCGGGTGAGATCCTTCACCACTGCTGCCAGTTTGAATGGTCGCTTCAACATCGCAGTCAAAATCATATACCGTTGGAGAAGCCGGGTCGAATTCCAATGGGTCAGAGAAGCGAGTTGAAAGAGATGTGTCTTAAGCTTGGACCTGAATGACATCACAGAACTGACCGAACGAATAGAACTTGGCATCGAATTCAAAGCCATGGACCAGCAACCGAGAACGCTCTGGAACCCTACATTGCCCTGGCACGAGGGACAACAAGAATTTGGAATTCGTTGCCAATTTCTATTCGTTCGGTCATTTCTGTGATGTTATTCAGGTCCAAGCTGAAGACATATCTCTTTCAACTCGCTTACCCAACGGTATATGATTTTGAGTTGTAGTACAGTGCATGTATTACCGAGACCACCATGTGGTGAAGTCGCTTGAAGTTTCCACGGGTGAACTGGACGATGGCCTTAAGGTAGGGCAGACGGTTTCGGATCGACAGAAGGTTCTCGAGTTGTTTGTCGGTGTTGATGACGATGATGTTGCACTTGGCGTTCGTCACAACGAGACGCAGGTCGTCCTTTGAACTTTCGCAATAGAGAGGCGACGATATGCCACTGAAGCAACCAGACTCAAGTCATAACAACGATAACAGCAACAGAACAACAGATTTATGCAACAAGAATAGCAATAGTAAGGCATCTGAAGTAAGCAAAACATGAGCCCTAACAACAAGAATAGCAAAAACGACAACAGTTAATCTACTGTAGTTCTAGGTTATCTTCTGGTCATTGATGCAGAATACACCTCTAATTAATAGTGGGAGTTTCTATGGGAATATATTATGAATATGTGCAACATGAATACTGAATTTGGAACTCTCTCGTTGTGTATGTTCGTTCTGCTCAGTCGCTTGTATCATTTCGTTCACAGCTTAAGACTTACCTTTTTTAAATTGCTTATCAACCGTAGTCTGCCTCTCTGCCTTAGTGGACTGACTTCTAGATATCGACCTGATTGCGGCTTGGCTTTGGTGCGCCGTCGGTTGATATCTTGTGTATTAGACACGGGCGCGATAAAAGTTACTAATTACAATTGCAATCTACAACAACTACACTGATAATAATCAACATCATGATTATCGTCATCAACAGCTGCTTCATAATCATCATTCAAATCGCGCATAGCTGTTGGGCTTACCCTGCAAATATGGCGGCAAAATGTGAGATGACCCACTCAGGTGAATTGTAGGCAAAGATGGCGACACCATGATGTCTCTCAAGTCCAAGCTAACAGAAAGTCAACAAATACCTTAATTTGACTAGGACCTACTGAATCCAGAAGAAGCAAACGTTCCGTTTGACTCGAAAACCCTATAATTTCTAGTAATAATAATTTTATTTTAATCGCAATGAATACTTATCAACCCTACCTTTCGCACTTTTGCTAACCTAAACAAGAGCGCCATAAGGTAGGGAAGATTGCAGATGTAAATGTAAATGTAGGTCCTACACTGTTTTCTATTGCGACTGCATGACTTTGCTCATTTTGCTATGAATTACGTTGAACTGAGTTATTGTGGCTTGCAAGCTCGCAAACGTGAACTGCTCACATTAATTGTCGCCTGTTGCTACACAGTTTTCTTTAATTGTTTGAATATGCCACCGTAGTGTATGGATACAAGCACAGAGTCAAAAGTGAGTATGCTTTTGTTTTTATTTGTGATTACGCACTGACATTGATTACATTAACTACTCTTATATTCTAGATTATTAATTGATTTACTCAGTATAATGCTGTCACCTATTTGTAATCCATGATGTAAGCAGGTGACCTTCGTAGCGGAACTTTTTGTTCGTTTTAGGCCAACCCATTGGCACCATTGTGTGTGACAGATTGCGATTGTAATTGTTAATTATTTTGGTGATCAATAAAAATCTCTCAAATCTATTTCCCTGCTTTAATGCCGGCAGCTGATTTTATGAGCTTTCTGGCTGCGTGGATCTGAAGCTTGGCCAATGACGATGGCATGTAGGAACTGCAGCATCTCTCTGCTACAGTTTAATTTTTCATTAACTATTGGCTACAAAATTATAACATATCAATTAGTCACTTGAAATCTATTTTGCATGCCTCTCTATGTTCAAGGTAACAACTGTCTCCCGACACTGCCTTCTCGTGAACTCAAGCCTCATCATCATAGATCATATATCAACAAGAGACATCAGCAAATACCTGTGTTTCTATTTCTTATACGGTCCCTGACAAAGGCAACACACGGACGACTAATGCGAAGTCTCCAGAATCAGTCTCCTGATGATCCTATGATTTTCTTACTTACTCTGATGAATCCTTTGGAGACCTTGAGTATGAGAGCGTAGACATCCTGGAATGTCCATTTCTCCCAGACGCCATCAACCTTCGTGGCTGTAATACCAACAGTAATATTTCTAATACTACAGTAATGTTTAACAAGATGCAGCTAATCGACAATTATATTAAGTCCAATCAAATCAGGAGAAACGTGTATGTAGCTACTCGCTTACTTACTTGAAGCCCTCAGTAAGTTACTTTGAGTCTCATTTAGCAGATAATATTTCATCATCACGCTTGTGATTCTAGATTCGTTTATTTATTTTAATTTCCTGCATTTAGTAGGCGAGTATGGTCGGTAAATGTGAATCTGAGTTACAACACAGGTGTGCGCGAACTACTTGTCCAAAGTCACTACACGGAGTCTGCTAAGAAGACTCAAACCCGCAATCGTTTGATCACAGATCCAGCGGCTACGGAATAGACCACTGGGCCTCACAAGTTTAATACATTTAAAAACTATATTGGTCTTTTCGCAAGATGCTGAAGGGTACTCACCTAAAGCTACCCTAGTCGGGTACTTTTCGACTGTCAGTTGCAACGCCGTCATGATCGTAACTGGCTTCTGTGCGAGAGGACCTGCTTCGGCCGTCAGTAGCTCAATGGGTTTGTCTATCTCCCAGGTTATCTTTCTGTCCGACTCAAGAAGCTCATCAGTGTCTTTGAATACCAGACAGAACAACCGTAACAGTAGCTGCACAACAGTGCAACACAGTGCAACACTCAGCTTAGTACCGTACACTCAACGTCAGATCAACTCATCCATTTATTTCATACATATATACATATATACATATATACATGCACACATCCATACATATATACATACATACACACACATACATACATCCATACATACATACATACATACATCCATACATACACACACATTTTTCTTTAGCTGACCTTAATTCACGATTCCCTATTTAACCTGATCTGACCTTATTTTACTTGACCTCATACGACTGAGAGCCACGAAGACAGCGTCTCTAAGAGGTTCGCATAATGTTCAGAGTGGCGCTATACAAATGTTGTTGCGTCGCGTCACGTCATGTAATTTATATGTCATGTTACGTTATGCTATGGTCTTTTTTGTTATGTTGAGCTAGTTATGCTATGTTATGTCTTGATAAGTCAAGTTTTGTCATGTATTGTTATGCTATGCTATGTTACGTTCTGCGATGTAATGCTATGTTATGCTATATTACGTTATGTGATGTAATGTTATGCTATGCTATTTTACGTTATGTGATGTAATGAAATGTTACGCTATGTTACGTTATGTGATGTGATGTTATGTTGTGCTATGTTACGTTCGGTGATGCTATGCCATGTTGTGTTTACCTTTACCGCCCAGAGTGCCAAATGCTCGGCTGCGCTTCCGTTTAACAATGCGTTTGAACCTTCTACCAGCTGCAAACATTCCGAGCAACAGCCGACGAATTACATGATCCGAAATACTAAATAAATCCGAACATCGACAGAGAATGGGGCAACAACTTTCAGTCCTCTGGAGGTCATCGATAACAGAAGTAATTGTCCTTCATTTGGCTGTTTGTGACCATAAACTGGATATTCTGAACTGAACTGGTCGTGGATTGGTCGTGGCATTCTGGAGGAGTTTCCAGCTTCTTATCATGTGGCAGAATTACACAATGACTAGATATGGTGTGGGACAAACTGCGAGCGAAAGTCTCCAGACCTTCTTCGGACCCATGACTAAAATGTAAATAGAAAGCAAATTGTATTGTAATTGTAATTTAAGATTTATAAAGCGTCTCCTAGAGAATAAACTCAACAGAGGCGTTCCCGACCCGAACAAGTTAAATCACTGTTACATAGTACAGTCTTCAGGCGCCTGCGAAACCCTGAGAGGGGAAGAGAGAGGAGCTCGAGTCGCAGATCTCGAGAGAGATGGTTCCAGCAGCTGGGACCGGCATACGCAAAGCTTCTGGACTGGGCAGTAGCAGTTCGCATGCGAGGGACAAACAAGAGATCATGGGTGGCTGAACGGAGGGTGCTACGGCCCGGTATAAAGAAAAAAACTGCAATTATTAGTGTTACATAACGAATTTAAAACAATACGTTACTGCATTACTAACGTTGTGCTAGAAAAACAACAAATCATATATGATGTAAAGTAATTCAATCTAATCTGATTTATTTAGATCCAGATTCAACCTTAATCTATCTAGTTACAGAAATTTTATTGCGTCACTGTGATACTTCACAAGGCATCAGTCCATTTAAGTAAAGTTGATACGAGCTCCGATGCACTAAGTGGACCTTTCTAAAGGTAAATGGTATTCTAATCTAATCTAAAGCCTTCTATAGCGCCGTAATCATAATGCCCAAGGCATCAGTTGATGGTCGCTTCAAGGCAAAATCGCAGTCAAAAATCATAAAACTTTGGAGCAGCTGTGTCGAATTCCGATAGGTCAGAGAAATCAGAAGTTGAGCTACGGTGGGTAAGCAAGTTAGAAGTGTCTTAAGTTTAGACCTGATATTAATTTAAGTATCATTACTTAAGTAATTACTTAATTAATTACTTTGTTAAGTATTATTACTTAGTTAGGCCACATAAATTATTAAGGCTACCCTAAGGCTTAAATACGACAGATTCCTGTGCAAGAAGATAAATACATTTCACATACCTGACTAACAATAATTGTTGATCATTGAATTATCGCATGATTACAAAGACGAAAAATTGAAATATTTTGCAGCAATTGTTGACGTATTTATTTACGTATTTATATATATTTACAAAATACAAATTGTTCAGTGTATGACAAAGGCATTTTTAATAATACAGCGTGACGTCATGCCATTCTTATCAATTGAGATTCATATAGACCGCACATGGCAACTCAACGAACGAACTCGCGAATCTACGTAATTAGGGTTCAATACGCATGAGAAACAAGGTTAAGGGTCAAAGCGATTTCCAGCCATAATTACGCAGGTATCTGTAAAACTCAGCTATCTAGGAATTGTTCCTATCGTTGGGATTCTTGCGGAGATCGTGGAGCGTTTAATTAAGAGAGCTGTACATAAAACAACAAGGGGTGCGGTAAGTTTCGATGATGTAACAGATTAACTAATCTGTGGAATGTGGAGTATGAACGGGTTGCAGACGAATAGCAAGTAGAGTAAAATTTAATGTACACGTTTTTCTATAGAGACCGTATGGCCTCGACCCTGTTCATTTTGCAGTGAATTGATCGGATGAGTTCCTTTTGCCACCACTGCCCGTTTGAATGTGCGCCATGCCATTTAAGGTCCCGGTGTACGGACGGTTCTAGCTCGAGATTCAAAACTTTGAAATATAGCCACTATCGGTATGCGAATCGGTGTGCGTCAGGTAAGGTGTACTCTAGGCACAACGTACTCTATAGTAGGTGCTACCTGGTGGTAGCATGCACTCTAGTGTACGAAATGCCTAGCCCACACTCTAGTTAATTCATAGAAATTACGTATTCAAAAAATAAAGACTGTAAAATGATAGCAAAATTAACAGCAGCTGTATTTTTAATAATAAATAAATTAAATACTTGATGAATATTTTATAGTTCAATTTATTGGAGGTAAAGCATATCATTCATCGAATCCCCTTGCTTTAAAAATTGTATACTCTTAGGTCCAGCTTCTTTTTCACTGAAAGCTCTTAATTTTAGTTACTTTTTACTCACTGCAGGTAAGGTAAGTACATTCTACCTAGGTATGATGTACTCTATAGTCCATAGTGCCTACAGATATCATGAGCTGAGTACAAAATTTGCCTAGAGTACACCCTGCATCCTATATCGACATCCTCACGCACAGAGGCGCCTTGAGTACAGTTGAATTCAGTCGATATACTGTAGCAGTGTACCCTCGCTCCCAGAGCAGTAAAGCGTTAAGTCAGGTCGGCGAAGCATGAGATGTATCTGCCCGATTACTGAGCCCTACGGTACACCGAATGAAACTGATGTTCAAGCCGTGTAGTCTGAGTCCATGGTCACCGTCATCGTTCGATTACCCAGTAAAAATTTAAGTCAGTCATTGGGAAGGCAATTGTTTTCGTAACAGGTTCTAAGACTCGCGATCAATGTCAAGAACGACACTATCGATCCTGGCTCCTACATCGGAGAGAGCTAATAGTCCTGTCGGGTTTATTTCTGTAGGGTATATGCAACCTACGGATCGAGTAACGGGAATCTCTTGTAAATATGGCAGGCAAGCAATGCATTTGTCACTGTCTAACGTTCACTTATCGGCTGAATATAAAGCGGTCAATGAACGGCTGAAAAACTTAATATCTTGTCGAATGCAGCGAAGACTGTAGGCGTCGCGAAGACAAAATGTCCATTAAAAATGAGATGATAAACGGAAGTAAACTGTGATGCATCGATTGTGAACAAGGCCGAAAATTCTAGAGAGAAGAAGGTTGGTTGCAGAAAAGAAAATGTTTATAACTACTGCGCTTTTGAATTTTCATAGATAACCCCTTCATACATTTCGACTTATATTTTGAGGTTATCCAAATTTACTGCATTTAAGCCGATAGTGACATGCACATGTCTCTGTTAGTTAAGAGATACCCAAAGGCCGTCACTTCAATCTATGTTTTTCTTAATATTTACTCTATTTTTATAAAGCAGTTAGGCCTATTTTGAGCGCAGTCAGTGAATTTGAATTCAAATCATGGCAAAAAGATAAATTGTAAGTATAGCTCAAATAAATAGATAAGCATAAAGTATACAGAGTTCCTAAACATGGGTCGACACTGCAGTTGCTTTTTACATAATATTGGCAAGGTACTTATCATATTCTCTTTTGCCTACTTTCTTATCAGAATGGTTGGCAAGGTAGGACTACTTACTGCACTCTCTCTTGCGTACTTCCTTTTCGAAACGTTGGCAGTGACTGGGCAATACGTATCAACGTTGGATAGCAATGGGACCAGCATTTGTCCCGGAAACCCGTCAATGGTATTCCGTCTATCTGACCTGGAAAAGCCGAACGGATGCGTGGATTGCGTTCCATCGCCTGTGCTTTGTGCCTGGCAATGTTTCGGGACAGCAAACTGTTCCCGGTTTAACTGGAAGGAGACTGAAGGACTTTGTGAACTGTTCGCATATGTTCCAGTGCAATGTGCCCACGTCCTCGGATGCGTGCACTTCCAGGTAATGTTGTAGTTGTTTTCGTCGTTGTCATCATTGCAAACAACTATTACATTTTCATCTTCAGTGTACCATCGATTCCGTCATCACTGTCGACGTTGTTATCGTCTTCATCATCGTTATCATTATCTATTGTCATTATTGTCTATCTCGCTATCATCATCGACATCAACAACATCACCATCAGCAGCAATAACATCATCATCATTGTCGTCGACGTTGTCATTTTCATTATCGCTTTATCACATCATCATCGACATCATCATAGTCGTCATCATCATCATCGTCAACAACAACAACAACAACAAAATCATCTGTTTTTTTCGTCGGATTTCCTTACGTTTTAGCTCAAGAGTCGCACCTGTGGCGAAGTTAGTTGTTCAGACTCAGGTAAGCTGACTTAAGCTAAATCTTACTTGATTCGTTTATTATCAACTAACGCAGGTAACGACGGTGAAGCGCAAATGCGGCCGCAACAATCCCAAAATGAGACAAAAGTGTAACTTATAAACGGATCTACTGGTGTTAAGTGTCTGTGTTACGCAGTCTAGTTCTAGTGCAGTAGTGTGAGGCAAAGTGATGTATTCGGTAGCTCACTTGGTCTGTAATCCAACGTTTGCAGGCTCGACCCTGCTGAGCGGACTCCATTAAACGACCCTGGACAAGTTGCTCGAGCGCACATATCTCTGTCACAGCGCCCTTTTCTTCGGCCTCGGCCGTGTTACGGCGCTATATAAATTGTCTTATTATTATTATTATTATTATTATTATTAAAGCTGTAGAATTTGATACCGGCATACGCTGAGAAGTTAGCGGCAAGTCCTGGGATTCCCTGACCCCTATCCGGAAACGCTGGATTCGTCCATTGCTGGCTCAAGGGCCAAAGAGAAGGAAATCATCGCCTCCCATACTTTGCACATGGGATACATGGGACGTGGGAGCTTTACTAGTGCAAGAGTATCTTTGGCTGAAGCTCAGAACAGACAAAAGCTGTTAAAGACCCCAAAACAAAGCTACACTACATCACACTACAACAGAGTTCAATACAACCCAATACACTGCATTAGGTCTACACTACACTTATTATGGGCTGCGCTACACTATTGAAATCTTTGTTGTGCAAATCTATGAATATCTTTCTTAATAACAAGAACGATGTGTACATGTGATGTGTATATAATTGCGTTTGCTATAAGTTATTTAATTACTTGGCCAGTTAGCTATTTAATTACGTTTGCCGTTCCTAAATGCATATCACCTTTAAGTCATTTAATTACTTGGTTATTTAGTTATTTAATTACGCTTGCTATTCCTAAATGCAAATCACCTTAAGTTATTTAATACGGCGCTACCTAAATGTTGTATTGTATTACATTACCGCCGTTATCAAACTGTAGTGCTGTGTTATGTTACCTTACAGCTTGTGCATGGACTGAGTTTCCACTGATGCAGATTAAATCAGGAACAGCTGTAGCAGCGACATCTGTTGCCGAATGCAAGTGCATCTGTCTGGCTGATCCAACCTGCCTCAGCTGCACGTACGACTTCAGAAAGATCGAGTGTCGCAAACACACGGATATATCTCCGCTAATCAGTGCAACTACAATGGTTCATTTGCAATTTGAATGCCCTTAACGCAGACCATCCGAATGCAAACGTGTTAAGAGATCGCTCTGCTTTTGCAACGTGATTGTTTTACAAAATCGTTGTGAAAAACCTTCTGAAATGGTGGCTTCAATCCGTTAGCCATCAAAGAAATGAGTCTGGGCTACGTTAGCTACTCATACTGTTGCAGATTTTATTGAAACCAGCTGATATATCGGCTTTGAAAATAACCGACAACTATCGAGAAAACAAGGCTGTTTGTAAAAATCGCAAATTGGCAGGCTGCTGTTAATTCCACAAGAAAATTGTAACTGAAATTGATGCACTGTGTGTGAGTTGGACAGCCAGTGAAGTACATCACGCATGTAACTAGACACGTGACTAAAGATAGAAAACTTGCGCAACGCACCTTATCTTACCTTAATTTCTATTGGATAATTAACTACTGCGGTTTATCATACGCAGAATTACACCTTGTTGACCTGTG
Source organism: Norana najaformis (assembly GCA_964023275.1). Lineage (NCBI taxonomy): Eukaryota > Metazoa > Annelida > Clitellata > Crassiclitellata > Hormogastridae > Norana > Norana najaformis. The sequence continues at coordinate 6,011,584 of OZ029914.1, read as the reverse complement.
TGGACTTTGACCTGGGACAACCCTTGCTCAACAACCTGACTTTTGGGGATTTGATTTGATTTGATCAAGCGCCGGCGAATATACTGGTCTCCGTGATTCAACACTTGTATGGGACTGAGAAGTTTTGCCGATTTACATTACACTACACCGCATTAAGTCTGAAGTTTGAAAGGTTTAGTCAGACGAGTGCGCTATCGTCAGCTATCGAGATACACGAGAACCGAATTGAGTTGCACTTAAAGCAAGTGGAACACAAAGCGAATCGAACTAGACTATAATAGGTCTACAGCTATCAACTGCTAATTGTCGATAATCGCCAGTCACAAGATCAGATGCTGGTAACATATAATCGTTTATTTCAACATAGCTTATAGGAAGTTTCGATCGAAGTTATTGACGGAATGTCTCGGTTACAAAGCAAACAGTGGAGAATGCTGGTCTTAATAAGCGCATTCAAGATGCACTTAGTTATACAAATATCTTATAGTATTCGAGTGTATCTCTGTCAGAAAAGACCGCATAATATTTGCTATCACGAACACGGAGAAGACCTACGATGGACAAAATTAAGTCGTGGATTAGATTTTCGTTCGATCAGTTATTGAAGATTACCGAGATATCCCTGCCCCCTAGGTCGCGTAAAGTATCTATCAAATACTAATACTCCAATTGCCCCACCAGTGGCACGTCATGGAGGCTTGGCGTGGGCTTTGAACATCCAGACTTTGTCGAACAATCTCTATAGGTTCTGGACCGTTGCAAGTTCGAAACTATTTTTCAATTTTTTTTCTACCAAAAATTGTCTGTTACATTTTGATGTGTCTAAACAAATATACACAAATACTAAAACTTTAAATCAGTAGAATTTTCAAACTGTATTGTCACATTTAATAAACTGGTACTAAATGTAGCTAAATATTCTTTTCACATGATTAAAAACTATTTATACATGTCGACGCCTTATGATTACAATTAGTTTAATCATAATCGTAATATCATAATCTTAATCGTATACTGGAAATTTCTAAAGCGATATTTAAAAGGTAAGCCAGGCCACCAGCTTGTTCATGAGCGCTGAGACAAGCCAGTGGAGTTGTCCAGAGCTGCCATATCAAGAACCAAGTCCGGTTGCTAGAAGAGCAGAGACACAAGGGAAGGCCAGAAGTTTATCCATCACCATCTTTGTATGTTCGAAATTAAGTCAGTTTTTCGAAAGTAAGTAAGACAGGAAGTTAGTAAGAAAGAAAGTAAGACAGATCTAGAATACAAGAGATGCCTACCATACTTGGACCGTCTCATGCTCACATAAGCTATTATGGGCTGCTATTGAATGTCAGCTCAGCTATTGATCAATTTTTAGTTCGCCTAGCAACCCTTATTATTATTTATGTGATATATGACCCATTCGAAGGTCAATATAGCATTTTTCTGCACTTTTACCAACCAATAGCAAAAGTAGACCAACTACATTAAACACTTTCGTGCGTAACTGTAGAATTTCCCGAACGTTTTTTGTAACTGGTTGAGATTCAAAGGAATATTGACTAAATTTCCTTATCGATCACAAACTCATACAAAAGTAAAATGGCCGCTTATTTCTTTGTTAAATGACCATTACATCTCGCAGCGCGCATGCTCATCGATGTTTCTATCTTAGCGCCATCTCTCGGGTGGTAAAGTGAGAACAGGACAAAAGCTGACTGCAATGGAAGAAAGATCGATTGTTGTTCGTATGCCTCGACACTGGATCTGAAGGCGAACACAGTCTTTTTTCAATGTCTTGATGGCTAGCGGCGCAAGAGTTCAGCGGCTTCATCTTGGGTGGGGGGACTCAGGCTTAATGTACCTGGTGGGTCGTTAACTGCCAGAAGATAACAAAACGTGTACTTTCTCTACTTTGTATATTAAAGGAATATGTACAATGTATTTACAGAGACTTTGACAAAACAATATAAAGAGTATGTGTTTCGCTTCGGTGACTACGCATTGTTAGCTGTTTACAAGATGCATTTATAATTTAAAATTAGGCTCCCCGGGTATTGCCCCTATTCCCTCACTTTAGCGAATTCTTTCTCTAGGTCTTCCTTCTTTTAACTTCTTCCCACCTGTCAATCAGCCACCTCTGCCCTATCCACACTCCAATCAGCGGACATCAGTGCTTCCTTCATGTCTATATCTCTCTTTCTTTCTTTCTTTCTTCCTTTCTTTCTTTCGTTCATACTTTCTTCCTTTCGTTCTTTCTTTCTTTCTTTCTTCCTTCCTTTCTTTCTTCCTCTCTCTCTTTTTATGAACCCGGTCCATCCTACACTTCTCCCTCTCTCAGTTTCATTTTATAAATAACAGGCGTGAGAAAATTACTTATTCCGCTAATAATGATACTCCTGCCCGGCATATTAATAAAATAGTTCGAACAAATTAAAACAAATAAATATAGTTCAAAAAGCTAAATAATACAATCTACACTTCAGTTAGAAACTAATATAATGGTCATCTTGCTCGCATTTCGCTACAATGATCTTATGCGTTCGTGTATCACAAGGGAAGCCCTCAACCAACAGATCCACCAGAGCACAACTCCTGCTACAATGTGGGCCCAATGAACGTTTTTCCGAAAACCAAACGGATTTGACTCCACCTTTTGCTGTATTAAGATCCGTTTGGAAGGCATCAATGTCTGCATTATTGTTAAAATAGCCTGCGTAAATAATACATAGACATGTTATGTTTACGATACGGGTAGCAAATAAAGTGCAGATAAATATTGTCGGCATATTGGTGTTTCCGGGCTCCCAGAGCAGACGAGTCAGGTAGGAGATGCATAGAATCGGCCCGAGTACAGAGCCCAAGGGACATCTTGGGAAAGAGAAAACAATTTGAACATGCGCGGCACGGTGGTCTATCGGTATCGCGTTTGGTCGATGATCATGCGGTTGCGGGTTCGACTCCGTGTGACGACAGTGAGCAAGTTGTTTGCGCACACCGTGCCTCTGCCATCAAGCAGTATAAGTTGGTACCGGCGTAAGCCGTGAATGAAACGGCAAGTCCAGCGATGAACTGGCCACGCGTCCATGACCTTAGAATTCGTCCATGGCCGGTTTAAAGGCCTAAAGAAAAGGAGGTGAGCGCATCCTCTACGTCTCACTTGTGGGATATGGCATACTTTTATCCATGATGTCTGAAAAACCCACAGTCATCGTCATCGTTCGCCGCTTACCAATCAATGATCTAAGCCAATCCACAGGTAGATCAGTGACTACAAAACAGATTCCACTACTCGTGATCAATATCTCATATTCGACGGCGTCGACTGCAACGCCTGTGCATCAAGGAGAGTCAGCAGCAGGACATTGCTTTTTTCTTTGCTTTAATAATAAACCTATTGCTAACGTTGTTTGTTTTGCTCAAGCTGCTAGAAATGTAGTTTGAAAACGTCTAGATTCCTAGTTATACATTTGTACGGTCAGTTCTTGAATGGGTGACTGTCGATGGACTACGAGACCAGCAGGGACAACTCAGTCCACCATACCTGTTGACGACTATTCGAAGTTTCAAATCCGGCCTAAAATCCTAGATTTGCCCGATTTCGAGCGTGTCGTTCCCTCGAAGAATTTTTTCTTATAATATGTAATAAAACTTTAATCATAAGAGTTACTTCAATTACCGACATCCATCGACTGAGCGAAGAATCGTAGGCCTGATCTTAGCCCTGGTTTTGAATTATGTTTTTAGTCTCGTGTAAGGTCTGGGTATTCGTCCTGATCTTGCTTCAATATTTCTTGTTCCTATTCTTAATAGTCTTATTTTATCAAGTCATATAGTCGGAACACTGAAACTTCTGTAGCGAATTGTAAAAGAATGGAGGTTATGTATACCATTGAAAAGCAGTGTTATTTTTTGAACATAATGCTTTTGCAGGTTCCAAGCTATCGATTCCACTGTTGAAAATCATTGCCATGCACGACGTTATCGCTCTCCTGAGTGTAAGCAGGACAAGCACTTGTGAATTGTCCGATGATATCAGCTATTTTCCACTTCTAGTTTCCACTTCGTGTTTTCATTTTGCCCATATACACTAAGGGTGTTTGCATTCTCTGATTGCCTATTCGATGTGTGCAAACAGTGCCTCTATCTGTCGTTTAATGTCACCATCAGAATTCTTAAGGTAGGTGTTTGTCTAGTCGATATGCAATGCGATGCAGATGGTTTGGAATGTAGTGCAATGCGATGTCTGTGGTTATGTAATCCAATGCACTTCTATTCTATTCTGAAGTTCTTCTATTCTATTCTATTCTATTCTACTTCATGTTCTTTTATTCTATTATATTAAATTCTACTTTATTTTCTTTTATTCTATTTTATTCTATTCTATGTTATGTTCTTCTATTCTATTCTATTCTACTTTATGTTCTTCTATTCTATTCTATTAAATTCTACTTTATGTTCTTTTATTCTATTCTATTAAATTCTACTTTATGTTCTTCTGTTCTATTCTAATAAAGTCTACTTTATGTTCTTCTATTCTATTTTATTAAAGTCTACTTTATGTTCTTCTATTCTATCCTATTCTGTTCTATACTATGATATTCTATGATATTCTGTTATATTCTATTTTATTCTAGTCCAACCTGTTCTGTTCTATTTTGTTTCATACTGTTCTGTTCCGTTCGTCCTGTTTCGTTCTAATTTCTATTCTATTCTACTATTCTTCGTTTAAGTCCAGTCTAGTCTTGGTTTGTTTAGTCTAGTCTAGTCTATTATTTCTAGCCCTATTCTACTGAAAAAGACTATAGTGCCATATTGACATTTCATATAGCATTAATCAATGATCGCCGCTAAGTCAAGCAGGTGAGAAGTAAAACGCCAGAGATCTCGCCAGGCTTATTTCTGCAGTGCATATGAAGACTACACAATCCACATCTTAAGTCACAGGAACGTTGAATGTCGAATATAGCGTTCATTTTGTCGGCTGAAAATAAGGCTCTGCTTACTTTCTTTAAGTCAGTAGCAGCTGAAAAAACATGAAATGTCTTATGTAGAAAGGAGATTTCACAGCAACCATATCACCTGGAAACGATTGTGCTGTCTCTGGCCACAAATATTTGCACGAGTAGTCGAGTGATCACAAGCAGTGTGCCATAATGTGCAGCCGTGATTAACTCGATGTTGCGACTTCTGAAGATTTGATATGAGCTTTGGATTCGACCATTTAAGTCTTTGATATGCGTTAACTTATTGGAATACAGTCTCTTGTTCAAACGACAGACCTTGTTTCGTCTGTTTGTTGTGACCAAAGAAGCTCTAGCAACTTAATAAGGTAAAATTATGCACCCATCAACTCACTCATGGACTGCTTAATAAGTATAAGATATATGTATATACTTAAGCCAACTAAACCATCTGGTTTAAACAACATTTGCAAGTTTTGTCGACAGAAGAATGTTGCTTGTACGGTAGTAATGGAGAATTTTTCTACTGTGCTTTTGGTTTGTGTATTGTCGCTTCTTCCGAAATTGGTGGCTTACTTTAGTTTAATCTTATAACCACTCTGATGTAGTTCAACTTACAAATGAAAGTATCGATTATTACTTAGCTCACAATGACAGGCGCTTGGACTACGCGTTTCTTTAAAGAGACACCAACACAACTATCAATTTCATTCATTTTTCTTAATATTTAATTTCTTTTTTTCCTTTGAATCACTTATTTATTTTATTTGAAGGTCAGACTCTCACCTGCTTAACTTATTACACGCTAAAAGTAAATCTGAATTTAAAGGGCGATAAAAGTAAATAGTAAATAAATGGGCATTTTTGTTGTAGCATAATTACAGTTGCTACACTGTGGCTGACATTACAACTACTTTCTTTGCAAAATGGTTGGCAAGGTACTTACTGTACTCTCTATTGCGTACTTCCTGTACGAAACGTTGGAAGTGACTGGGCAATACGTACCAACGTTGGATAGCAATGGGACCAGCATTTGTCCCGGAAACCCGTCAATAGTATTCCGTCTATCTGACCTGGGAAAGCCGAATGGATTCGTGGATTGCGTTCCATCGCCTGTGCTTTGTGCCTGGAAATGTTTCGGGACAGCAAACTGTTCCCGGTTTAACTGGAAGGAGACTGAAGGACTTTGTGAACTGTTCGCATATGTTCCCACGCAATGTGCCCACGTCCTCGGATGCGTACACTTCCAGGTAATGTTGCCTTTTGCTGTTATCATCGTTGACCGCATGTTAGACTATAGTTGCGTTTTCTATCCTGCATAGAACATCCTTCAATTTATAACGGTTTTAGCCAATAAGATAATTTGTTAGACACTGTTTTTCTATCATCGGGAACTCCTAGCCATATAGGATTAAAATTGATTTGTGCAACCAGCTTTAAAGTGATCAGTTTTTCTTCAGATGCTTTTCATTAGTAAATGCTTTTACTTCTGTGTTGTTTCCTTTTTAGCTGAAAAGTCGTATCTGTAGCGATTTTAGTTGTTCGTACTCAGGTAAGCCAACTTAACGCAAATCTTACTTGATTCTTTCACTATGAACTAATGGAGTACTAATGTCCAAATCAAAAGTTCGCAATCCAAGAACAAATTACATGAAATTATCGTCTTCCAAAGAATAACTGGGTCATGTAAGGTGCACAGCAGTTTCGCTATGATAAATATTTCAACTAAGATGTGGAGCTCTGTACTAAATGAACCGTTAAGATAGGCAGTAGTAACAGATGGGTCAAAGAAGTTTCAGATTACTGCAAACGTATTGCAGACCAGTTCAAAGGTCACTGGGTTCAGGCCTTGAACCAATCATTAAGACACTATTAATTGTTTATTTCATCAATTTATTGCGCGAAAGATTAGTAACGGAATAAATAACTTATACGAGGCTTCACACTGAGTCTGCTCAGCTGGTTGGCAGAAGCAGTGGCTAAATTACAGAACTAGCTCGCTTGCAAACAGACAATTGTGCTGCACAATACTTCTTGACATTCAACTAATTTTCTTGAAAGAAACAGGAGGAAACAAGGTCCTTTTATGGAAGGTGACAGTTCGGCCTACTCTAAGAGCTATAAAGACAACTTATGAAGTGTTGATTAAACAAATAAATAGAAGATTCTTGTCTTCACAAAGCTTAGGGATCCCGAAAACTGAGAAGCATCTGCAGTTCTACCGAGCAATGGAATACAATACAATATAATCGCCTGCTACAATTGGAATGAACATGCATGTCATCTGCATAATTATATTTATTAAGATTTTCATTAAGAATAAATACATATTACATTTAAATTATTGTATATGACACTATCTAGATATTAAGTTTCTTACACTGCTGTCGTTAACTCACTGTAGGGCTGTGTTGTGTTATGTTACATTACAGGATGTACATGGACTGAGTTTCTATTGACGCAGATCAAAGCAGGAGCTGCCGTAGCAGCGAGATCTGTGGTCGAATGCAAATGCATCTGTCTGGCTGATCCAACCTGCCTTAGCTGCACGTATGACTTCGGTCGGTTCATATGTCGGAAACACGCGAAGACAACTCCTCTAGAAGGCGCATCTACGATGAATCACTACGAGTTTGAATGCCATTAACGTTGACCAAACTGAATGGATTACATTGACTGCAAAGGGGTGAACCAATCTTCAGCACACGTACAATGAGTCTCTTCCACTTCCATGACGCAATCTAGAGAAAGCAGCTAAAGTGAATAGACTGACGGTGGGAAGACCTGAAAGAGAGGGACATAATTGTTCACCAGCTTTCGAATGCCAATGCTAAAGAAAATCAGCCGCTAAACCTTTGTACATTTCTTTTGCAATGCCATATACGTTACACCCAGGCGTCGATGTGAAAGGCTTTCTAAAATGGTCACATCAAGTCGTCCGACCTAAACAGAATTGAACCTGGAATAACTCAGCTGCTTAGTTTGTTCCATATTTTTGTTAAGCCAGCTGATATATCGAGTTTGAACCTGACCGATATTTGTTGCAAAACAAGGCTGTTTGTGAAAGTGAGTGTAGCCCGTAATGTAATCGTTTAATACCAGTGGAAGTTTCAAGAGCTGCCGTGGTGACATTAGTCTCTCTTGCAAAATCTAAGTCCTGTCTTGAATGGCCATAAGCGTTTTATTTGTGGTTAGCGAAGCGCTTTTGGTTCTGTACTGGATGAATGTGCAATTTGGGTGTCGAACTTGGAATATTTCTTCGCATGTGGTACAATTCACTAATATTGGATGTTTCAGGGCTGGTTGCAAAATATTGTTATTTCCGGTGGTGAACTTGCAATATCTCTTACCATAAAATGTACAATTCTGCCGTGAACTTAGTTTTTGTGAAAGGTAGAACAAAGAAAAATTGTACGTTATTTAAAGGATATTATAAGCAAATTTTTGTTTATAATTTATCCTTTTGATTGCTTCTTGCCTAGAATGGCATCAGAAACCACAAACGGTTGTAGTTAAACGGGAAATTTTGACGTAAAACGGGGGACAGTTAAAAATAAGCAAAGTTTCAACCTTAATAGGGGTACTGAAGTTTACATTTTAACAGAATGGTGCATTTTAGATATAATTGCAGGACAGTTTTCGATGTAAGCTCAATTCTTTGAAATGTGTAAGTGTTCTTATTTGCAGTCATTACAGTTACAACTTCCCTTAAATTAAGATCAATTATAAATGATAGTGATTGGTGAATTTTGGTTTTTATATTTTTGTGCATGGGTGTATTTGAGTGATGAGTTGTTGCTATTGAATTTTGGTTGGAGTTGCATGGAGATTGGAGATTTATCTTGTGGAGTTGATGAGGGGTTTAGTATGTTTCTAGGGCGGAGCTTTGCTGTTGAGATTGATGTAATGTGTTTTGATAACCTTATGGTACCACATAGAGGTCTGATTATGTCATGTGGTAAACATTTGTGTCAGGTCTATAGAACCTTTGATATATTTCGACGACCTTTTAGTGCCTCGTAGAGGTCTGGTGCGTCTTGTGTGTGTGTTGTATAGAGCATATTCAGAGTATATATGACTTGTGATCAAATGTTCCCTCCGGAGTCCCTAATTTAGAGTTGGTGGATGAGAATGGAGTTGATGTGATTTATATATGTGGTGTTGGTTTTGTGTGGATATACTGAATAGTGTATTTTCTGGTGTCATTTGGGTCTCGAATTTGGGTTGTACATACCTGAGTTTTTGTGGGGTCTCTTGTACACGTTCTCTAGTCTTTATGGCTATTCTTTGACCAGGTATGTGCGGTCGTGCACTTTGTATAAGTCTGAGTGACTTTTAATGCTTGTTGTATTTTGTATGTCCGAGATACCCAATGTTCCAGTATAGGTAACAGACTGCTTATTTTGGTAGGATTTGGTGCTGTGTGTTACTCTTAGGCTGGATTGAGAGTTTAATATGTAATTGTTGATAGACTTGTTGATTGGAATTTGGGATGTGTATTTGTGTGTGGTGAGGAAAGGATGGTAATAGTATATCGTGCGAGAGGCCAGGGTATAGTTATATTGTTTGTGGTTTCAGAGTTATAAGTCATCTTATTAGTCGATTGTTGCTGTGAACTTAATATAAATTGGTAGGATACGTACTACATTTGTGTTAGGTTGTTTAGCCTAATGTTGTATAGTAAGGATTGTCTAGTTAGTTGATGGTTGCTACGAACTTGATATTGGTAGAATTTGGACGATGTTTGGAATAAGTTGCTTTGTCTAATATTGTATAGTAAGGATTGCCTACGGAATGTGTTCGGTCACTCTGGGAGTTTCTCATCTTTTGTTCGGGGGTATGTTGCAAGGGCACCTGTATAAGGGAAGGTTGGTTGGATCGGAAGGTGACATGTGCCCAGCAACGGTCTGTTCACGTGTTCATGCACCTGTCTGTTGAAGGAGAAAGGTCAAGAAGATAGGTTGCTTGGGTCTCATGATGGCATGCCTCTGCACCTGTCTGTTGAAGGAGTGTTTGAAGGTACGTTTTGAAGGGAGTTTAAGACTAAATAATTGGGAAGTTTTATGCTGATGCTTGTTACGAGTTGGAACCTCTCGATGCGAGTCTCTTAATAAACGTGTGAACTCAGTTGTCGCTGAAACACGTATTCCGACTCGCAACAGGAGATACAGGCCTCTGAAAGTCATAAACCAAAATTGGGCAGTCGCTAGAGGACGCCCCCGTCCATCAATCGAGCATAACTGCCCCTCTGTGTGTGTAGTAATATTTGCATTTTGTTTGACAATCAGTAAATACCTCCTAGACCAGCCAAATTCCATACAAACAGAGGCGTTAAGAGTGTGCTATGGAGATGTCAGAGGCACGAAGGTTTTGGCATTATAAAATTAGTGTGGAGATTTAAGACTGATGCAAAATGCTCTTAAGGATAGAATAACTTGTTTTTTGCGGACACCTTTTCATCTTTACGGTTCAGTAATTCTGACATGACTGAGAAATCAACTCCAGACACATAGACTCGTATGATTTTGTAAACTGAAGACTATTTGATTCTGTTACAGTTGTTAGAACAGAACGTTACGTCATGGTGTCGTGCAAACTGTTAGCATGGCAACCTTTTAGCGAAAGAATAAAATGACGTAAACAATAAGGTTTTCTGATGTCATAAATAATGTATCTATTACAATCATAACGACCAGAACTTCTTGATGTTGCTTTTCATTGTCTCCGAGAACAGTGTAGACTTTCTTGCTGTTCATTTCAACTTTCAGCATAAGCAGATGCATTACAATCCAGCAGACAACCTCAGTTTGAACTTTTCCCAATAGTTTATCAAACACCATAAAAGAGAAACAATTGATATTACAGTCACTCAAAGAGAGAAAAAAATCATTAATAGGCATCAAAAGGTGAGACCAAAAGGACAAGTTCTGCTAACAGGGTCACCTAATTTCTTAGACAAATTTAAAGACAGTACATTTAACATGTTACACATTTCATCAGTTTTTTGCCATGTAAGTACAGTGTTACATGAAAAAGATTTACATTAAAAACACCCAAAGTGGCGAACAATCAACATTAAACTGAATTATATTTGCACAACAAATCATTTTGGTACATAAACTAAGAAACAGAAAGGGACGAAATAAAAGCAAAAACAAAAAACAAGAAAACAAAGACTGGTTTTTCAAACAGTACATTATAGATCTTTGTCTCATTTCAGTCAGTATTGTTTGTATAACCATACCATCATAGCGAGGATGAATGACGTCATTTCAATGACAAATAAACTAAGAATCGGCTTATTGTTCATTTGGATTGGACAGATTGTTCGACTTATAACGCGGAGAATAAGGGTTCGAGCCGTCCCTAAGACGGTTACTCTGTAGCGACCCTGAGCAAATCCTTCACTCACAACTCCTCAGCGCCATCGATTGATGAGAAGTCATTAGAGACTAGCGCTTAATAAATGCAGAAATAGTAATAATTCATTTCAATGTTAGACACCTAGCAGGTATGCAGTCGGCGGATTACCTAAAAAGAAAATCTCTCTAGAATTTTATAGTGTTCCGCAATTTGGCTTGTATCATACTAATATCCATTGTTTAACGACATCTTATGGATTTACCTTTCAAATCGCTTAGACCAATAACATATTTTGGGTCGTCATCACACCGACCGGTTAAAGACGTCTTATGGGCCGTTGATACCGATTTAATTTGTCTTATAGTAGTAGCAGTAATGTAATGTAACGTAAAAATATTTATATAGCGTCTTTAAAGCATCTGTCAAAAGCTCTGGTCACATGGCAATCCAAAGGATCTAAACAACTGCTTCTTAAGGTGACAGAAAATGAACGTTGAGTTAAACTAAGAGGTAAAGAACGAATGGTTAAGGGAGGCTGTTCCAGTAGGAGGGTCCGAAGTGCGAAAAAACCGAGGAGCTCGCATGTAGCGATGTGCAGTAGTAATGTCCAGTTTTATCGCTTCTGGTATCTCGACCAGGTTTCTCAAATGGATTATGATTTTGGATGGCGCTTTGACATGAAGAGGCCATCGACTGATGTATTGGACATGATTATAACGTCGCTTTAGGAGTCTTTAGATTAGATTAGATTAGATTAGTTCTTGATAGACGGAAATAGAGGCAGAGACATTTTTACTATTATTGTTGTTGTTGTTGTTCTTCAACTTCCTCTTCTTATTATTATAATTGTTGTTGTTGTTATTTTTATTATTATTACTATTACTATTATTATTATTATTAATATTATTATTATTATTAGTTGTAGTAGTGGTAGTAGTAGTAATAGTAGCAGTGATGGTGATGGTGCTGAGAGTAGTAGTTGTTGTAGCAGTAATAGTAGTAGAAGAATAAGAAGAAAAAGAAGTAGTAATGGTAGTAGTAGTTCCAATATTAAAGACATCTTATAGCAGCAAAGGCCGTTGACGTCGACCTCCTTTATCCAGGCGTGGTACTGGCACTATGGAAATCAGCTCAGCTGCCTTTCATATTTTAGTGAGTCTAAAAACCCTCACTTTTATTATAAGGTCAACAACCCATAAAAAAATTCAGTATAGCGTTCGACCTTAACGTTTTTGTGTACCTTTGCAAGCTAATAGCAAAACTAAAGCATACATAGGTCTAGTTCTTATATCCGATATCATTTAAAGTGTCAAGCGTTAGAGAAATTGTAACATTGATTATCTTACTGTGAGAATATTTGAATAATAAGAGAAGTAGAGACGGTCATGTCAGCAATCAACATATTGATATTTGACCGTGGAAGCAAACTGAACAACAAATATTATGTATATATGAATGTATGTATGTATTTTGCTGGAGTCGGCCCATGAGGAAAAGCCGGATGTAAGAAGTGGTTGAAAGATGAGCCGTCCCTATGGCGGGATGGTCGTAACCCTAGTAACTCTATAAAAGGGGACGTTTCCTTCAGTTTGCTGAGCTTGACTAGTTAAGTATAGGCCGAGTCCGACGGAACTCTGTTTGATGTTAGTATTGCCAAGACTCCGCTTATTGAGCTCATGTAAAGGTCCACAGTGTGTTTGAGGAACCTTAAAGGTATTTTGTTAAAGTTGTTCTCTGGAGGAAAAGACCAACTCTGGGCTTCGAACAGCAGTCGTTGTTCTTGCTGATGTCAGATATTTTTTTGTATGATTTATAACCTCTCGCAAGTGTGAATAGAGATTTTGTTTCAAAACAATAGTTTTACTTTTCTCTGGTAGACCAACCCCGAACAATATATGCATGCATGTATGTTTGATGGTAGGTAGGTATATATACATGCACACAAGCGTGCAGGAACATATGTATGTGTGTCTATGTATGGAAGCATATATGTTTGCATGTATGAATGTATTTATGTATGAATGGAACCCACGTAAAGTATGCATACATTCAAGCAAGCGTACATATATATATGTATGTACGTATGCCTGTCGGTATGTATGTATAAATATAGGTGTGTATATATGCATGTATGTATGCATGTATGTACGTATGTATGTATGTAAATATGTATGTATGTAAGCATGCATGCAGTCAAGAAATCATGCGTGTTAATATATATATATGAATCTATGTATGCATATAAGTAAGTAAAACTGTATGTATGTATGTGCGTACGTATGGCTGCCTGTTCCAGAAACACTCATCTACAACAACTCGACACAAAGTTAACTGACTTATTCCGTGATTAGAGCCTTACTTTTGTCTACTGCGGACAAATAACTTGACTCAATGTCAGTGAAAGCAGAGTTGAGCATAGTGAGCCTACTACATGATAAATCTATACAACGTCAAACGCCGTAGTCTGACCATTATGACTATTTTCATAGTCACTTCGTAACATACATGGAGTCGATCGTTTCAGCGTACATTTCCTCAACGTGGTGCCTACGAACCTTTAGCGTAAAAGCTGAAAGCAGACCATAACAGAACAACATGAGATTAAAGCTTAAAACTGATTTAAGACTTGTGCAAATGGATTGCAAACAGCTAACAAAGACGAAGATCTCATATCGCAGTGTATAAAAACAAGTGTGCGTAAACCAATTTAGTCTGATAACTTCTGAAGTGTCAGTTCCTTGTTTTGACAAGACAATAATGATGATGATTTAAAAATATTATTATTATTATTAATATAAATATTAATAACTCTCGCAAGTGTGAAGAGAGATTAGAATAGAGGACGAAGGACAAAAAACAAATAAGAAAGAACAGTGAACAGAGGACAGGGTAAAGCGGACAAGGGTAAAGGGGACTGGAGGCTGGGGATGTGGATAGGGAAAGGGACAGGGACAGGGATAGGGACAGGGACAGGGTCAAGTACAACATGCGTTGTACAATTTAATTTTTACAATACAGTACGATAAAACAACGCAACAAAATGCAGCACAATAGGAAGAAAATAAAATACTGACTTATTTCGCCGCCTTGAACGGTGAAGTCCTTGGGCAATATCGTCCACTTTTGTATTCGATGAGATGACAGTTTTGCTTTAGCGTTTAATCGGTCGATATTCGTCTGGATTTTGTCTAGAATCTTCTTGTCTGGATTCTGCAGGAACTGAACGATGCTCTCATCCTCGTATCCCAGCTTCCGAAACCATTGTCGCGAATCCGGGGTTAAAGTATTCAAGACTTCGAACGTCTCCCAAATTATTCTCGTCTGAAAAGGAAATAAGGTAGAGCACTTGAGAAGATTGATAGATGATGTCACTTCCTTGGTCACTCGGATACAGCTGGAGATAGAGAGGGAGAGAGAGCGCCAGATAGAGAGGGAGAGATAGAGAGGAAGAGAGAGTGGGAAAGAGAGAGAGTGAGAGAGAGAGAGTGAGTGAGAAAGTCAGGGTCCTTCACAGATTCAGAGAGGCCAGAGCAGTTGCCAATACAAGGCGCATCAAAAGTCTCCTAAACAACAGCTGTGATTCATAATACAAAAAATGTAAATATATATTACTAATTAAGAAATAATAAAATGAATTAGAGGAATTAGAAAGATTGTCGATAGTTATCGAATCATAAGTAGAAAATCTTTGATTCAAATAAAACATTTCTTATTTTAAAGCTGACGAAAAGCATAATGTAAAGATGAGACCCCTTACAACGTGAGGCCCAGGCCAAATGGCCCTGCTGACCCCTCTCATAGATCCCGGACACAGTAACCGTCTAATCCATCAGCTACCGTTTTCAACGTGTACTAAGCTTTCATTGCTTTATTAGGCTTACTTTTGAAGCAAAGTCAAAAGCAGACGGTTGTGCGCGAAATTACCTTAATCGTAAGCAGTAAGCCTAAATAGGCTTTCTTAGTTCCGACTAACATGCAGTTTCGAATGAAGGGAAGTTCCTCTCGAACCCTCGTCTCAATCGGTTCTGGAGATATCTTTTCACCATTTTCCAAAATCACCAAATCTAAAGATAAAGAGACTAACAGCTATTCCTGTTTTTTTCAACCACTTCAATATTTTTAATTCCTGTGAAATATAATATGAAGCAAATATAAGGCAACGTAAGGAGAGGTGAGGTAAAGAAAGGTTAGGTAAGGTAGGGCAAGATCGATAAGATAAGGTGCGGTATCGTAAAGTAAGATGGAATCAGGTAAGGCACCCTAACGAAGGATAAGATAATATTTTATGTGCATTGATTGTTTTAAAATGTATACATAATTAAATCGTCATTTCCAAATGAAAACCAATCAACCTTCCATGACTCACATTATATAGTTACATAGACATAAAGATGAACGTAATTTCATTTTTCCAAAATCACGAAACTCAAGAAACCAAGAGATTAATCTATGAATTGTTCCTTTTATTGATTTTATTTATATTTCTAAATTGCCATTGTCTTATAAGAATGCAGCAAGCAACTGTGTCGCTGGTCTAGAGTAGTGCTTGTTCTGAGACTAATTAACTTACCTGATATTAATTAGCTTACCTGGGATTCTTCCGATGACATATAGGAATCCTTTCTCGTCTTTCTTACCCAAATCGCCTGTTTTGAACCAACCTTCCTTATCAATTGCTTCCTCAGTCATTTCCGGTCGATTCAGGTAACCCATGAACACGTGACGACCTCGCACAAGCATCTACAATATAAGTGACTGTGCAAAAGCCGGCAATTCTCTCTTATTTTATCTCTCTATGTCTGTCCCATTCTCTTTCGCCGACTAGTTATGTTAGATCTTTATTATCATTCAGGACTCAACTTAAGACTCCTTAGTAATGTAATGTAATGTAATGTAATGACGACAATTTATATAGCATAAGTAGCAGGCTACTTCTAGGGTGCTTTACAGTCTAAACTTGCTTACCTATTGTAGCCTGACTTCTGGTTTCAATGACCGATAGGATTTCATCAGAGCTTCGTCAACTGATTCAGATTTTTCGCTACAATTTCACTTGGAGCGATCATCGATTAATGCCTTATGCGTTATGATAACGGCGCTATAGGAGTCACTATATTATATTTTCTTTGAGCTCTCTTTCATTTTCTTTCTTTCATTCAGTCACTCAGTTTTTGACAGCCCAGGTCATATGAGTCGTGAAAGTAAAATGTCACTATCTGCTCACTCTTGAATTTCAGCTAAACTTCACAATTGTTGTGGTTTGCATTGACAAGACAATTACTGTGTACAAGTCTCAGTGGATCGTTTGGGAAACCTGGAATTGACTTACTTCTCCCACTCCGTTCGTGTTCGGATGTATGATTTTAGTGATACAGCCGTCCATCTCTTTGCCGGCGGACGTGAAGAGGAAATTATCTGGAAGTGACGATATAGTATGTGGACCTAGAAATACCAAGAGCCCAAGGTGGAACGCTGGTAGGACTCAACACCAACAGAAGCGAAACATTTAGTTAGCCTTAGTCGATGAATCTACGGGTAGCAGGTAACGTAAGGCAAATATAAAGCAAGGTAAGGAAAGGCGAGTTAACGTAAGGTTAGGAAAGGCTGGGTTAAGATCGGTAAGGTAAGATATGGTACGGTAAGGTAAGATGAAGTAAGGTAACGCACCATAACGAAAGATAAGAGAAGGTAGGATAAGATAAGGTATGATGAGATTCGGTAAGTCAAAATTAGGTAGGATAAGGCAAGGTAAGGTAAGATTTATAAATGTTTTGAATGAAATGAATGAATGAATAAGCGAAGGCAATGTAAGATAAAATAAGGCAAGGAAATGGCAAAGCATGGAAATGTAAGGTGATAGATTTTATCGGGACAATTTAGCGAGGCGACTGTACGCAAAAAAGTTGTCCAGGGGAGTTACACAAAATCCTCTCAGCAGGCTCGAACCCGCATCCGTTGGATTACTGATCAAGGGCCGCACTACCGAACAGACAACAATGCCGCACACAGACTGACTGACTGACTGACTGATTTACTGACTGATTTACTGACTGACTGATTTACTGACTGAATGACTGACTGATTTACTGACTGATTTACTGATTGACTGACTGAGTGATTTACTGACTGACTGACTGACTGACTGAATGACAGGCTGTCTGATTTACTGACTGACTCACCGCTTAGCAATTGCTCTTATGATAACACAGAATGATCGTAAAACCTGTGGTTTCCGTCATTGCGAAAGTCTCAAGAAGTGGAATGTTGAGACTTGCGAAGAACTCGAGAGTTTCTACCGAGACTTGGCGACCTGCGGCGAATAACTCGCGACAGTTCTGCAGACCGAGTCTTTTTCGAATCTTGTTGTAGACGAGGGCATTGGCCAACGACCAGCAGAGCGGCATCGAGCGCCTACAATTTAACCAGCAAGCCAGTCAATATTTAGTGAATGAGTGATCGACTCAGTACGTGAATCAGTAGGTCAGAAAGTCACTCAGTCACTTAGTCACCCACTCACTCATTCACTCACTCAGTCACTCAATCAGTCACTCAGCCAGCCAGCCACCCAGCCAGTCAATCACTCACTCACTTATTGACTTACTCACTCACCCACTCCTTATTTCACGGGTTCGATAATGCAGCTGGCTTGCAGTAGACTTAGGAAAATCAAATGTTTCCATGTAAGTACGAAGGGGATTGAGTAAGTAGAGACCTGCTCGTGATGGCTCTGTGTCGTCTGAGCTCGATTGACCTGGCCCACCAGGAGATGATTCGCCTGAAGCAAGATCGTGTCAGATGGGCCTTGATACTCAGCCGCAGTTCATCGTAGAGCATGAACGGAGCGTAGACGGTAGTCGGCTGCACCTCCTGCACCCAGTCCATCACGTTCTTCCTCAACGGAACACATCCACTCAAAGCACCGAGTCATTTAATCAAAACTCCGAGTCATTTAATAAAAACGCCGAGTCATTTAATCAAAACGCCGAGTCATTTAATCAAAACACCGAGTCATTTAATCTAAAAACGAGTCATTTAATCAGAACGCCGATTCACTTAATCAAAACGCCGAATCATTTAGTCAAAATAGAGAGTTATTTGGCCTAAGCACCGAGTGATTCAACCAACACAACGAGTCATTTAATCAAAACACCGAATGATCTAATCAAAGCACAGAGTCGTTTAACCTTGTCACGTCATAGTCTGTCTTTAAAATGCGCTAGTCAATGAGTAAATTGTATCCTAACAATGGCAGAATAATTGCTTAATTTATCCACAACTCCAGATTTGCAGCACCTGTCTGACTAACTGACTCACTTACTGACTGAATGCCGACTGATCGACCGCCACCATTACCACCACCACCACCACCACCACCACCACCATCATCATCATCATCATCATCATCATCATCATCATCAACATCACCACCATCATCATCACCATCCCCACCACCATCATAAGCATCACCTCCACCACCATCATCATCATCATCATCACTACCATCATCAGTAGCAGCAGCACCACCACCATCATCATCATAACCATTATCATCGTGATGTTGACAACGACAACGACGCTGACCTTGATAACAAAAAATAATTTTCACCACAAATGAGGTTAGTTGAACAGTCTCTGTTCACTGGGCAATTGATCTGCCTACCACAACAACCTGCTTAGCAACACCACAAACGAAGAAGAAGGATGTAGGATACCGATGAGGAAACGAAGTAGACGGTGGAAGCGAACAGTTGCGGAAGGTAGATATGACCGGCGAGACCAGACATGTGACCAAACGGCATTATAGCGATGAATATTCCCGAAGCAACACTGCAGCTCAACTGACGACCCATCGTACGAGCCGACCAAACGAGCTGCAATGGAAACATCATGAAATGTATTAATACTAATAATTATAATAACAAAAATAACACTATTAATATTAATACTATCATTATTGTTATTTTATTATTTAAATAATTTTGGGAGCGGCTTCTCCAGAGATTATAATTATCATATTTTCATTATTATTATTATTATTATTATTATTATTAAATTACTACTATTCTCACTATCATTATTATTATATTACTATTATTATTATTATTATTGTCAGAAGCTCAATCAAAACAAACGATAGGCAGATTGAAAAGAAAGGTAGGGGCCTACAGCCTGTGTGATGAGCGGTGACAGCGCTATTATTATTATTATTATTTAAAAAAAATTAACAGTCTAATGTGGAAAGGTTCTGGAAAACCAGATGGCATTTCCACGCTGGATAGCCATTGTTGTTGTTGTTGTTATTATTATTATTATTATTATTATTGTTATTGTTATTGTGATCATTGTTATAATAGGCGTTATTATTAAATTACTATTATTATTAGTATATTGCTACTACTACTATTATTATTATGATTATTATTATTATTGTAATTATTATTATTATTATATTAACATTTATTTATTTATTTATTATTATTATTATTATTATTATTATAGTTTTACTGCTATAGTTTTACTATCTCTAGATTTCTGTCAAACTTGCAGATCATAATGATTTCAGCTTAAAATGTGTACATCAGCCTTACAGTGGAACTGTGACATTCCATGTTAAAACCGAAGTCATGGTGTTTCACAGCAAATTACGTATGTGCCTTTGATCAAATAGATTGCTCTAACGGCGCTTTATAAATTTTCTGAACGTATTATGTATCATTTTATAAGTAATGTATGCTTTGCAGTTTTTTGCTTTAGGCCTATTGCACCGTATGCACTTACGTTGTCCTGAGTAAACATTGCTCCCTTGGGAGGTCCTGAAGTTCCAGGCTGAAAAGATAAGCATGTAGATTGTCTTAGTTTATTGCATTGAATTGTATCTATTGTTGGATTATGTTGTATTGCATTGAATTGTAGTATTGCATCGTGTTGTGTTCCAGTGTAATTTATCGACTTGTTTTTTATTATTTATTGTATTATGTTGTATTATATTGTATTGCATTGTATTTTATTATTTATTGCATTGTATTGTATTAATTATCATATTGTTTTGCGTTATTTATTGTAATGTAATGTATTATATTGTATTACATATTATTTTATTATTTATGATTTATTTATTGCATTATGTTTTATTTTTTATTGTGTTGTTTTCTATTATATTGTATTGCATTGTATTTTATGATTTATTGCATTATATTGTATTATTTATTGTATTGTTTTTTATTACATTGTATTGCTATATATTTTTCATTTACTGCATGGTATTGTATTATTGCATCGCGTTGCGATCCGTTGTATTGAACTGTATTTTATTATTATTGTATTGTTGTTGGGTTGCATTGTATGAAAGCGTGGAAGCAGATATTTTGAAACAGTGAAATGCGACACTCCTATCAGCAACACAGTCACCGGAGCATGAATTTCAGAAGGGAGAGAAGGAAGTTATTCCACAATAAACGTCTAGAAAATTGGGGCTAAATTATCTTGACGTCTATGTATAACTCAGCAAAGGCCTAACCAAAGCCACAACCCTATGTCGCGACGGTGAATTCCTAGCCCAGTGTATAGATATCGCCTTGCCATGTGATCGTAAGAAGCCACAAAAGAGGGAAGAAACAAGCGACCACAAAAGATGACAATGATACATATTCATAACCAGAAACTTGAAATTCGAGAGAGAGAGAAAAAAAAGCGAGAGAGAGAGAGAGCGAGAGAGAGAGAGCGAGAGCCAGAGAGAGAGAGCGAGAGTGAGAGTGAGAGAGAGAGAGAGTGAGAGTGAGAGAGAGAAAGAGTGGGAATGAGAGAGAGAGAAAGCGAGAGAGAGTGAGAGCGAGAAAGAGTGAAAGCGAGAGAGATAGTGAGAGAGACAGAAAGCGCGAGAAAGCGAGAGAGAGCGAAAGAGAGACAGCGAAAGATAGAGAGCGAGAAAGAGTGAGAGCGAGAGACAGTGAGAGCTAGAGAGAAAGAGAAAGCGAGAGAGAGTGAGAGAGAGAAAGTGAGAAGTAAAAGGAGAGGTAGACGAGGAGAAAGTGGGAGAAGAAGAGGGAGAGGGAGACGAAGAGGAAGAGGAATCGCGGTAAGATTTCTTGAAGAGATTGGGCTTCAGTTCAGATTGGAAAGCCTGAGAGGTTTTATACAACTCAGGCTCGTCAAACGATAGAAGTGGTGGGGAAACGAAGATAGCCTTGCCCTGCACACGAATGCATCTAGCAATTAGCGAGTGAACTTTGAGCCTTTGAACCTTCAACCTGTCGAAGTTTAAAACGACCTTTGTCCCTAACCGTGTGCATAATGGTGCAGCAGAGGTTCGGAGCCTGAAATGCAATTCTCTCTTTGAGACGTTCATCATCGACGATTTCTCCCATCGCCAGTAGCTGCTCCCACTAAACTCACAAGACAAAAAAACTCTAATCTATTCGAAGCCAAGTTAGTATTTTTCGAATCCAAGTACGTATTTAATATACCAACTCTAAGTTACTCGCAAAATCGCTGCACACGTGGCTATATAACTTATACGAAGAAGCGCGATTTACTTATAAGGAAGCACGATAGAACAGTTGAATTCGTGCTGTAGGCGCTGCTAATGGAAACCATAGAGAAAACTGAAATGTCTACGTTGTATATCAAGTCATTTTGATTCATTAATGCTAATAAAAAAAGTAATGATGATTTTAAATGTGATGCGTGCAGTTCTTACAAAGTTCATCGGTATCTAATCCAATCTATTTAAGTAAGTAAGTTAAGTAATTTACTCGCTTCGAAGTAAAACAGACAGCCAGTCAACTGATCTAGTGAACGTTGTTTGACAATTTAAAAGAGGACATACGATTAGCTTATACGATTAATTTGGACAATAGGGTGATTCTAACTGTCTTGAATCACGTCGAATTAATGACGATATTATTAGGCAAGGTAAGTACAGACAAGGTAAGCAAAGGTAAAGTAAGGTAAGCTAAGTCAGGTTAGGATGTCCTAGAGACTCTTTTCGCATAACTCACCGGATTTCGAACCTCAAGTGCAGGTGCATTATTATTGTGGTTAGTATTACTTTTCATCCCGAAGTAGGTAAGACCCCTCACGATTTAAAAAATGTTCGGAGAAAAGAAGAAATCATCAGGAACAATAGCTACATCTCGCCAAGATCAGGCATGCTAAAAGTGTCCACAGAAGACAACGGTTTTGAGGCAGTGAATTGCTACAGGACACTGGAAGAGATAACTAATGTCTTTATGATTTTCGGAAGTTTACTATTATTATTATAATTAATAATAATAATAATAATAATAATAATAATAATATTATTATTATTATTATTATTAGTAGTAGTAGTAGTAGTAGTATTAGAAGCAGTCGTATTATTATAATTGTTGTTTTGTTGTTGTTGTAGTTGTTGTTGTAGTTGTAGTAGTAGTAGAAGTAGTAGTAGTTCTTGTTATCATTATTATTATTATTATTATCATTATTATTATTATTATTCGCTGGGCATGATTTCCTACCGTATGGAAAGAAATCGACTTCTCGACGTCATCTTTGCCGTATTTGATGATGGCTTTGACGTCGGGCAATTGGTATCGAAGCGGTGCAACGATGTTCAGATGTTTCGACGAACCGACGACTAATATGTTGCAACGGGTGCTCAGTATTATGTTGCGACAGTCATCCACTGAGGTGGTCGTCGTTATGGGGACGGAGATTCCGCTGGAGATCGGGGGTCGTTTCAAAAACACCAACAACGTTAACATCTAATCGCAATCGTAAGTGCACATTATACTTTGCCTTGATTGGCCTTAGTTTATCCACCATTACCGTACCACTTCTTGGTTTACTTCATTTTATGCTATTCAATTTCTCTTTTTCTTTCATTGTTCATTTATTGAAACCGTTCAAACAAACAAACAAACAAACAAAGATGATCTCATAAACAGCATACAAAATCTCCATGGGCATCAAAAGGCAGGCCAGAAAAGACAAATTCGCGCTTAGAGCAAAACTTATACTAAAACGTAATAAAAAATGATAACAGGCAAACACACAAAACTAAATTAACTATTGGAAACTGTGCTTAAATCTGTAGGCAAATGTCTCTTAAATAAGTACACACTAGGCAGTATAGTTTTTAAAAAGAATACTTTTAAAATACATTTAGATTGTTTTAACAGGCCCTACATGTAGTTATTCAGGTAGGTACACACCATACTCACCCAGCATATATTGCTGCAAAATTGGCAATTACCCACTCAGGAGCGTTTTTCCCCAGAATGCCGACGCCAGACAGTCGATCTAAACCAAACTGTGCAGAAAAAAGAAAAGATTCCAAGTGAGTACACAGCCCTGAAAGATTTAACCGATTAATAGGCTACTAGCAAAATGCGGTGGTCTATCGGTAATGCGACTGATCAGTGATCATGCGGTTGCGGGTTCGACTCCGTGTAACGACCCTGGCAAGTTTTTTGTGCACACAGTACTTCTACCACTTTGCAGTACTATTTGGTACCTGCATAAGTTGGGAAGTGAAAAAGAAGTCCAGCGATGAAAGACGTGTCCAAGACATTGGGATTTGTCCACTGTCGGGTGAGAGGTTTATCGAAAATAAATGAACGCCTTCCCTACTTTCCTTATGGGACACGGGAGCTCTACTCTACTAAAGGAGCCGCACTAATTAGCTTTGAATACCAAAACAATTTTACTCATGGGCACGATTTTCTATAAGCCAGAATAATATTCTGTTCGAACCCTCTGTACACGTTCGCAGAATGCACTTCCTACAAGAACTTGTAACAATGCTTCTTCGTGCGTTACTTTCTAAGAAGTAAAAAAGTGTAATTGTAAAATATTGCTAAGGTTCACAAGATCTTCGTATAAAATCTAGTAAAAATCTAGTATTTTACCAATAAATGTAATTGTATAGCGACTTTGTTAGTCTGCACATATGCATATACATGTATATATGCCAAAATGAATCTGTATTGGTCTACAAAACATACATGCCAAAATGAGTCTTTCAAAACTATATATTCAAAATAAGTATTCCAGTCTGTGATGGTGATTTTACTCTGTGCAGAGGAGTACAGACCGAAATGAATCCTTTAGCGGCCTTCTTCACTAAGTTGAATAACTCTTTATAGGTGATGTACTGCCACGTGTCATTGGCTCTGTATGCTGAAATACGACAAAGATCGGGATTAGCCTACAATAAGCGAGCATACCAATAATGTTTGTTTTTAAGTGTGTGCGTTGCATGGCCAGACAATTTATGCCACTGAGCATGATCTAGGAATACTAGTGTCTTACAGCAGCAAGTAACACCTTGATATGTGCTCGTTTATATAGATAGGATTTTACAGCATTTACTGTGTACCTAGGAATACAAGTGTCTTAAAGCAGCAGGTATATTATATTAGAATTTACTTGCTTTGTGGCCGCAGGTTACCTTTAAATAGGTCACTCTAACGTCAGTTGAACCCTTTCGGTTGCATCTATCTTTGTGTGCAAAAATATTGCAAAAGTGTATAAAGAATTTGACATGTTATTTATCGTTTATTTAGATTAATACATTTCATGTGCTTTCGTGTACTTCGTCCTGTCAAAGCTAATAATCTGTTAACGGGAGGCTAACCATAAGCTTGCCTTTCCGGATACTTTTCGACGTTTAGACGCAGAACGGACATAATGGTTATTGGCTTCTGTCCAAGGGCACCTCTGTCTCCGATCAACAGTTTCACCGGCTGACCGACCTTCGACGACGACCAGTTATCAGCAGGAAGTACTTCGTCAAAACCTGAAGACAGGCATTAGTCACCAGCTCTCAAGCGAAACTTTTAACTCAGTCACACCTGCTTGTAAACAGATGTAACTGCGTTACAGTCGATGATGAGTAAAGAACTTTAGAAGTATGATGTTATGTACGGTGCAACACGAATAGTCGTAATTACGGTACATTGCTGTACATTTGTTATTATTACATTATGATCACCTTACTCGACTTACTTAACCGAAAAGATAAAATGAGCTGATTTCAATGAACGTTGACTTGGGGCTCAATGCATTTTTGTTAACATAGTAGACCTAATCTAGAGGCATTGTGTGTGTTTTTTTTAATTGCTATGAATATTAGTGATATTTCTTTAACCGTGGTGAATGAATAAGTTAAGCATAACGGTCTCAGTGAGAAAGTCATGATTGGAATGTGAAATGATCGAAAATCCAAATATTCTACCTTGGTCCATCGAATCTAGTGACTTCCCATTTCTCCCAACCTACAGACAACCCACCATAAAAGCTCCTCATCTTTTTCTCTCTTTGATCTTCTGGCAACCTGACTTGGTTCTTGACATGGCATCTTTGAACAACCCCACTGACTTGACACAGCGCTCGTCTATAAGCTGATGTCCTGCGCTTAGCTTTAAAGTGGCTTTTAGAATAGAAATTTTGAGTTTACGATAACAAAATCAATATTATTTGCCTTTAATAATTTCCTATCGTATGAAAGGCACCCTCTTCTTGTCGTCATCTTTGACATAATTTTTAACATCTTTTTAATATATTTTGATGTTGGTGATTAGGCTATACCATTGATAATACGAACTGATAAAACCGTGTCAAATGTTAAAAATGAGCTGTAATTCTCACTTGATCTGGACGTCTTTGGAAAGAGATTTTTGAAGGCTTGGTCAGTGTTCGACTTGCGCTTAACAGAGGAGCTGCGGCCCTCTTTGTGTTGGTCTTCTATCGAGGCAGGCGACGTTGCTCTTCGCGCTTGTACTTTACCCGTAGAAGAGCTACCCCGTTTTACCACAGGCTCAGTCATCATTCAACAGAGGAAGTTAGTCGAGGCAATATGCTGTTAACAGTTCATGTGGAAAATTTGTTCACACATTTTCTGATAGTAACTGATTGCCCTGAATGTCAGTTGACTGGAAGGGATAGTAACTCACTTCCTGGATAGCAACTGACTACTTTTTAATTGAACTGACCGGCCTACACGACTAACTGGCTTGGATAATAACTGACCGGTCACCGGAAGAAGTATCCGCGTTTCGCTTTTGTATAAGAGGAAAATAGATATAAGAGGAAAATAGATATAAATGGCGATAGTGACCATATTTAAGATATTTGGCTTCGGGCTAGGACAGTCCGTACCCACGGACACATTCAAAGGGACAGCGATAGCGGCTAAAACTGGACAAGTAAAATAACTGATAAATAAACAGAGTTGAGGCTATACGTTCACAACAGAAAACGTGTAAATAGAACCATAGGAAAACACAACTGACATATCTCACTTGTTTAAGGAGAGAATAACTTGTGTTTTGCGGATACCTTTTCATCTGTACGGTTCAGTAATTCTGACATGACTGAGAAATCAACTCCAGACACATAGACTCGTATGATTTTGTAAACTGAAGACTATTTGATTCTGTTGTGATTGCTAAAACAGAACATTACGTCATGATGTCGTGCAAACTTAGCATGGCAACCTTTTAGCGAAAGAATAAAATGACGTAAACAATAAGATTTTCTGATGTCATAAATAATGTATCTATTACAGTCATAACGACCAGAACTTCTTGACGTTGCTTTTCATTGTCTCCGAGAACAGTGTAGACTTTCTTGCTGTTCATTTCAACTTTCAGCATAAGCAGATGTATTACAATCCAGCAGACAACCTCAGTTTGAACTTTTTCCAATAGTTTATCAAACACCACAAAAGAGAAACAATTGATATTACAGTCACTCAAAGAGGGAGAGAAAATCATTAATAGGCATTCAATGGTGAGACCAAAAGGACAAGTTCTGCTAACAGGGTCACCTAATTTCTTAGACAAATTTAAAGACAGTACATTTAACATGTTACACGTTTCATCAGTTTTTTTCCATGTAAGTACAGCGTTACATGAAAAATATTTACATTAGGAACACCCAAATTGGCGAACAATCAACACTAAACTGAATTACATTTGCACAACAAATCATTTTTGGTGCATAAACTAAGAAACAGAAAGAGACGAAATAAGAAAAACTGGTTTTTCAAACAGTACATTATAGATCTTTGTCTCATTTCAGTCAGTATTGTTTGTATAACCACACCATCATAGCGAGAATGAATGACGTCATTTCACAGACAAAAAAACTAAGAAGGACTTTGCTAGGGGACCTCAAGGTGGTAGCCTAGACTGGAATTCTAGAGGGCCTCAAGGAGGTCGCCTAAACTGGAATACTAGGGGACCTCAAGCGTTCGCCTAAACTGATATACCAGGGCGTCAGTGTGAATATGAATATGAACTTTATTCTTTATAAATGCCGTTTGGGTCAGAATTTAACCCTAACCCTAAACCCTAACCCTAAATCTTAATCCTAACCCTAAACCTAACCCATTTTGGGGTCGATTTTTCGCGTCCTGTGCAACCACATTCAGAAACATTTACAGGTGGTCAGAGTCAGAAAAAGGACAGTTTGAATCTATTATTTTGTCACCGAACATAATGATGCTGTTCGTATTTGGCTTTGTAGTTTGTAACTCTTCAATTTCAAACAAAAACTTCATTCCAACAGAAAACTCAGGTTCTACGTCAGCAGCCACTTTAACTGTTTAGAATAATCACGCGAGAGTCTGCGAGATCTCGCGCACTTGAGGCTCCCTAGTCCGCGCAATTACGGGTCCTCCTTGAGGTCCCCTAGACACTTTGAACTAAGAATCTGCCTATTCTTCATTTAGGTTGGACAGATTGCTTGACCTCTAACGCGGAGTATAAGTGTTCGAGCCGCCCCTGAGACGGTTTCTGTGTAGCGACCTTGAGCAAATCCTTCACTCACAACTCCTCAGCGCCATCATTAGAGACTAGTGCTTAATAAATGCAGGAAGAGTAATAATTCACTTCAGTGTTAGACAACTAGCAGGTATGCAGTCGGCGGATGACCTAAAAAGAAAATCTCTCTAGAGTAATACGAATTTTATAGTGTTCGACAACTTGGCTTGTACCAGTACTAATATATATTGTTTAACGACATCTTATGGATTTACCTTTCAATTCTCTTAGACCAATAATATATTTTGGCTCGTCTTCACAGCGACAGGTTAACGACGTCTTATGGGCCGTTGATACCGATTTAATGTGTCTTGTAGTAGTAGCAGTAATGTAATTATAATATAACATAAAAACATTTATATAGCGTCTTTCAAGCATCTGTCAAAAGCGCTGGTCACATGGCAATCCAAAGGATCTAAACAACTGCTTCTTAAGGTGACAGAAAATGAACGTTGAGTTAAACTAAGAGGTAAAGAACGAATGGTTAAGGGAGGCTGTTCAAGTAGGAGCGTCCGAAGTGCGAAAAAACCTAGGAGCTCGCAGATAGCGACGTCCAGTAGTAGTGTCCAGCTTTATCGCTTCTGGTATCTCTGACCTATCAGAAATGGACCCGGTTTCTCAAATGGATTATGATTTTGGATGGCGCTTTGACTTGAAGAGGCCATCGACTGATGCCTTGGGCATGATTTTGTCGTCGCTTTAGGAGTCTTTAGATTAGATTAGATTAAGATCTTGATAGACGGAAATAGAGGCAGAGACATTTCTATCATTATTATTATTATTGTTGTTGTTGTTGTAGTTGTCGTTGTAGTTGTTGTTTTTTTCTTCTTCTTATTATTATTATTATTGCTATTTTACTACTATTACTATTACTATTACTCTTATTTTTATTATTATTATTATTATTTATTATTATTATTATTATTATTATCTGTTGCAGTAGTAATAGTTGTAGTTGTAGCAGTGGTGGTTGTGGTGCTGGTAGTAGTTGTAGTTGTAAGAGTGGGAGTAGAGGTAGTAGTAGAAGAAGAAGAATTAGTAGTGGTAGTAGTAGCAGTAGTGTTTAAAGAGATCTTATAGCAGCAAAGGCTTGGTACTGGCACTATGGAAATCAGCTCAGCTGCCGTTCATATTTTAGTGAGTCTAAAAGCCCTCACTTTCATTATAAGGTCAACAACCCATAAAAAAATTCAGTATAGCGTTCGACCTTAACGTTTTTGTGTACCTTTGCAAGCTAATAGCAAAACTAAAGCATACATAGGTCTAGTTCTTATATCCGGTATCATTTGAAGTGTCAAGCGTTAGAGAAATTGTAACATTGATTATCTTACTGTGAGAATATTTGAATAATAAGAGAATTAGAGACGGTCATGTCAGCAATCAACATATTGATATTTGACCGTGGAAGCAAACTGAACAACAAATATTATGTGTGTACGAATGTATGTTTGTATTTTGCTGGAGTCGGCCCATGTGGAAGAGCCGGATGTAAGAAGTGCTTGAAGGATGAGCCGTCCCTATGGGGGATGGTCGTAACCCTAGTAACTCTATAAAAGGGGAAGTTTCCTTCAGTTTTCTGAGCTTGGCTAGTTAAGTATAGGCCGAGTCCGACGGGACTCTGTTTGATGTTAGTATTGCCAAGACTCCGCTTATTGAGCTCATGTAAAGGTCCTCAGTGTGTTTGAGGAACCTTAAAGGTATTTTGTTAAAGTTGTTCTCTGGGGGAAAAGACCGACTCTGGGCTTCGAAACAGCAGTCGTTGTTCTTGCTGATGTCAGATATTTTGTTGTATGATTTATAACCTCTCGCAAGTGTGAATAGAGATTTTGTTTCAAAACAAGCGTTTTACTTTTCTTTGGTAGACCAACTCCGAACAATATATGCATGCATGTATGTTTGACGGTAGGTAGGTATATATACATGCACACAAGCGTGCAGGAACATATGTATGTGTATCTATGTATGGAAGCATACATGTATGCATGTATGTTTGATGGTAGGTAGGTATATATACATGCACACAAGTGTGCAGGAACATATATATGTGTATCTATGTATGGAAGCATATATGTATGCATGTATGAATGTATTTATGTGTGAATGGAACCCACGTAAAGTATCCATACATTCAAGCAAGCGTGCATATATATATGTATGTACGTATGCCTGTCGGTATGTATGTATAAATATAGGTGTGTATATATGCATGTATGTATGCATGTATGTACGTATGTATGTATGTAAATATGTATGTATGTAAGCATGCATGCAGTCAAGAAATCATGCGTGTTAATATATATATATGAATCTATGTATGCATATAAGTAAGTAAAACTGTATGTATGTATGTGCGTACGTATGGCTGCCTGTTCCAGAAACACTCATCTACAACAACTCGACACAAAGTTAACTGACTTATTCCGTGATTAGAGCCTTACTTTTGTCTACTGTGGACAAATAACTTGACTCAATGTCAGTGAAAGCAGAGTTGAGCATAGTGAGCCTACTACATGATAAATCTATACAACGTCAAACGCCGTAGTCTGACCAATATGACTATTTTCATAGTCATTTCGTAACATACATGGAGTCGATCGTTTCAGCGTACATTTTCTCAACGTGGCGCCTACGAACCTTTAGCGTATAAGCTGAAAGCAGACCATAACAGAACAACATGAGATTAAAAGCTTAAAACTGATTTAAGACTTGTGCAAATGGATTGCTAACAGCTAACAAAGACGAAGATCTCATATCGCAGTGTATAAAAACAAGTGTGCGTAAACCAATTTAGTCTGATAACTTCTGAAGTGTCAGTTCCTTGTTATGACAAGAGGATAATATTGATAATAAATATAATAATAATAATAATAAAAATAATTCTACTAATAATAATGAGGAGAAAGAGGAGGTGGAGGAGGGCAAGGACAAGGTCAACGACAAAGGCAATGTACCAGAAATCCCGGCCACTACCACGGACAAGGGACAAAGGAAAAAGGGCAGAGCGCAAAGGGCAAAGGACTAAGGGCTAAGGACAACGGCCTAACGACAAAGGACAAAGGACAAAAGACAAAGAACACAGGACAGTGGACATAGGACCGTTGACCGGGAACCGGGGACCGGGACCGGGGACAGAGGACAGTTGAAAGAGGGCAGAGGGCAGAGGACAGGGACAGGGACAGGGACAGGGACAGGGACAGGGACAGGGACAGGGACAGGGACAGGGACAGGGACAGGGACAGGGACAGGGACAGGGACAGGGACAGGGACAGGGACAGGGACAGGGACAGGGACCGGGACAGGGACAGGGACAGGAACAGGGACAGGGACAGGGACAGGGACAGGGACAGGGACAGGGACAGGGACAGGGACAGGGACAGGGACAGGGACAGGGACAGGGACAGGGACAGGGACAGGGACAGGGACAGGGACAGGGACAGGGACAGGGATAGGGATAGGGACAAGATGCGCTGTATAATTCAATTTTTACAATACAATACAACTTAAGATAATACATCGCAACAAAATTCAGCACAATAGAAAGAAAATAAAATACTGACTTATTTCGCCGCCTTGAACGGTGAAGTCCTTGGGTAATATCGTCCACTTTTGTATTCGATGAGATGGCAGTTTTGCTTTAGCGTTTAATCGGTCGATATTCGTCTGGATCTTGTCTAGAATCTTCTTGTCTGGATTCTGCAGGAACTGAACGATGCTCTCATCTTCGTATCCCAGCTTTCTAAACCATTGTCGCGAATCCGGGGTTAAAGTATTCAAGACTTCGAACGTCTCCCAAATTATTCTCGT
Source organism: Norana najaformis (assembly GCA_964023275.1). Lineage (NCBI taxonomy): Eukaryota > Metazoa > Annelida > Clitellata > Crassiclitellata > Hormogastridae > Norana > Norana najaformis. The sequence goes on along the minus strand of OZ029914.1, from coordinate 5,979,666 downwards.
CTGAAAAGCATGGAAGAGCACTTGAGAAGAATGATAGATGATGTCACTTTCTTGGTCACTCAGCTGCAGCTGGGGAGAGAGAGAGGGGGGAGAGAGAAGCATAGAGAGTGAGGGAGATAGAGCAAAAGAGAGAGTGAGAGAGAGCTGGAGACCTAGAGAGGGATAGTGATATACTGAGAGAGAGAGTGAGTGAGAGTGAGCGAGAGAGAGAGAGAATGTGTGTGTCAGGGTCCTTCAGAAATTCAGTTGCCAATACGAACATGCGCATCATAAGCCTACTAGACAACAGTTGTCAATTATAATTCAAGAAAGTCTTAATACATATTAATATTAATTAATAATAAAAATAATTAGAAGAATTAGACAGATTTGTCGCTAGTTACCGAATCATAAATAGAAAATCTTTGATTCAAATAAAACATTTCTTTCTTATTTTAAAGCTGACGAGAAACATAATGTAAAGATGGGACCCCTTACCATGTGAGGCCCAGGCCAAATGGCCCTGCTGGCCCCTCTCATAGGACCCAAACACAGTAACCGTCTCAGAGGAGGCTCGAACTCGTAGTCTGAGCGTTAGAAACCAAACGCTCTAACCAATCAGCTACCGTTTTCCACGTGAACTAAGCTTTCATTGCTTTATTCTGTTGACTACTGAAGCAAAGTCAAAAGCAGACGGTTGTGCGCGAAATTACCTTAATCGTAAGCAGTAAGCCTAAATAGGCTCTCTTAGTTCCGACTAACATGCAGTTTCGAATGAAGGGAAGTTCCTCTCGAACCCTCGTCTCAATCGGTTCTGGAGATATCTTTTCACCATTTTCCAAAATCACCAAATCTAAAGATAAAGAGACTAACAGCTATTGGTTTTTTCAAATACTTCAATATGTTTAATTCCTGTTAAATATAATATAAGGCAAATATAAGAAGAGGTGGGGTAAGGTAAGGTTAGTAAGGTAGGGCAAGATCGGTAAGGTAATGTGCGGTAACGTACGGTGAAGTGAAATAAAGCAAGGCACACTTTTGAAAGGTAAGATATTATTTTATGTACATTGATATTTTAAAATTAGGCTATATACATAATTAAATCGTCATTTCCAAATGAAAACCAATCAACCTTCCATGACTCACATTACATAGTCATCAAGGTGAACGTAATTTCATTTTCCAAATTCATAAACTTAGCACAACAAGAAACTAAGCTATGAATTATTTCTTTTATTATTTTATTTATATTTGTAAATCGCCATTGTCTTATAACAATACAGCAAGCAACTGTGTCGCTGGACTCGAATGGTGCATGTCATGAGACTAATTAACTTACCTGATATTAATTAGCTTACCTGGGATTCTTCCGATGACATATAGGAATCCTTTCTCGTCTTTCTTACCCAAATCGCCTGTTTTGAACCAACCTTCCTTATCAATTGCTTCCTCAGTCATTTCCGGTCGATTCAGGTAACCCATGAACACGTGACGACCTCGCACAAGCATCTACAATATAAGTGACTGTGCAAAAGCCGGCAATTCTCTCTTATTTTATCTCTCTATGTCTGTCCCATTCTCTTTCGCCGACTAGTTTTGTTAGATCTTTATTATCATTCAGGACTCAACTTAAGACTCCTTAGTAATGTAATGTAATGTAATGACGACAATTTATATAGCATCGTAAGTAGCAGGCTACTTCTAGGGTGCTTTACAGTCTAAACTTGCTTACCTATTGTAGCCTGACTTCTGGTTTCAATGACCGATAGGATTTCATCAGAGCTTCGTCAACTGATTCAGATTTTTCGCTACAATTTCACTTGAAGTGATCATCGATTGATGCCTTATGCGTTATGATAACGGCGCTATAGAAGTCACTATATTATATATTATTATTTGAGCTCTCTTTCAATTTTTTTTATTCAGTCATTCAGTTTGTAGCAGTCGTGAAAGTAAAATGTCACTATCTGCTACTTCACAATTATTGTGGTTTGCTTTGATTAGACAATTACTGTGTACAAGTCATTAATCTGAGGATCGTAAGGAGAACCTGGAATTGACTTACTTCTCCTACTCCGTTCTTGTCCGGATGTTTGATTTTAGTGACACAGCCGTCCATCTCTTTGCCGGAGGACGTGAAGAGGAAATTATCTGGAAGTGACGATATAGTATGTGGACCTAGAAATACCAAGAGCCCAAGATGGAACACCGGTAAGATTCAAAACAGTTAGTAAGCGTAAGTCGATGAGTCTATGGTAAGTACGTATGGTGAGGCAAATACAAAGCAAAGTAACCTAAGGCATGATCAGTAAGGTAAGATACGGTACGGTAAGGTAAGGTGAAATAAAGTAAGGCACCCTAACGAAAGATAAGATAATGTACGATAAGATAAGGTTAGTTAAGACAAGGAAAGATAAGATTGAGTAAGATAAGGCAAGGTAAGGTAAATTATTACTTGAAGGGGAGCTCTATAAATGTTCTGAATTTAAATGAATGAATGAATAAGCGAAGGCAATGTAAGATAAAACAAGGCAAGGAAATGGCGACGCATGCTACGGTAAGGTGATAGATTTTATAAGGAAATTTAGCGAAATTGCCCGGGTCGTTACACAGAATCCTCACAGCAGGCTCGAACCCGCATTCGTTGGATTACTGATCAAAAGGCGCACTACCGAATAGACGACCATGCCGCACATGGACTGACTGAATGAATGACTGACTGAATTACTGACTGATTTACTGACTGACTTAGTGACTGACTGATTTACTGACTGATTAACTGACTGACTGACAGACTGACGTATTTACTGACTGACTGATTTACTGACTGACTGACTGACTGGCTGATTTGCTGATTGATTTAATGACTGACTGACTGACGTATTTACTGACTGACTGCCTGTCTGACTGACTGACTGATTTAATGACTTTTCAATGACTTATTTACTGACTGACTGAGTTACTGACTGGCGTATTTACTGAATGACTGATTTACTGACTGATTGACTGACTGGCTGACGGAATGACTGATTTACTGACTGATTAACTGATTGACTGACTGAGTGATTTACTGACTGACTGAATGAATGAATGAATGAATGACAGGCTGTCTGATTTACTGACTGACTCACCGCTTAGCAATTGCTCTTATGATAACACAGAATGATCGGCAAACCTGTGGTTTCCGTCATTGCGAAAGTCTCAAGAAGTGGAATGTTGAGACTTGCGAAGAACTCGAGAGTTTCCACCGAGACTTGGCGACCTGCGGCGAATAACTCGCGACAGTTCTGCAGACCGAGTCTTTTTCGAATCTTGTTGTAGACGAGGGCATTGGCCAACGACCAGCAGAGCGGCAGGGAGCGCCTGCAGGTTCACCAGTATTCCATTCAGTTTTCAACGAATGAGTGATCGACTCAGTAAGTGAATCAGTGAGTTAGAAAGTCAGTCAGTCACTCACTCACTCGCTCGCTCACTCGCTCACTCGCTCACTCACTCCTTATTTTACGGGTTCGATAATGCAGCTGGCTTGCAGTAGACTTAGGAAAATCAAATGTTTCCATGTAAGTACGAAGGGGATTGAGTAAGTAGAGACCTGCTCGTGATGGCTCTGTGTCGTCTGAGCTCGATTGACCTGGCCCACCAGGAGATGATTCGACTGAAGCAAGATCGTGTCAGATGGGCCTTGATACTCAGCCGCAGTTCATCGTAGAGCATGAACGGAGCGTAGACGGTGGTCGGCTGCACCTCCTGCACCCAGTCCATCACGTTCTTCCTCAACGGAACACATCCACTCAAAACTCCGAGTCATTTAATCAAAACGCCGAGTCATATAATCGAAACACCGAGTCATTTAGTTAAAACATCTATTCATTTAGTCTAAACACCGAGTCATTTAGTCAAAACACCGAGTCATTTAATCTACGTCACTCCGGAGGCTGTCTTTAAAATGCGCGAGTCAGTGAGTAAACAGTATTCTAAGAATTGCAGAATAATTGTTTCATTTATCCACAACTGTTGATTTGCAGCAACTGTCTGACTAACTGACTCACTTACTAATTTGCTTATTTACTCAATGATTGATTGCCGACTGACTGATCGTTATCATCATCATCACCACCACTACCACCATCATCACCATCATCATCATCATCATAACCATTATCATCGTGATGTTGACAACGACAAAAACGCTGACCTTCATAACAATAAATAATTTTCACCACAAATGAGGTTAGTTGAACAGTCTCTGTTCACTGGGCACTTGATCTGCCTACCACAACAACCTGCTTAGCAACACAACAAACGAAGAAGAAGTGTAGGGTACCGATGAGGGTACGAAGTAGACGGTGGAAGCGAACAGTTGCGGAAGGTAGATATGAAACGAGAGACCAGACATGTGACCGAACGGCGCTATAGCGATGAATATTCCCGAGGCAACACTGCAGCTCAACTGACGACCCATCGTACGAGCCGTCCAAACGAGCTGCAACGGAAACATCATGAATAATAATAATAATAATAATAATAATAATAATAACATTATTAATATTGTTGTTATTATTATTATTATTATTATTATTATTATTATTATTATTATTATTATTATTATGCGTCGTCAACTTTAAATCCGATCAGTCCGCCACCCTGGCGCGTCACTTAGGCACACCGGAACGGAGCCAACAGTCCTTTAGCGGAAAATGGTGTCGTGCGGGTTCTGTGTGTTTTGGGGTTGACTGTACACCTTTTCTGTCTGAGGAGCAGAACAGGCTCTGAATGCCCGCAGCCCACCACTGCCTGTCTATAATTATTATATCTGTTATTATTATTATTATTATTATTATTATTATTATTATTATTATTATTATTATCATCATCATCATCATTATTGTTTTTATTGTTATTATTATTATTATTATTATTATTATTATTACGTCACTTCAATTATGAAACAAATCTATTGTGTCACTTCAATTATGATACAAATCTATTGTTGCTGGAGCAACTAGAGCTGCTGTGGCGTCCTGGTTGGCACACTGGAAACAGGTCGACTAGCTGCACCTCCGAATCTCGTGATCTTATCTTTAAGCGCCGTGGTGAAGAAGCAACCCTGAGTTAGCGGTCGCGTAAGTGTAGAGCGTTCTGTGGGCGTTTCTTCGATGGGGCGCAAGAACTTCCGGTGTGGATCGGACGAACATCCAGCACCACCAACTCCCTCCTCTTCATCGCCGTCGTCGTCTGCTTCGAAAGCGCCTGCGTCGTGGGCTTCGCTGACCCGAGCGTCGACGTCTCCTCGACCTCGACCCGCCGGCTGACCTTCGACAGGCGGTGTGGCTCTTTGACCCAGAGGATCGGTTGGGGCCCGTCGGCTGGGTTTCAACGACCAGTTCCAGGTTCTCTCCTTTTCTTTAATCTTGGCTTCAGGCACGGTGATTGTTCTCTGGAATTGCCAGTCTTCGCTTAAATCTGGCTCCAAGAATGTGCCATTAAAGGCAATCGCGTTAGATCGCTGGATGGCAATGGAGAGGCGTTGGAACAGGAAAGAAGTCTCCCTCTTATCTCCCGATACTTGAGTTAAATGGCGTCCGATTTTCTTGATGAGGCTGAAGCCTTCCTGATTTATGGGGCCTAGAGTCTCGAAGGCCAGAGGGACGAAGCAGTGTGTCGAGAGAATATCACTGTATTTTGAGGTCTTTCGTTCTGCTGCGATCTCAGCAGCAGCACCTGCGACCACGGCTGTTCTGGATCGATAAGAGACTGCCAGAGTATCGATTACTGTGGCGTCCCAGGTCAAGCATTTACCCCCTTCCCAAGGAATGAGGGTTGCTCCATCAGGTCGTCGGCCGTCGGACCTAACCAATCCTGCTGGTTCTTTAGTTGATGGAAAGCCAGCCTTCACGAGGGCGCGCCACACGATGTCATTGATATAGGCGTGTCTTGCTGTTCTCCCTGGGCCTAAAGGGCATGCTAGACCGTGCGAGCCGTCCGCAGTGACCAGAAACCCACAGGGGCAAACGTGAGGGGCGCACAAGTCTATCCCAAGTCTTAGGCCTGTTGCGATGCGTACAGCCTCATCGTTTAGCCTCAAGCCGCAGGCACTTATGGGCAGCGCCAAAAGCCAGTCGCCAGAGTGTGGTGAAGAAACTGCCTTAAATCTGGCTTCGTGGTACTCGGATGTTATTGAGGCTCTGAGGGTTGCCAGACTCTTTTGGATAAGTGGGCGGTCCCAAGTTGCCTGTTTATGGGATATTGGGGCCTCGGGATTGGGGGCATTTAATTCCGCTGACCAGCGGGTCCGGGCTTGTTCCAAAGGGCCATACGGGGGCAGGTCGCAAGAGCTAAGAATGGAATCCTGTAATTATTATTATTATTATTATTATTTTTACCCGAGGTTTTTATGATCCATCAGGATTTATTATAATTATTATTATAGTTTTGCTACTGCTGCTGCTTCTGTTTTACTATCTCGAGACTTCTGTCAAACTTGCAGATCATAAGAAACTCAGCTTAAAATGTGTACATCAGCTTTACAGTGGAACCGTGACACTCCATGTTAAAACCGAAGTTACGATATTTCATAATAATGTGCCTCTGATGGAGTAGATTGCTTTAGCCGCTCTGTACAAATGTTCTGAATGTATCACATATCATTTTACAAGTAATGTATGCTTTGCTATATGTTGCTTTAGGCCTAATGCACCGTGTGCACTTACGTTATCCTGAGTTAGCATTACTCCCTTAGGCGGTCCTGAAGTTCCAGGCTGAAAGATAAGCATGCAGATTGTCTTACTGTATTGTATCGCTTTGTATCTTATTATTGCATCGTGTTGTGTTCCAGTGTTTTGTATTGCAGTGTATTGTACTGCGTATTGTATTGTGTTACATTGTAATGTATAGCATTTAATGAAAGCCGTTGAAGCAGATGCTTTAAAACAGTGAAATGCGACCCCCCTGCCAACTACAGTCACCGGAGCGTGAATTTTAAAAGGAAGTTATTCCACAGCAGACGTCTAGATAACTGAGGCTAAATTATCTTGACGTCTGTGTATTCAATATCAAAGGTAAAACCAAAGCCACAGCCCTATACTGCATCGATGAATTCCTAGTCCAGTGTACAGAGATCACCCCATCATGTGAACGTAGGAAGCCACAAAGGAGGGAAGAAACACGCTACCACAAAAGATGACAATGATATATATTCTTAATCAGAAACTCGAAAATTTCTAGAGCGCTACTTGACGAGAGAGAGAGAGAGAGAGAGAGAGAGAGGGAGAGAGATGGGAGGGAAGGGAGGTAGGGAGGAGAGATAGAGAGAGAGAGAGAGAGAGAGAGAGAGAGAGAGAGTGAAATCGAGAGCGAGCGAGAGTGACAGCGAGAGAGAGAGTGAGAGAGATTGAGAGCGAGAGAGAGAGAAAGAAAGCGAGAGAGAACGAGAGAGAGAGAGAGTGAGAGATAGAGGGTGAGAGAGAGAGAGTGAGAGAGAGAGAGAGCGAGAGTGAGACGTAGAAGGAGAGGAAGACGAAGAGGAAGAGGAAGAAGGAGAGGTAGAGGAATCAGGGTAAGATTTCTTGAAGAGATTGGACTTCGGTTCCGAATGAAAAGTCTGAGGGGTTTTATACAATTGATTTTCGTTCAACGATAGAAGTTTTGGGGAATGAAGATAGGGTGTGCCGTGCCCACGAAGGCATCTGCAAATGACAAAATGAACCTTTAGCCTTTGAACCTTCAACCTGTCGAAGTTTAAATGAACTTTGTCCCTAACCGTGTGCATAATGGTGCAGCAGAGGTTCGGAGCCTGAAATGCAAGTCTCTCGTTGAGACGTTCATCATCGACGATTTCTCCCATCGCCAGTAGCTGCTCCCACTAAACTCACAAGAGAGCAAATAACTCCAATCTACTCGAAGCCAAGTACGTATTTATCAACACATTTAATATACCATAAAATTACCGCATACACAAGAGAACAAAAAACTCTAATCTATTCGAAGCCAAGTTAGTTTTTTTCGAATCGAAATACGTATTTAATATACCACCTCTAAGTAACTCGCAAAATCGCTGCACACGTGGCTATGTAACTTATACGAAGAGGCGCGATTTACTTATAATGAAGCACTATAGAACAGTTGAATTCGTGCTGTCGACGCTGCTAATGGAAAACCACAGAGAAAACTGAGATGTCTACGTTGAAAACCATAGACAAAACTACGTTGTATCTCAGAGATCTCTACGTTGTATATCAAGACATTTTGATTAATTATTGCTAATAAAGAAATTAATTACAATTCTATTATTGTTGTTGTAGTTGTAGTTGTTGCAGTAGTTATTGTTATTATTATTATTATTATCGTTATTGTTGTTGTTATTATTATTATTATTATTATCACGTTTTATATGGCTCCAGTCGCTGGTGTCATTTCCGCACACGCATCAATCACCACCAGTATGCCGATGACACCCAACTATATTTACACAGCGCTTGATCACATTTACTCTGATACCAGCAACCTAACACGATGTACCGAAGCAGTACGCTGCTGGTTTCTAATTAAAGGACTGTGTCTAAATCCAAAGAAGTCTGAAGTCATTGTATTTGGCACTTCCTCATCAATAAAATCGATCATAGATCTAAAAACAGTCAACATTGCAGGTGCGGATGTCTCACTACCAGGAACATTTAAGAATCTCGGACTGACACTGGACTCTAAACTAACATTCAACCAGCATGTAACCGCTGTCTGCAAGGCTTCGTAATTCCATATTAAAGCCATGCGTCATATTCGATCGTGCTTGCCACCGGAACTTACGAAAATAGTCGCTTGTAGTGTAGTCAGGGCAAAACTTGACTACTGTAATTCCCTTTTGTACCGCACTATAAAGTGCAACATTGCCAAACTGCAACGCGTCCAGAACTCGCTAGCCCGACTAGTGACAGGAACCTGCAGGTTTGATCATGTCACTCCTATACTCGCAAAGTTACACTGGCTGCCTATCAGTTCCATGATAACTTACAAGATAGCTCTCCTTACACGTAAGACTCTCTCAACCAATCAACCTGCTTATCTGTCATCGTCCTTACAGCGCTATCAGCCATCCAGATCTCTCTGTGTTCGGCTACACAAAGCCGTTTGTCTCTTAATGACATCCGTGACTATCTGTCTGAATTCTCCAGACGCAGATTCATCAATTCTGCACCAGTCATCTGGAACAGTCTCCCTGTTCGCATTACTCACAACAACATCTCATTAGACAGTTTCATAAAGCGGCTCAAGACCTATTTGTACCGTCTTGCTTTTGTTGTCTGACCGAAGTGACTCATCCACGCCTACGATTCGTCGCTCAGTCGATGGACATATGGCGTGTTAACAGATATCTACTACTAAATGGGATGCATCCAATTCTTGCAAAGTTCATCTTTATCTAATCCAATTTACCTAAGTAAGTAAGTTAAGTAAGTTAGTCGCTTTGAAATAAAAGTCAACTGGTCCAGTAGACGTTGTTTGGCCATTAAAAAGAGAACATACGATTAGCTTATAGCCTTATACGGTTAGTTTGGACAATATGGTGATTCTGACAATCTTGAATCACGTCGAATTAATGACGATAATTATAGGCAAGGTAAGTACAGACAAGGTAGGCAAAGGTAAAGTGAGGTAAGGTAAGTCAGGTTAGGATGTCCAAGAGACTCTTTCGCATAACTCACCGGATTTCGAACCTCAAGTGCAGGTGCATTATTATTGTGGTTAGTATTACTTTTTATCCCGAGGTAGGTAAGACCCCTCACGATTTAAGAAATGTTCGGAGAAAAGAAGAAATCATCGGGAACAGATACACTTCGTCAAGATCAGGCATGCTAAAAGTGTCCACAGAAGACAACGGTTTTGAAGCAACGAATTGCTACAGGACACTGGAAGATGATAACTAATGTCTTTATGATTTTCGGAAGTTTATTATTGTTATAATAATAATAATAATATAAATAATAATTATAATAATAATAATATTATTATTATTATTAGTAGTAGTAGTAGAAGCTGTCGTATTATTATAATTGTTGTAGTTGTAGTAGTAGTAGAAGTAATAGTAGAAGTAGTAGTAGTTGTTGTTAACATTATTTTTATTATTATTATTATTATTATTATTATTATTGCAATTGTTGTAGTTGTTGTTGTAGTTGTTGTTGAAGTAGTAGTAGTAGTTGCTATTATTATTATTATTATTGCTATTATTATTATTATACGAAGTTCAATATATTAATTATTGTCGTTATTATTATTATTGCAATTTTTATTAATGTTATTATTATTATTTTATTAATATTTTTATTATTATTATTATTATTATTATTATTATTATTATTATTCGCTGGTTATAATTTCCTACCGTATGGAAAGAAACCGACTTCTCGTCGTCATCTTTGCCGTATTTGATGACGGCTTTGACGTCGGGCAATTGGTGTCGAAGCGGTGCAACGATTTTCAGATGTTTCGACGAACCGACGACTAATATGTTGCAACGAGTGCTCAGTATTATGTTGCGACAGTCATCCAGTGAGATTGTCGTCGTTATGGGGACGGAGATTCCGCTGGAGATCGGGGGTCGTTTCAAAAACACCAACAACGTTAACGTCTAATCGCAATCGTAAGTGCACATCATAATAGGCTTTGTATGGCTTTAGTTTATCCAGCATTACCGTACCACTTCTTGGCTTAATTTAATTTTTGCTGTTCAGTTTCTCTTTCTTTCAATCAATATTCATTTATTGAAACCGTTCAAACAAAAAACAAATTACAAATAATGAAACCGTTCAAACAAACAAATAAACAAAGATGTTCTTATGAACAGTGCACAAAATCTCAAAAGGTAGGTCCGAAAGGACAAGGTCCCGCTTAATGGAGTCTCTTGTAACCTAACATAAATGTGCATATGATCAGCTTAGGAAATATCAACTAAAATATGTCATTTAAGACATTTAGAGGTAAACTAATACTAAAACATAACCAAAACAAGTGATAACAAACAAATACACAAAACTAACTCAACTATTGGAAATTGTGCCCAAATATGTAGGCAAATGTCTCTTAAATGAGTACAAACTAGGGAGTATACTTTTTAAAGAATACTTATAAAATGCTCATAGATTGTTTTAAAAGACCCTACATGTAGCTATTCAGGTAGGTACGCACCATACTCACCCGGCATATATTGCTGCAAAATTGGCGATTACCCACTCAGGCGAGTTTTGCCCCAGAATGGCGACGCCAGACAGTCGATCTAAACCAAACTGCACAGATATAAGAAAAGATTCCAAGTGAGTACACAGCCCTGAAACATTTTACCGATCAACATGCTACTAGCGAAAGGCGGTGGTCTACCGGTAATGCGTCTGATCGATGATCATGCGGTTGCGGGTTCGACTCCGTGTAACGACCCTGTGCAAGTTGTTTGTACACACAGCACCTCTGTCACTTTGCAGTAATATTTGGTACCGGAGTAACTTGGGAAGTGAACAGCAAGTCCTGCTATGCACTGTTGGAGTTGTCCATTGTCTGCTGAAGGGTTTATGGAAAAAATGAACGCCTCCCCTACTTTCTTCAAGGGATATGGGAGCTCGACTTTACTAATTGCGCTGCACTAATTAACTTTAAATACCAAAGCCATTTTACTCATGGGGACGATATTCTGTAAGCCAAATATTCTGCACAAACTCTCTGAAAACTTTCGCAGAATGCACTTTCTACAAGGACTCTTACAATGCTGACAAAGCTTGATCGTACGTTACATTCTAAGAAGTGAAAAAGTATAAATGTAACATTTTGCTAAGATTCGTAAGATTAAGGTAAGAAATTTAGTAAAATATCAAGTAATTTATCAATAAATGTTATTTTTATAACGACTTTGTTAGTCTGTACATGTACATTTATGCCAAAATGAATATGTGTTAGTCTCTCTCTCCACACATATAAATAATAATAATGACAATTTATATAGCGCCGTAACACGGCCGAGGCCGAAGAAAAGGGCGCTGTACATAAGTTCAGGCGACAATAGAAAATTAACTACAGTCATACGATAATTTAAATAGAAACGTTTTAAGCCCTTTCTTAAAGTTATCCAAGGATGGAGCATTCTTCACGTATATATATATATATTTGCCAAAATGAGTATTTCAATACTATATATTCAAAATAAGTATTCCATTCTGTGATGGTGATTTTACTCTGTGCAGAGGAGTACAGACCGAAATGAATCCTTTAGCGGCCTTCTTCACTAAGTTGTATAACTCTTTATAGGTGATGTACTGCCACGTGTCATTGGCTCTGTATGCTGAAATATGACAAAGATCGGGATTAGCCTACAATAAGTGAGCATACCAATAATGTTTGTTTTTAAGTGTGTGCGTTGCATGGCCAGACAATTTATGCCACTGAGCATGGTCTAGGAATACTAGTGTCTTACAGCAGCAAGTAACACCTTGATATATGCTCGTGTATATAGGTAGGATTTTACAGCATTCACTATGTACCTAGGAATACAAGTGTCTTAAAGCAGCAGGTATATTATATTAGAATTTACTTGCTTTGTGGCCGCAGGTTACCTTTAAATAGGTCACTCTAACGTCCGTTGGACCCTTTCGGTTGTATCTCTCTTTGTGTGCATAAATATTACAAGAGTGTATAAAGAATTTGACAGGTTATTCACCGTTTATTTAGATTAATACATTTCATGTGAGTTCGTGTACTTCGTCCTATCAGAGCTAATAATCTGTTAACGGGAGGCTAACCATAAGCTTGCCTTTCCGGATACTTTTCGACGTTTAGACGCAGAACGGACATAATGGTTATTGGCTTCTGTCCAAGGGCACCTCTGTCTCCGATCAACAGTTTCACCGGCTGACCGACCTTCGACGACGACCAGTTATCAGCAGGAAGTACTTCGTCAAAACCTGAAGACAGGCATTAGTCACCAGCTCTCAAGCGAAACTTTTAACTCAATCACACCTGCTTGTAAACAGATGTAACTGCGTTACAGTCGATGATGAGTAAAGAACTTTAGAAGTATGATGTTACGTACGGTGCAACACGAATAGTCGTCATTAAGTTACATTGCTGTACATTTGTTATTATTACATTATGATCATCTTACTCGACTTACTTAACCGAAAAGGTAAAATGAGCTGATTTCAATGAACGTTGACTTGGGGCCCAATGCATTTTTGTTAACATAGTAGACCTAATCTAGAGGCATAGTGTTTTTTAAAATTGCTATGAATATTAATGATATTTCTTTAACCGTGGTGAATGAATAAGTTAAGCATAAAGGTCTCAGTGAGAAAGTCATGATTGGAATGTGAAATGATCGAAAATCCAAATATTCTACCCTGATCCAACGGCTCTAGTGACTTCCCATTTCTCCCAACCTACAGACAACCCACCATAAGAGCTCCTCATCTATTTCTCTCTTTGATCTTCTGGCAGCCTGACTTGGTTCTTGACATGGCATCTTTGAAGAACCCCACTGACTTGACACAGCGCTCGTCAATAACCTGATGTGTGCGCTTAGCTTTTAAGTAGCTTTTTTAGAAATTTTGAGTTTACGATTACGACATTAGTATTATTTGCTTATTATAATTTCCTATCGTATGAAAGGAAATCGTCCTCTTGTCGTCATCTTTGACATAATTTTTAACATCTTTTTAATATTTTTTGATGTTGGTGATTAGGCTATACTATTGATAATACGAACTGATGAAACCGTGTCAAATGTTAAAAATGAGCTGTAATTCTCACTTGATCTGGATTTCTTTGGAAAGAGATTTTTGAAGGCTTGGTCAGTGTTCGACTTGCGCTTAACAGAGGAGCTGCGGCTCTCTTTGCGTTGGTCTGCATTCCAGGAAGGCGACGTTGCCCTTCGCGCTTGTACTTTACCCGTAGAAGAGCTACTCCGTTTTGCCACAGACTCAGTCATCATTCAACAGAGGAAGTTAGTCGAGGCAATATGCTGTTAACAGATCGTGTGGAAAATTTGTTCACACGTTTTTCTGATAATAACTGACTGATAGTTGACTCGAAGAGATAGTAACTCACTGCCTGGATAGCAATTGACTACTTTTTAATTGAACTGACTGGTCTAGATGACTAACTGGCTTGGATAATAACTGACACCCTAGTCACCCGTAGAAGTATCCGCGTTTCGCTTTTGTATAAGAGGAAAGTAGATATAAATTGCGATAGTGACCATATTTAAGATATTTGGCTTCAGGCTAGGACAGTCCGTACACAGGGACACATTCAAAGGGACAGCGATAGCGGCTAAAACTGGACCAGTAAAATAACTGATAAATAAACAGAGTCGAGGCTATACGTTCACAACAGAAAACGTGTAAATAGAACCATAGGAAAACACAACTGACATATCTCACTTGTTTAAGGATAGAATAACTTGTTTTTTGCGGATACCTTTTCATCTGTACGGTTCAGTAATTCTGACATGACTGAGAAATCAACCCCAGACACATAGACTCGTATGATTTTGTAAACTGAAGACTATTTGATTCTGTTGTGATTGCTAAAACAGAACATTACGTCATGATGTCGTGCAAACTGTTAGCATGGCAACCTTTTAGCGAATGAATAAAATGACGTAAAGAATAAGGTTTTCTGATGTCATAAATAATGTATCTATTACAGTCATAACGCCCATAACTTCTTGACGTTGCTTTTCATTGTCTCCGAGAACAGTGTAGACTTTCTTGCTGTTCATTTCAACTTTCAGCATAAGCAGATGTATTACAATCCAGCAGACAACCTCAGTTTGAACTTTTCCCAATAGTTTATTAAACACCACAAAAGAGAAACAATTGATATTACAGTCACTCAAAGAGAGAGAAAAAATCAGTAATGGGCATCCAATGGTGAGACCAAAAGGACAAGTTCTGCTAACAGGGTCATCTAATTTCTTAGACAAATTTAAAGACAGTACATTTAACATGTTACACATTTCATCAGTTTTTTGCCATGTAAGTACAGCGTTACATGAAAAAAATTACATTAAAAACACCCATAGTGGCGAACAATCAACATTAAACTGAATTACATTTGCACAACAAATCATTTTTGATGCATAAACTAAGAAACGGAAAGGGACGAAATAAAAACAAAAAAACATAAACACTAGTTTTTCAAACAATACGTCATACATCTTTGTCTCATTTCAGTCAGTATTGTTTGTATAACCATACCATCATAGCGAGGATGAATGACGTCATTTCAATGACAAATAAACTAGGAATCTGCTTATTGTTCATTTAGGTTGGACAGATTCCTTGACCTCTAACGCGGAGAATAAGTCTTCGAGCGGCTCCTGTAGGGAGCAAGTCCTTCACTCACAATTGCTCAGCGCCATCGAATGATGAACAGCCATTAGACAGTAGCGCTTAATAAATGCAGAAATAGTAATAATTCATTTGAATGTTAGAAGGGAAGCAGGTATGCAGTCGGCGGTTACCCAAAAGGAAAATCCCTCTAGAGATATACGAATTTTATAGCGTTCCACAATCTGGCTTGTACCAGTACTGATGTCCGTTGTTTAACGACATCTTATGGATTTGAAGGCCATTGATGTTGACCATGAATTGCCTTACAATTCACTTACGCCACTAACACGTTTTCGCTCGTCATCAGAGCGACAGGTTAACGACGTCTTATGGGCCGTTGATATCGAATTAATTTGTCTTGTAGTAGTAGCAGTAATGTTATTATAATATAACGTAAAACATTTATATAGCGTCTTTCAAGCATCTGTCAAAAGCGTTGGTCACATGGCAATCCAAACGATCTAAACAACTGCTTCTTAAGGTGAACAGAAAATGAACGTTGAGTTAAACTAAGAGGTAAAGAACGAATGGTTACGGGAGGCTGTTCCAGTAGGAGGGTTAGAAGAGCGAGAAAGCTCGACCGGCTCGCAGGAAGCGACGTGCAGTAGTAGTGTCCAGTTCTATTGCGTCATCGTTTGGCTTCTGCTTAAACTGGCTGCATTACTGAATAGTTAGAATAGCAATTAGAGTCTCTTATATCTCATAGCAGGAGAGGCACTCATGTCTAATATCGACCCTTGAGCAGACAATGGCGCAAATTCCATGATCCTGGAAATGGTATCGAGGATTGTAGTTTAATTCCCAGCTTACTCTGGTACCGAATTCAGCTGCTTGGTTGCATAAGCACGTGTGATAGACAACTTTCTAAGGATCGTTGCTCATAGTCCGCCCAGCTGACTCAGAACCGCAATTGTTGGATTACAGATCAAGCTTGCTACTAAACAGAACACAGCGTCGCATACAAATTACTAATTACACGAATTACTAATTGCATGTAGCTCATAGTTTCGAAACAAATCGTAATAAACAACAGAAAAACCGGAGTCAAAGTTAAAGAAATGATCTTTAATGGTTAAATTGTTCAAGACTTGACGAAGTCTATTTGTAGTAACAATAGCAAACAGTTCAGTACAGATTCTTTGTCGTAAGGCAAACAGTTCAAGCCAGATTCGTTGACAATGAAGCGCACTTCGAGCGTGAAATGCACTTCATGCATATTGTTCGGATTTTGAGTCACTTCAAGGATACATTGAGTCAATTGTCGCAGCATATTTCGCTTCTACCACCCAACGTCTTATCCTGTACGAAGGACCTAAAACACAAACAACAACACAATCATTCTTGGATCTTGATCTGAAACCGAACCATTCTTGCCTGTCGATTTTGTTTTGACTGAGCGCCTGATTTTGGATTGCAATTTGACTTGAAGCGACCATCGACTGATGCCTTGGGCATGATGATAACGTCGTTTTAAGAGTCTTTAAATTATATGAGGTTAGATTAAGTTCTTGATAGACGAAAATAGACGCAGATACATTTTTTATGATTATTATTATTATTATTAATAGTAGTAGTAATAGCAGTACTAGTAGTAGTAGTAGTAGTGGTAGTGGTAGTAGTAGTAATGGTAGTGGTAGTAGTGGTAGTAGTAGTCTTACCCAATTCGCCGGTAGCAATTGAGAAGTCATGCGGTAGTAAGGTCCATCGTTTGATCTTGTGGGCCTCGTGTGCACTTTCGGCGTTGATTTTGTCAATGATCGTCTGGATCTTGTCGAGCAGATTTTGATTTGCCTTCGGAACGATGTCACTAACGTTCGTCACTTCGTAGCCGGCCTTGCGAAACCAGGCTTTGGCCTCTGCAGACACGCGATCCGTCGGCAAATCAGTCGTTGCGTCTATTTCCGTCTGTGAATAATATATAAATAAATAAATAATTTCTCTGGGATGGCCCTTCATCGGCTAATCCGTCGTTGCGTCTATTTCTGTCTGTGATTGATATTAGATAATTATTCTTGGATGGCCTTTTGATCAAGATGGAGGTTTACTTTGGATCTTGGCCTTAGCTGACTAAAAATCTGGACTTTCTTGTAGTTTTACATTCTGCGTTATAATGTTAGCCGCTAAACGAAATTCAACTCAAACTTGAACAGGTTTTTCGACGCTTTTGACCAACATTTCACTGCAGTTTTTCATTCGAATCGTAACACGCCGATTCGCTCCGATATTATCGCTCGGAGACGCTGAAGGTTGTTTCTGTTTCGCAGTCTCGTTGTCAGACCGCTAACAACCCCAAGGACATATGTAGCCTTATACCGGCGCTCCTCAGACCAGATCCTTGCAGGGTGGACTGCCAGAATGTGACATCTCTTTAGAAATGCCTCCTCGCAAGCAATCCTCGTCCGTTACTGCCAGCATCCATTCTATTCTCCGCAATAGCTACCCAGGTGAGCTGCTATTAGGCGGTGCTGTCTCAACAGCGGCCGTTAATGGCAAACCATGATTAAGGAGCATACCAAATGGCCGAACACAGCTTCGTAATCGTAGTTGTAAACAGTTCTTTTTTCAGACGGAACGCTCCGGAACGGCGTTCCAGCACTTTTTTCGGCTAATGAAAACTAATTTAGTTTTTAATAAAAGAATTGTATTACTAAGTTATTTAATTATGTAATATAATGTAACTTATTTTAATTCAATTTCAGTGTTTACAACTTTACACTGTTCAGTGTTTATCGATTGATGAAAATAATGAAATTTCAGCACACTATTCCATAATTGTTCAGCTTCGGAACCTTTTTTTCTAGAAAAAAGCACTGGTCGTAAACGTCGACTCATAATTTCTAAAGTGCTACTTTGAAGCTAAGTTCAGTGCACCAGCTTATTGATGAGCGCTGCCTCAAGTCAGTGGGGTTGTCCAAAGATGCCTTGTCAACAACCAAGTCCGGTTGCCAGAAGACTAGAGAGAGAAGGGAGATAGGAGATGTTAGTCATGCAAACTCGATCGACCTGCCGGATTTTCAAGAACAGGCGCTATACAAATCTGACTACAATTTCAGTTTTGAACTTGATTGTATCTAAATACCTCGATATATAAATTCTGTACAAATTGATGAAAGTGAACCTTAATGGTCAATAGTAGAGAAAGATATGGCTTTCCTTGACCGACAATGACCATTTGACTGACGAACGGGAGGTGCGACTTAATTGACATCTTGACCTGAACTGTCATGATCTTTTCACCTCCAGACAGCGTCAGGATGTCTGCAAAGAAACCAACGAATTCTAATCAAGTCTAATCACATACGAAATGATAGGCAGACCCAGTGTTTTTTTTTAGAAAAAGAGTTCCGGAACTGAACAATTATGGAATTTTTTTTTAAAGTTTCCTTATTTTCATCAATCGATAAACACTGAAAACAGTGTAAAGTTGTAAACATTGAAATTGAATTAAAATAAGTTACATTGTATTACATAATTAAAATAACTTAGTAACGCAAATCTTTTATTAAAAGCTAAATTATTTTTTATTAGCCGAAAAAAGACGCCGGTGTGGCAGGTAAGGTGTACGAGAATGACATAAAAGAACTGGCGCAACAATTAATTGAATTAATACAATGCAAAGTCGCCCCAATGA
Organism: Norana najaformis; assembly: GCA_964023275.1. Taxonomy (NCBI): domain Eukaryota; kingdom Metazoa; phylum Annelida; class Clitellata; order Crassiclitellata; family Hormogastridae; genus Norana; species Norana najaformis. The sequence goes on along the minus strand of OZ029914.1, from coordinate 5,960,685 downwards.
ATTTTGGTTTCTGTAAACTGATAGAATGACGTCTTTTATTGAACTTACCAGACATTTTCCACACGCTGTGATGCACTTCCTGGAATCATATCCCTCGAGAATTGCAACTGGAGCTCTTTTCTCTCCCCCTCTCAGTGTTCCGCAGGCGCCTGAAGACTGTACTGTTTAACAGTGATTTTACTTGTTCAGGTCGGAAGCACCTCTGTTGAGTTCATCCTCTAAGAGGCGCTTTATAAATTTCAAATTACAATTACAAAATTGCAGTGACATGCAGCTTCCTGTCACAACTTTAAATGACCCTGTTGTAGCAGTTCTTACGGAGAACTTACCGTACTGTTTCCCAGCGACGTAGATGAAGCCAACCTCGTCTTTTCGAGCTAAGTCTCCCGTTCGAAATGTTCCATCGGCCATGAAGAATCTCTTCGTTAGCTCTTCCGACTCGAGGTAACCCATCGCCACATTTCGTCCTCCGATATGCAACTGTTCAAATAATGCACGCAGTCAGGTTTAATTTTAGCTCAGGTGAGAAAATGTCGCAGTCCTATAGTTTCAAACACCACCCACAGTAGCCGTCTGACTGTCTGTCTGCCTGACTCTTGGATCTTTATCTGGAACGGAACCCTTCCTGGCTAACGAGTTTCTTTTGACTGAGCGCCTGTAAATAAGCTGGTTCCCCCGATTTAGCTTTCTTTGGGCGCTGTAGAAAACTCGAACTTAAGACTACGATTACAATGATGCTATACTGGATATGTATCATCATAGGCAAAGGTTAGTCCTGAGAAGGTTGGGGGATCAGCGTTCATTCATGCATTCATTCATTCGTTGCTCGTTCATTTCATTCCTTTATTCGTTGTTTCATTCAGAAACTTATTCGTTCGTCTTTCGCTTATTTTCTTTTTCCATTATTAACGTGTCTCACTTATCGTTACTAACTTGTGTTTTTATTTTGTTACCATTGTTATCATAACATTCTAATGTGATTTCTTATCATTATTCCAATATCATGATGGGTATCCTGGATCCTGGAAACATATCGAGGTGCATAGCAGAGCCACCCTGAGTAAACGTCACGTCACCTCATCCTTAAAATTTGGTAATCGCTCCTTAGCCATAGCTCCCCCACAACTGTGGAATAAACTCCCCCCAGAACTGCGACAGTTTTCTGACCCATCATACAAACTCATCGATGCTCCACCGCTTGCAATTTCTGTTTTGGCCTTTCACTCAAAACTGAAAACATTCCTCTTTCACAGATCCTATCCTGACACCCCTTCTTCCTCTTATATCTCTCTCCTCTCCAACTCCAAACACCACCACCCCGTAGCTGCCACGATGTCTCTCCGTCTGACTTTTGGATCTTGATCTGGAACCGAACCCTTTTGCCAATCGATTTTGTTTTGACTGAGCCCCTGTGAATAAGCTGGTCCCCGCGGCGCGGCTTTCGTTGGGCGCTGTAGAAATCTCGGAGTTACGATTACGATTAAACGGAGCAATTGGGCACATTATAGAAGGCAGAGCGGAGCATGACCTCTCCCACTCCATTAATATCTGGTTCTACAATCTTCGTCTTGCAACCGTCCAGTCCAACCCCAACGGAATCGATACGATATTTCTCGAGCAGACAACCCGTGTGCGTTCCTGAAATTGACAAAAGCAGCCACTGAATCGGTCAGATGCATATAACTTATAACCCCATATCCCACAACTGAGACGTAGGGAAGGGCTCATTTCATTTTCTTTAGGCCCATGAGCCGGCAATGGACGAATCCCAGAGTCCTGGACGCGGAGACCAGTGCATCGCAGTACTTGCCGTTTACTTCTCCGCTTATTCCGGTACTAAATTAATTATACTGCTTGGTGAAAGAGGCACGGTGTGCGCAAACAACTTGTCCAGGAGTCGAACCCGCAACCGCATGATCATTGTTCAAACGATAAATCTCCGTGCCGTACACCTAAAACGTATAGGAACTGTATCTGTATTTGAAAGTGGACTTAAAACTTCTTGTTTAACTGGCAAATAAGGGCGAGATAAGGAACTCCTCAACCTTTCAAAAAACTAAATTTCTGCTGTTTGGCACTCAGCAGCAACTTAAGAAGTTGAATGGCTTAAATCTTAAAATCAAGGCGACCCTTTTATTGAGTTCGCTGGTACGGCTTGTAACCTGGGCGGTGTCTTTATCTCATCTATGTTCCTCTTGATATGTGAATAGTATCTGTAAATATTCACACATGCATATTCGTGACACACACGGAATTAGGTGTTATGTCCCTATGTTATCTAGTATACCTCAAATGCATTGGTCTCAAGTTGCCTAGATTATTGTAACTCGCTTCTTACTGGTATAATTAAGTCAAATTCTCAGAAAAATCAAAGAGTTCAGAACTCTTTTGGACAGAATCATAACTAATAGATCAAGATGTGAGCACATGACCTCCGTAATTAAATCTTTGCATTGGTTTCTTCAGCAGCAGCAGCAAAGTATCTGTTTCAAATTGCGGCTTTTGATTTTTAAAACATTTACCTGTATTTGCAGTCAATCACAGATTTTAAAATCGCTGCATATTACCCAGTCTTGTCACAAGAACAAGAAGAACAAGAACAAGACGAAGAAGAACAAGTAGAACAAAAACAAGACGAAGAAGAACAAGAAAAAGAACAAGAACAAGAACTAGAAGAACAAGTAGAAGAAGAACAAGTAGAAGAAGAACAAGACCAAGAAGAAGACCAAGAAGAACAAGAATAGGAGCAAGAAGAACTGAAAGAAGCAGACGAAGAAGAACAAGAACAAGAAAAAGAATAAAAATACCAAGAATAACAAGAAGAAGAATAAGAACAAGATACCCGTTGCTTCAGCCAGTCCGTATGCCATGAGGAGTGGCATATCGATACTGAGGTAGAAGTCGATGTCAGACCTGAGCATGATATCGCCAGACGCAAAGAACTCAGTGCAGCGATCCAGACCGACGGCCTTTCGCACCTTCCTAAAAACCAGCGCATTCGCCAGCGGCCAACAGGTGGGGGGAGTTGACCTACACAGTCCAACACATTCACCTACGAATGTATACAAAAGCTTTGACATGGTTTTGAATTGTATAACTGAATGATAATATGTATTTATGGATGTATGTTTGTATGTATGCATGCATGCGTGTATGTATGTATGTATATATGTATCTATGTATGTATGTATATATGTGTGTATGTATGTATGCTTGGATGCAAGTATGTATATGTACATCTATGTATGTTTGTATGTATGTATGCATGCATGGATGCATGGATGCATGTACAGTATGTATGTATGTATATATCTATGTATGTTTGTATGTATGTATGTATGTATGTATGCATGTGTGTATGTATGTGTGTAGCTATGTATTATTGTTGTCTATGTGCATGTATGATCGCACAGTTACTTTCTGTTAGGGATGGATTTCTAGAGAACCAGTCTATGTAAATGTTAGAGAGGAAGTTATGGAACCAGTCCAAGGTGAAGTCACGTGGCTAAGCAATAAAACATAGTCGTAGTCGTTGATCAACATCTAAATGACTGAATGAATTAGTTACGAACTGGAACGGTTACTCACAAGCGTGTCTTTCCATCGTAAGCCTTCATTCCAATCTTCATCGCCCAGTTGGAGAGGATTCTTTTAAAGAAGCTGCTCTTCAAATTCACTTCGAGCTCCCGACGAAAGACTTCATAGAAGAGGATAGGAGCGAAAAAAACAGTTGGACGAACCTCCCTCAGTGTTTGCAGTAAAAGTGCCTGAAACAGTCATTGACCGTTATATTACTATTACTATTATTAATATTCTTAATATTATTATTATAACTATTATCATTATTATTATTTTTTTTATTATTATTATGTCAGTTGTGAAATTATTCTATCATTATTTTATTGTCTTATTCCCTCATTCTCTTTTTACAGTTTTCTGTCTTCTCTTAGACTGCTACAGTTTGTTATTGTCTAATTCTCTGTTACCTTGTTTCTCGTCGCCGGAAGTAAGTAGACGGAGGTGGCGAATCGAACGGCCACGTTGACGCAGAGAGTGAGAGCTGCGATCGAACTGAGGGGAAGGAAATTGACAAAGACGCCCTGACCGTCGCTCAGCGAAAGATATCGGCCACTTGTATTCGCCCCCCAGACCATCTGAAGGCAGAAGGCACGGCATAAAACATTAGTCTACACAACATCATTTGCCGTTGTGTCTATGTGCCATTCTGTATGTCTGTCTTTGTGGTTGAGTGTCGTTCTGTATGTCTGTCTTTGTGGCTGTGCACCTTCCTTTGTTTGTTTATTGTGTTATGTATTTAATTGTTTGTATGTTTGTCCATGCCTACGATTCCTCGCTCAGACGATGGACATATGGCATGTTAACAAATGCATTGCTTACTTACTTACTTACTTGACTTCAATTTTGATGCTCAGATTGTCTGCCTATATACCTACCTACCTACCTACTTAATATACTTTCATAACTGCTTCCCACACATAGTTGCATACAAACATGTATGCATACTTACATGCATACCCACATATATTTATGGGCATATACATGCATACAAGCATACACGGAAGCATACATATATCCATACATACATCGATAAGCATGATGGAGATAAACTGTTAATGAAGAAGATGCCGATGATAAAGATAATGATGATGATGATGAAAATGATGATGAAGAAGATGATGGTGAAGATGAAAAGGGAATATGATGATGAAGACGGCGATGATGATCTTGTTGTTTTTGTCACCATCGTCGTTATTACAACCGTAATTATCAGTATGTCTTACATTATCGTGAGATACCATGACGTTCTTTGGCGGTCCACTGGTCCCTACCTGGTTCAAGCAATCAAACGTTCTATGCATTAGCAACAGCTTTACATAGTGGAGGAGGAGGAGGAGGAGGAGAAGGAGGAGGAGGAGAAGGAGGAGGAGCAGGAGGAGGAGGAGAACGACGGTTTCCATTAAAATAAATTTCAAGAAAGAAAAATAGCAGACAGTTGGAAAAATTCTGGGAAATAATAACAATTAAAGTGAAAATGGAGTCGAAAATATAACGAAAGAGAAGTAAAAGAATTGCTAACAAATATGAAGAATCGGAAATGCTTAAAAATGCAACTTAAAATTAAAGCCGAAACGCTTAAACAGAAAGCTGCTTGTGTTTGTAGTGTACACCGTGGTAGAGACTCAGATGACGCCGAGATTAGATTATCCCATCTCCCACAAGTGAGGCGTAGGGGAGCCGTTCATTTCCATTTGAGCCAAAAATGGACGAATTCCAAGATCCTGGACACGGGACCAGTACATCGCAGGACTTACCATTTACTTCCCATCTTACGCCGGTACCAAATTACACTGCTTGGTGACAGAGGCATGCGTGTGCAAACAACTGGCCCAGGATCTTACACGGAGTCGAACTCGCAACCGCAGGATCATTGACCAAACGGGTTACCGATAGACCATGCAGAAATTCTGGACCAAGTGCAGAGCAAACGTAACAGACAGCGAGATATAGAAAGCAAGGTTAAAGGAAGAGATCATATGGTGCCGAAAGAGGCAACAGACGACACCAAAGAGACAGAGAGAAGAGTTTAAAGAGAAAGATACAAAAGAGACAGAGATACAGATAAAGCACTAGACACAGCCAGATACAAGGATACATGCAAAGACAGAGAGAAAGATAGATCAAGACGGATGGAGAAAGACAGGAATCATAGCTTACCGTCTGTACCACACAGCAGCAGAGGTTAGGTGCCTGTTGCATGGTTCTTGCTTGTAAGATGTCGGGCGAAACATCACTTCCCATCTTTATGAACTCCTGCCACTACCACCGTCAAACAACACACAAGTTAGTTACACAGTAGAAACACTGGAATACGTGGCCCTAATCTGGTCTGCAGGTTTCCTTTGCACCGGCATCATTTCACATAAGTAGATGTAATGTAAGGCTTTGAGAACAGTTTGCACTCTTTGACCCCGCTGTGCCTGCCGCCCGAGCATAGCCAGCCGCGCCTGCCGCTCCGTGACAGTATGGAATACAACGTTGTTGCTGTTTGACGTGACAGTATGGAATATCGTTGTTGCTGTTGTTGTCAATGTTAGACGTCAATGTAATTGCAAGTGTTGTAATATGTAAGTGCACATTTACATAGCACCTCTACAAGAAACTCCTCAGAGGTGTTTCCGGCCTGATAACCCAAGACCACGATGAAAATAAATAAATAAGTAATCGTTTTATTAGCGCGAGATAAACGCCCACTCTTTACAACAATAATGCATACACAGAAATATAATACAAGGTCGTGCAAAAATGAAAGTCCAACTTTCTTATTTTAAAAATAGTTGTAGTTAAAAAGTCTTGAAAGTTAAAAAATCTTACTGTGTAGAGGTCGTCTGCCTTGTCAAAGCTGTCTCTACCATACTGGATAACGGATTTCAGTGTCGGCAGGTTTTGACGCCAATCAAGCATCTGTTTCCTATTGGCGATCGAGTCGATGACGAGGATTCGACATCGAGCCGTTTTCACCAATTCGAACGAAAACTCATCCAAACTCTTGAGAGGAACCGAAATGCCACTGGAAACATCCGACAAAAACTCTCACTCTGAACAATAATAATTTTTAATGAAATAATAATTTTTTATAATGAAACATGTTATAAATAATGAAAAATATTAAAATTGATACGTTACACAGAGAACAATCAATAACAGCATGTTCTATTTGAAAAACAAGTTATAATTGATATATCATATATTGATTCATAATTGATATATATATATATATCTTCTGGATTGCGACTTGGCTTTGGTGCGCCATCGGTTGATGCCTTGTGCATTAGAAACCGACACAACAGAAATTATTAATAATACAACAATAATACTACAAAATCACGCTACACTTGAAGTAATTATGAACAATACGGTACAGAAAAACATCAATAGCGAAGAATTTACACACAAAAACATAATAAAACACGTTTGTATTATTTAAATACTCTACTCAAAACTCTAATGTGTTGTAAGAACTTTTACCCGACTGCATAGTCTTACCTATCCAAGTTCTTATAAATAATATTTCGTGTATACGAACTACTCAGTACTCCTATGTGGCGCAAGTATGCTAGGAAAAGAACACCCCGTATTTGGAATTGCTTGGAAGTATTATCGGAAATTGAAAACCTATCGGAATTCGACCCGGCTTCATCAACGGATTATGATATTATTGCGAGTTTCCTTTGAAGCGACAATCGACTTTGGGCAATATGAAAACGGCGCTATAGAAGTCTTTAGATTAGATTAGATTCGAAGTCGTAGAGAAAGCTTGGCAGAGAGAAGAGGGCAGAACTTGACAGGGCAGTTTTGAATGTAAACGTAAATGTTTTTCTATAGCGACCCTATGGCCTCGACCATGCTCATATTGCAATGAATTTATCGAGTGTGATCCTTCACTACCGCTGCCCGTTTGAATGGACGCCAAGCCATTTAAGATCCTCGTGTACGGACCGTGCTAACCCGAGATTCAAATCTTTGATGTATAGCCACAAATTATCCAGTGCGGAACAGTTCCAAATTGTAATTGAAAGTCTTTACACCTATTAGTATCATGTCTATAAAATCAAAGTTATAAATGAAATAAAACTTCTAGTTTGGCTAAATAAATTTTAATTTTGATAAATTCAAGAAGCAAAACTGTAATTTCAATTACATGACATTATTTACTTCCTTTGGTCTGAAATCAACATCAAAAACCGTTATTACCTATGAATATTTATTAACAGAGCCTAGCATCCAATCACCGGCAGGACGTCATTACTCATGAATAATCATACCTGAAACCGGGTATGAAGTGATTATATGCATCATCACGCGCAGAGGCGCCTTGAAGTACGCGTATTGCTATACAAGCCACAGCACAGAGCGCTTATCTGCAGTGCGTTCAATCGTAACATCGTTGCTTAAGGATAAGAAGCAGAAATTACCCAGCAAAGATGGCCCCGAAGTGAGCGACGAGGTATTCGACAGCGTTGACTCCAAATATTGCAACTCCATTAAATCTCTGTAGTCCTAGCTGCAACAGTTAACGTGATATCGTACGTAATGTTGGCGCAATGCAGTTGCTAGGAGAGTGGAATCCCTCATCGAAACCAGTTTTAGTTCCATTCGTAGCTCATGGGATCTCGTCGCTTTAGCCTTCTGATGTTTGCATGACTTCTGATTTTGTTTTAAAGTCACCATTGACCCATGTTTTAATGACTTTCGACATAGAATTGTTTATTCGTAATAGTTTTCGTAATTGTAAGGTAGATATTTCTATACGCACCGAACGAGAGCTAAGTCGCGGCAACCAGCTTATTCACAGGTGCTCAGTCAAAATTATTTGGCAGGGAGGATTCGGTTTTCAGGTAAAGATCCAAGATTCAGGCAGACAGTAAGACTGCCATGGCGGATGGTGTTTGGAGTTGAACGGGAAAGTGAGATAAGGAGAAGAGGAAGAATCAGAGTAGGAATTGTGCTAGAGAATTGCTTTCAGCGAAAGACCAGCGCAGAAACATTTAAAGTCAGAATCTGGGAATTCTAAATCTGGGGAATGATGTACGATGTGTAATTTCAGGAGGTGTAGTAGAAAATGGGTGGCAAAATTTCAACAAGTTTTAACACCGCCATAGCTGTTCTCGGGTTTATGCCAGTTCCAAGCCAGGATAAAGTTGAAGGCGCCACTAATTATTCGGTCAGGACGTACTACTCAATACTTCTATGAACTACTCAATACTCCTATGAACTACTCAATACTCCTATGAACTACTCAATACTCCTATGAACTACTCAATACTCCTATGAACTATTCAATATTCCTATGAACTATTCAATACTCCTATGAACTATTCAATACTCCTATGAACTATTCAATATTCCTATGAACTACTCAATACTCCTATGAACTATTCAATACTCCTATGAACTACTCAATACTCCTATGTGGCGCAAGTATGCCAGATACTGCATGACAAGAACACCCCGTACTTGGAAGTACTTGGAAGTACTATCCGAAATCGAAAACCTATCGGAATTCGACAGGTTTTCTTTAACGGATTAGGGTTTTGATGGAGATTTTCACTTGAAGCATTGCTAAAGAGAAGCTACTTCGCCGTCAACAAGTTTCGTGCTCTCAATTCCTCTTAAGTAGAAGTTGACGACGTCTGAAGTTCTGTTTACGTTAAGTATTTACTTCACGTCCAAACGTTGGCGACGTGTCTTTAGTACGAAGTTGATGCTATACTCAGTATTATTATTTCTCCATTTATTAGGCGCCACCATCTAATGATAGCATCAATCGATGGCGCCGAGTAATTGGGAGTGAAGGACTTGTTCAGGGTCCTTACACAGTAAACGTCTCAGGGGAGTTTCGAACCCGTACTTTCGGCGTTACAAGCCAAGCACTCTCTCCAATAGGCTACCGTGCCCCTCAGTTTTTGGACCTTCTACGTGGATTGACCTCCCTCTTATTCTACGTGTCCCTCTGGCGCCTTGCACCAACAGTTGAAAACCATTCTCTTTCGCCGGCGCTCGGCTGGGGGCGCCTCCGAGTAGCGCCTACAACTTTAATGGGCGTTACTTAAATGCTTCGAATGAATGAATGCATGACATTTGCTGTTCTTTTGTGTCGTACTTAAAACTCGAACCGTATTTTATTAAGCGACTTGATACATACACATAAAAGTTATAGTTATAAAATAACCATTTATATTTCAATCCAAAATTTTAAGACAAAAGTCATCAAAACCACAGAAATGATGGGAGACACGCATAGAAGCCCTTGATCAGATTGCAGGCTACTCACTAAATTTTTGAATTATCGGCCGACTATCACGGAAGGCAAATGTAAATGAACAAGATTTTATATAGCGACAGTATGGCATCGACCCTGCTCTTTTTTTCGCTAACTAATCGGGTGAGATTCTTCATAGGACCCATTAACCCTCGAATGTTGTAGGTATTTTTACTGACACAAACCAAGAACCCCCCAGGTCACCTATGATCCGGTCTCTTTTACTTTCAACGCATAACAAACATGTTATGAACAGCAGATTCAGGTGTAATGACATTGCGCGCGTTATAAGTGCTTTAAATAAAATAAATAAATAAGTAAATAAATAAACTGAAGAAATATTTTGAAACATTTTCAGTTATGGCTCATTAAACGAATCCTTGCTGGTTTCTGACTAATAAATGTTCTTATTTTCATTGCTTACCTTTATGAATCCCTGAGCTGCCTGTATGACTTGATCAAGAAAATTCTGGTAGGTTAGTTTTACCCAATGTCCATCCACCATCGATGCTAAAGAGTAAATGTTACGACACAAGTACAGTATGATAAATTACTGAAACAAAAAATGTCTCAAAAAGCTTATAGACACTACAACTGCAGAGTAACAATGCCCACTATCAGTCGGTACTGAGTATATCCACAAGTTAAGCCAGAAAGAGAGTCCAACTCGGTCAGGACTTGACTTATAGAAAGGCAGTAAGACGACATCAAGTAGATCGTATCCGTAATCGTACTCTTAAACTCGAAATTGAATCAGTTGGAATTATCAATACTACAATGACCAACATCAAAATACCTTACAAAGACGTTACCAATTACGGCAAAGATGACGACAAGAAGTCCGTTTCCTTTCATGCGATAGGAAATTATAATAAGCAAATAATAATAATGTCGTAATCGTAAACTCAAAATTTCTAAAAAGCTATTTAAAAGCTAAGCTCATGGCACCAGCTTGTTGACCTGCGCTGCGTCAAGTCAGTGGGGTTGTTCAAAGATGCTATGTCAAGAACCAAGTCCGGTCGTCTGAAGAAGAAAGAGAGAAAGGGGAGAGGTGCTGTTAGGGTTGGTTGTGTTTAAATGGGAAGGCAGAGGATTCGATTGATCAGAGTGGGATTTCTTGAAAAAGGTGAGACTTCAGTTTTGAATGGAACTGATACCCGAGGAGTAACAGATTGAGGGGCTTGAGACGGACGATGGTGGATGAAAGGGGTAGAGGAACAGAGAATTTGAAAGTTCAGGAGGATTAAGTGATGCTTCACGATTGATGTCTGACGCATTATGCTAACAGCGCTGTAAAAGTAAAAAACTATACTAAAATAGATCAAATCAGTTCAGATCAGATTCAACTGTTGTCAAAATGAGCAGGGTCGAGGACATACGGTCGCTATATAAAACCTATACGTTTACATTTACATGTTGTCAACACAACATTCGCCATTTTGGTTTTGGTAGTTTGAAATCGATTCGCTGGGTCCAGTAACTCACCGTAAGCCATTTTCGTGGGATATCTGTTGGCGGTGTCTTTCAGAACGGTCATCGTAGTGATGGGCTTTTGTGCCAGAGGTCCCTTCTTCGCCATGTGCAGAGCCACCGGTTGGTCGATGCGCCAAGAGATGAAACTCGTTGCAGGTAACGGCTCATCCGGGTCTTACAATGATCACAGACTACCGCAATCATTATCTGTCTGCCTGTCTGTCTGTATACATGTCTGTCTGTATTTCAGTCTTTCTATGTTTTTCTGTGTGTCTGTCTGTCTGTATGCATGTATGTATGTTTGTCTATCTGTATGCATGTCTGTCTGTATGTATGTATGTACGTACGTACGTATGTATGTATGTCTGTCTGCTTGTCTGTCTGTCTGTCTGTCTGATTTTGACTAATTTTGTCTTATATTTGAGTGGCGACATGGTCCACGAAGTTTTTTGCTAATGCTGTATTAATTTATGGACGAGATTGCTTTGTATTTACCAATTCTGGCATCGAAGACGGTGGGTTCGGCTAAGTTTTGGGTATCCAATAGTCCCTTCGGCGGTCGGCTTATCTTAGTCGGCGTTTTGTCTCCGGATTTCTTTCTTGAGCGCTTACTGTCAATTGACTTCCTTTCTTCTTCCTCCAAACTTTTCAGGTTTTCGGTTTTCTCAGTCGGCTGCGCCTTTTCGCCTGTTTTCTTCGAATCCGACATGACATGTACTCTAAACAATTCAAGAATATAAAGTACAACTGTTTACTCTTTTCTTAAGTCGGTGAAAGAATCCAGACGCCTGCAGTTCATACTATAATTACGACTGTTGCTCCAATAGTAGGTGTATTTGTAATTGTAATTAATTTCATATGCGCATGCGCATTCGTAATTGTATTTGAAATCGTATTGAGACTTTAACTGTATTTATTTACTTACCTCTTTCAGCTGATTTATTCTCTGTCTCAGTGGACTGACTTTCCGGGTACTGACCTGATTATGATTTGATGTTGGTAAGCCTTGGGCTGATGCCGTGTGCATTTTACACCGGCGTTATAGAAATGGGGTTGCTAATTATTATTATTTATTATTTGATTAAAGATTCTACTATTAGGATGTCTTGTAGAGTCATTTTGGTGCGCCATCGGTTGATGCCTTGTGCATTAAACACCGGTGTATAAGAAGTTATAAATAAAAGTTCAGTTATAAAACAGACATATTTGCTATGAATAGACTTCTTGCATTTTTGTAATTCTGCTCATATTTGAGTCTGACATTTCTTGCCAGAAAGTTCCTTGCTTTAAATGAGCTGGTTTTGCAATTCCTCACCTCTTCGGTTTTTATCGCATCTAGTATAACAGTGTGGCGATGATAAACCTGGAAATATCTTTCAATAAACAAAGTGTCTAGGGACCCCAAGGAGACCCGTAATTGCGCGGAATAGGGAGCTTCAAGTGCGCGAGATCTCGCAGACTCTCGCGTGATTATTATAAACAGTCAAAATGGCTGCGGGCGTAGAACCTGAGTTTTCTGTTGGAATGAAGTTTTTGTTTGAAATTGAAGAGTTACAAACTGCAAAGCAAACATACGAACAGCATCATTATGTTCGGTGACAAAATAATAGATCCAAACTGTCCTTTTTCTGACTTTGACCTCCTGTAAATGTTTCTGAATGTGGTTGCACAGGACGCGAAAAATCGATCGCAAAATGGGTTAGGGTTAGGGTTAGGGTTAGGGTTAGATTCTGACCCATACGGCATTTATAAAGAATAAAGTTCATATTCACATTCACATTGACGCCCTAGTAGGCCTGTATTAGTTTATGCGAACGCCTTGAGGTCCCCTAGTATTCCAGTTTAGGCGACCTCCTTGAGGTTCCCTAACAACGTCCTTTAATAAAACTGAATGCTCTTTGCTCATTAATATCCATAGACGAACCCCTTCGCCGCTAGATTTGGTTGGATCAAACTGGAAAACTTGAAATGTCATTTAGACTGTTTTGTGAAAGATTCAAATCGTAAATTTGAAAACTTATAAATTGCGGTCTAAAAGCCACGTTCATTAGCGTTGCGCTAAGTCTAAAGGTTTTACAGAGATGCCGTACAAAGATAAGAGCCAAAGGCAGTTGCCAGAAAGGACCAGAGAGAGATACATATATAGGTAGATAGACGATAGATGGATAGATAGATAGATAGATAGATAGATAGATAGATAGATAGATCGATAGATAGACAGACAGACAGACAGACAGACAGACAGACAGACAGACAGACAGACAGACAGACAGACAGACAGACAGACAGACAGACAGACAGACAGACAGACAGACAGACAGACAGACAGACAGACAGACAGACAGACAGACAGACAGACAGACAGACAGACAGACAGACAGACAGACAGACAGACAGACAGACAGACAGACAGACAGACAGACAGACAGACAGACAGACAGACAGACAGACAGACAGACAGACAGACAGACAGACAGACAGACAGACAGACAGACAGACAGACAGACAGACAGACAGACAGACAGACAGACAGACAGACAGACAGACAGACAGACAGACAGACAGACAGACAGACAGACAGACAGACAGACAGACAGACAGACAGACAGACAGACAGACAGACAGACAGACAGACAGACAGACAGACAGACAGACAGACAGACAGACAGACAGACAGACAGACAGACAGACAGACAGACAGATAGATAGATAGATAGATGGACAGATGGACAGATGGACAGATGGACAGATGTACAGATGTACAGATGGACAGATGGACAGATGGACAGATAGACAGATAGATAGATAGATAGATAGACAGATAGATAGATAGATAGATAGATAGATAGATAGATAGATAGATAGATAGATAGATAGATAGATAGATAGATAGATAGATAGATAGATAGATAGATAGATAGATAGATAGATAGATAGATAGATAGATCGATCGATCGACAGACAGACAGACAGACAGACAGACAGACAGACAGACAGACAGACAGACAGACAGACAGACAGACAGACAGACAGACAGACAGACAGACAGATAGATAGATAGACAGATGGACAGATGTACAGATGTACAGATGGACAGATGGACAGATAGATAGATAGATAGATAGATAGATAGATAGATAGATAGATAGATAGATAGATAGATAGATAGATAGATAGATAGATAGATGGACAGATGGACAGATGTACAGATGGACAGATGGACAGATGGACAGACAGATAGATAGATAGATAGATAGATAGATAGATAGATAGATAGATAGATAGATAGATAGATAGATAGATAGATAGATAGATAGAGAGAGAGAGAGAGAGAGAGAGAGAGAGAGAGAGAGCAAGCGAGCGTGAGAGAGAGGAGAAGACAGGCAGACAGACAAAGAAAAGAGGGGAGCTGATCTGTTAAGGTTGGTTGTATGTCGGTTGTCTATATCTAAGGATTTTGCAAAAAAAATATTTTAAACTATAATTACCTCAAATGGCTAAAAAGCACAATGACTAATTTTTCATTATATCTCTAGAAATTCTTAAATTTAAAAAATATATATATATTAAGTCTAACATTTGACTACAATAAGATACGCATTATCGTACAAACTACTAGAATACCATATGAATTACTGCATTCTCACAGTTTCAGGATTTACTCTCAGCAAATCTTCTAGACGCTACCATGACAACACACAAAGTAAGCCTTTGTTTGCGTCACAGAGGCTTGTTGTGATGACTTAGTTATTATTTATTATAATAAACGTCAATAGTGTAAGTTCTAGCCCAACTTTTATTTACTAAAATCTGTATAGAAAGATAGCTAGTTAGTTGGTTGTATGGAACTTGATATAGCGCCTTTTTCCGTCAAATAGCAGACTTTTGTCAAATAGCAAACAGTACAATATAGATTCTTTGTGATATAGCAAACAGTTCAATCAAGACTTTTGTCAAATAACAAACAGTTCAATCAAGATTTGTTGCCAGTGAACGGCAGTTCGCGCGTGAAAATCACTTCACGCATATTGTTCTGATTTGGGTTGCTTCAAGGATACATTGAGTCAATTGTCCCAGCATATTTCTCTTCTACCACCCAACGTCTTAACCTGTACGTAGGACCTAAAACACAAACAACAACACCGATTACTCTTGGGTCTTGATCTGGAACCGATCCCCTTTGCCTATCGATTTTGTTTTGACTGAGCGCCCATGTATAAGCTGGTTCCTACGACTTAGCTTTTGTTGGGCGCCGTAGAAATCTCGAGTTTACGATTTGCTGACAAATGAACTTTCTGTTGTGACGAACTCTTAAAATAACTTAGTCAGTGCTTTTTGCTATTTTAAGTATCTGGATACATCTATGCATACATGCATTATACAGATAACATACTAAAGACGGTCACTCTGAAAATCAAGACTGGCGACCAGACGAGAAATGTTGAAGTATTTCTTATTGTTACTAATAACGGCGCTTGTACAGCTAGAGACAGAATGGTGTTTTAACTCGGGCTAAAACAAGACCTGTCTCTTGTCTCTTTTTATTCTCGAGAGCTATTGCTTCAGTGTTGTACACCCACTCGTTGCTGCCTGGACTCCACGGAGTTACAGTGCGACCATAGGTATCTTATCACAGGTATCTTAACATAGGTATCCTACCATAGGTATCTTACCATAGGTATCTTACCATATGTATCTTACCATAGGTGTCTTACCATAGGTATCTTACTATAGGTATCTTACCATCGATTACTCTTCTGTAACAACTTGCTTACCCACTGTAGCCAGGCTGCTGATTTCTCTGACCTATCAGAATTCGACCCGGCTTCCCAAATGGATTATGGTTTTGGATTGCGATTTGACTTGAAGCGACCATCGACTGATGCCTTCGTCATTATGTTAACGGCGCTATGTTAACGGACGGAAATAGACGCAGAGATATTATTAATTTTATTGTTGTTATTATAATAATAATAATAATAATAATTATTATTATTATTATTATTATTATTATTATAATTACTATTATTATTATTATTGTTGTTGTTATTATTATTATTATTATTATTATTATTATTATTAAAATTATTATTGTTATTATTATTATTGTGATTATTATTATTTTTTTACCAAGGTAAGTATAATAATAATAATAATAATTATTATTATTATTATTACCCAATTCGCCGGTAACCATTGAGAAGTCTTTCGGTAGGAGGGTCCATCGTATGATCTTGTGAGCCTCGTGTGGGCTTTCGGCGTTGATTTTGTCAATGATCGTCTGGATCTTGTCGAGCAGTTTTTGATTTGCCTTCGGAACGATGTCACTAACGTTCGTCACTTCGTAACCGGCCTTGCGAAACCAGGCCATGGCCTCTGCAGACACGCGATCCGTCGGCAAATCCGTCGTTGCGTCTACTTCCGTCTGTGAATAATAATAAGTGCTTATTCTGGGATGGCCTTTCGTCTGAAAATCCGTCGTTGCATCTATTTCCGTCACTGAGTAATAATAACTAATTACTTTCTGATGACCCTTTTAGATGGGACTGTCCCCACAATGTCTGTCGATGGCGAACCATCATCAGTGATGCAAGCCAAAAGGCCTAACACTCAACTTTGTAATCGTAGTCGTAATCATAGACTAAAAATTCTAAAGCGCTAATTAAAAGCTAAGCGCAGGGCACCAGCCTATTCACAAGCGCTACGTCAAGTCAGTGGAGTTGTCCAAAGATGCCATGTCAACAACCAAGTCCGGTTGCCAGAAGACCAGAGAGAGAAGAGAGATCGGAGCTGTTAGTCATGCAAACCAACTCTAATGACCTGCCGGATTTTCAAGAACAAGCACCCTACAAATCAGCGATTATGGCTATCATTTCAGTTTTGAACTTGAATGCACCAGTGTTTTTCTAAATATCTTGATATATAAATTCTGTACAAATTGATGAAAGTGAACCTTAATTGTCAATAGTAGTGAAAGATACGGCTTTCCCTGGCCGACCAAGACGGCTTGACTGACAAACGGCAGGTGCGACTTAACTGACAACCTGAGATGAGAAGTCATGACCTTTTCACCACCAGACAGCGTCACGATGTCTGCCAAGAAACCAACGATTTCTAATCACATCTAATCAGGTTTGAAATGATAGGCAGACCGTTTTTTCTAGAAAAGAAGGTTCCGGTACTGAGCAATTATGGAATTTTGTGCTAAAATTTCATTATTTTCATCAATCAATAAACACTGAAAACAGTGTAAAGTTGCAAACAATGAAATTGAATTAAAATAAGTTACATTATATTACATAATTAAAATAACTTAATAAATCAAATCTTTTATTAAAAATTGCTTCACATGAATCTACTGTCAAACACGCAATTCGCGGGAAAACCTGGTCTAAAACCGACGGGTTAAGGAAAATCAGAAATCAGGCTTCCTCTTTTCCAGTTTTCTGCTTAAGTTGAAACAGACGAACCTTAAGTTTAGCGGCTACCCCCTCTCCACCCTTCCTTGTTATATGCCGGGCCCGTGCATGGTGGATTGCCAGAATGTCGTGCCCCTCTGAAAATGCTCTTTCCTCCCCGGGCTAGCAAATCTGAAGCCGTCACTTAGTTTACAACTGAATGACATCAAAGAACTGGCGCAACAGTTAATTGAATTAATACAAGGTCAAGCCACCCAAATGCATTTTGGTTTCTGTAAACTGATAGGCTGACGCCTTTTACTGAACTTACCAACATTTTCCCAACGCTATGATGTACATACAGCATCCAGTCACAACTTTAAAATGTGGCTGTTGTAGAAGTTCTTACGGAGAACTTACCATACTGTTTCCCGACGATGTAGGTGAAGCCGTCCTCGTCTTTTCGAGCTAAGTCTCCCGTTCGAAATGTTCCATCGGCCATGAAGGATCTCGTCGTTAGCTCCTCCGACTCGAGGTAACCCATCGCCACATTTCGTCCTCCGATATGCAACTGTTCAAATAATGCACGCAGTCACGTTTAATTTTAGCTCAGGTGAGAAAATGTCGCAGTCCTATAGTTTCAAACACCACCCACCGTAGCCGTCTGACTGTCTGCTGCCTGATTCTTGGATCTTTATCTGAAACCGAACCCTTCCTGGCTATCGAGTTTCTTTTGACTGAGCGCCTGTAAATAAGCTGATTCCCGCGACTTAGCTTTCGTTGGGCGCTGTAGAAAACTCGAGCTTAAGACTACGATTACAATGATGCTATACTGGATATGTATCATCATAGGCAAAGGTTAGTCCTGAGAAGGTTGGGGGATCAGCGTTCATTCAAGCATTCATTCATTCGTTGCTCGTTCATTTCATTCCTTTATTCGTTGTTTCATTCAGAAAGTTATTCATTCGTCTTTCGCTTATTTTCTTTTTCCATTATTAACGTGTCTCACTTATCGTTACTAACTTGTGTTTTTATTTTGTTACCATTGTTATCATAACGTTCTAATATGATTTCTTATCATTATTCCAATATCATGATGGGTATCCTGGATCCTGGAAACATATCGAGGTGCATAGCAGAGCCACCCTGATTAAACGGAACAATTGGAGACACTATAGAAGGCAGAGCGGAGCATGACCTCTCCCACTCCATTGGTATCTGGTTCTGCAATCTTCGTCTTGCAACCGTCCAGTCCAATCCCCACGGAATCGATACGAAATCTCTCGAGCAGACAAGCCGTGTGCGTTCCTGAAATTAACAAAGCCAGTCGCTGAATCGTTCTGTATCCCATAGTGAGACGTAGGGAAGGGCTCATTTCCTTTTCTTTAGGCCCTTGAGCCGGCAATGGACGAATCTCAAAGTCCTGAAGGCCGGGGTTGGACTTGTCGTTTACTTCCCAGCTTATGCCGGCACCAAATTAATTATATTGCTTGGTGGAAGAGGGGTGGTGTGCTAAAAACAACTTCCCGGAGTCGAACCCGCAACCGCACGATCATTGACCAAACGATAAACTTCCGTGCCGCACACCTAAAACGTATAGGACCATCAATTTCTATTTTAAAATGGACTTAAAACTTCCTGCTTAACTGGGAAATAAGGGCGGTTTAAGGACCGCAGTTTTGGAAACTCTAGAGGTTAGTTGCAATGTCGCAAATCGAGACAAATTCATTCAGTTCATTCGTTCTTTCTTTCATTCCTTCATTCATTCGATGTTTATTCTTCATCCATTCCACTTTAATTCATTCTTGCATTCCACTATTTATTCGTTCTTGTAATTATATATGCAATTATATTTGGCTCTGGTGCGCCGTCGTTTGATACCTTGTGCATTAGACAACGGCGCATTTGAAGTTACTAATTACATTATACCATAATCGCACTGATCTACTGCCTCTATTTTCAACCTCTGTGTACTAGTAAACTTGAAACTGAAGAGTATGTCTGGAGTCATTTTTCATGGGATATTGTAATAGATTTTCGTGTCGTCAACATACAGTACAAGGCATCACAACTTGCCTCAACGACTTTGGTCTGCGCTGAAACTAGACCTCAGAAGGGTCGATGTTGCTGTGCCTACAAGCTCGTCATATGGAAAAAGCTACTGAATCTTCGTTTCATATAACATATGAAACGAAGATTCAGTAGCTTTTTCCAACATTGATAAGACAGACTGTCAAACGAATATTATTCGTTTGACAGTCTGTCTTATAAATATTCTGCGCAGCTGATGTCTACTGACTTGGATGGCGGCTAATAAACTCCTCCTCAACCTATCAAAAACTAAATTTCTGCTGTTTTGCACCCAAAAAGTAGGTAAGTATTTTTTATTAACAAATAGCTAATCGCACATCGGTTGACAAGTATTTAAGGACACAAGAAAAACTTAGTATGCTTACAACAACCTAATATTAAAACATTTACGCGTTAAATTATACACAGGCCAACACATAATTTGTTGCCTCAAATGTTAGAACTGTTTCTGGGTATATTTGACCTGCTGATTCCAGAAAAGGCACCAGTTTTCTCCCAGCAGGTCTAGTTTTTGAGATATAGAACATTATGCCATATACCAGTCCTTGCCTCTGCTCGCCCATAAAACATAAGGCTATAGCTATAATTATGTAGTGCTCAATTTATTATGTGATACACTAAATAAACATAATAATACAAATACTTAAAAGAAAATGGTAGTACCTGAAACTGTACTTATATGATACCAAACAGAACAAGTTTGTTATAAAAATTTCAAGTCATTCGACACCGAAGAAGCTCCTTTTGTACGATTTCCGAGTGTGGCATCTGCCGGAACAATCGCGCATAATATTCCAACAATAGTCTGCCATCATGTGTGCATCCCATCTTCCTTGATATCGATTTTCCATTGTTTTGATGTCTTGGTGAAATCTTTCACCTTGCTCTTCGCTGAAGTCACCAAGATTCTCTGGAAAGCGATCTAAGTGACTGTGGAGATAATGGACTTTAATGCTCATGTTGCAGCCAAGCTTGTTGAAATGAAGAAGCATATCCTCTCCTAGTTGTGCATAATTGTCTGCCTTCTTGTTGCCAAGAAAATTTTTAGTTACAAGAACAAAGGAAGACCAGGCACAAGATTCGATTTCATTCATTGATGGTATGAAAAGTGGGTCATTCATAAGTTGCCTGATCTGTGGACCATCGAAGATTCCAGCCTTCAATTTTTCCATTGTAATTCCTGGTAACTTGTGTACTATGTATTCGAAGCATGAACCTTCTTTATTCAAAGCCCTGACAAATTCTTTCATCAGGCCTAGCTTTATATGTAGTGGTGGCAGTATGATCCTATCTCGTGCCACCAAAGATTCCTTGATTACATTTTGAGCTCCAACCACCATGTCTTTCCTCGAAGGCCAATCTTTTCTTGTCCAATGTTCATGCTTGGCTCTACTGTCCCAAAGACACAAAAAGCAGGGATACTTTGTGTAGCCACTTTGTTGACCAAGGAGGAAATTTACCATCTTCAAGTCTACACAAATTACCCATTGATGTTCTTTGTATTTTATCTTTTCCAGTACTAAAGAGATGGCATTGTACTCTTCTTTCATCCTGGTGGAGTGACCGATTGGAATAGAACCAAATTTGTTGCCGTTATTTAAAAGCACACATTTCAGACTACGTTTTGAACTGTCGATAAAAAGACGCCACTCATCTGGGCTGTAATCCGACAGACCAATTTTCTTCAATAAGTTGCTGATGTCATTACAGAATACTAGGTTGTTGTCTTCGGTAAAGAATGGCAGCAAATCCTTTTCTCTGTTTCTATAAATTGTAATTTTCGTTCCAGGCTGAAGTGCATTCTTTTCCTTTAGTCTGGACGCAAGCAATTCAGACGACTCTTTGGAAAGATTTAAGTCCCTGATCAGATCACTCAACTCTTTTTGGTCAAAACGTTCACTGTGTGAAGTTGATTGGAAATCACTGTCACTGCCCCCACTTTCTTCACTTTCGTCATCTTGTCCGATATTGGACATGCAAGTCTCATCGTCTGAGAGCTGAGGTAGTTCGCGAAAAGGTGGAACTGGTACAATATCCGAATGCGGAACAGGTCTCCTGGCTGAAGGTATATCAGGGTAAGACAACTTGTGACGATTATTTCGATTGATGCCTATGATATTAACCATACAAAAGTAACAGTCGTCGAAGTGGTTTATCTGTTCCCTCCAAACCATCGGTACACCAAATTTCAGGCAGCTTCTCTTTCCAGTTGTCCAGTGGCGCAATTGTTCAATACAAGTTTTGCATACTGTATGAGGAGCCCATTGCTTATCTTGATCTCCAAGTTTGACACCAAAATAACCTACATATGCTCTTTTTACAAACTCAGAAATCGGTTTCCTGTTTGCTTTTAGTGTGTATTCCCCACAAATGTAGCAGAATATGTCTGGATGGTTAATGCAGCTCCGTCTGGAAGTAGCCATAACCTTAAGGATGTTCGCATCTGAGGAATTAAGTGACTAACCTAAAAAATAGTAAGAACATGTAGTTATTTAATGTTCACATTCACAGATTGTTCTTGCGACCAACTCTTAATATGCCCTAAGACGACTGCGGCTGCTCTAGCTTTCAGGAGGCGGTTTATATAGGCTATAAATGCTGACTTCAGCATAATCTATTTACATAGTTCGAAACCATGAAACGCTGTATAAGCACAAATAAATTCTAAATGAGGACATGAATTTAGTGCTGAGTAAGCTGTAGGCTACGGAATAGTTATTTCGTTGAATCAGCAATATCTCAGCACGCGGCAAGATATGCTGATTTTACATTATAAGGATGTAGGCATTATATGAATCAGCAAGAATTATAATTAATTAGCCATAAATAAAGCCTATTATGATATTTTAGTTTTGCCAAAGACATCGTTTAAAGAGTGGACTGGGTTTTCTTTACAAAATCGACGATATCTGAGAAACTAGACCTGATGCACTCAATCCAATGACATTTTCTGAATCAGCGCCCAAAATTACCCCAAGAACAGGTCTAAAACCGAAGGCAACAAGAAAAAAAATTTTTTCTGTTGGCCAGTGTTATCAGGTGGGGGAATAATACAGTCATGAATGTGGGCCGTAGGGAATAAGTGAGGGTTTTAACTGGCGGGAGTAGCTGATGTAGGACATGGTTTGGGTTGTTCAAGATTGCTATAGAGAGACGAGCATCGGCTGTGGAACAGAGTTCATCGAACGTTGGGGAGACCCCAGGAAGATAGTGGATTGAGATTAAGAATAAGATTGGATTAAGACCGGGTTAAGAAGTTGAATGGCTTATATCTTAAAATCAAGGCGACCCTTCCATTGAGTAAGAACAACAAGAACAACAAGAACAAGAACAACAAGAACAAGAACAACAAGAACAAGAACAGGAAGACCAAGAACAAGAAGACCAAGAACAAGAAGACCAAGAACAAGAAGACCAAGAACAAGAAGACCAAGAACAAGAAGAACAAGAACACGAAGAACAAGAAAAATAAGAAAAGAAGAACAAGAACAAGAAGAACAATAAGAATAAGAACAAGAAGGACAAGAACATGAAGATCAAGAACAACAAGAACACGAACAACAAGAACAGCAAGAACAAGAACAACAAGAACAACAACAACAACAAGAACAAGAACAACAACAACAACAATAAGAGCAAGAACAACAAGAACAAGAACAACAACAATAAGAAAAGGAAGACCAAGAACAAGAAGAACAAGAACAAGAAGACCAAGGATAAGAAGAACATGAACAAGAAGAAAAAGAACAAGAAGAACGAGAACAAGAACAAGAAGAAGAACAAGAAGAACAAGAACAAGAAGAACAAGAACAAGATACCCGTTGCTTCAGCCAGTCCGTATACCAGGAGGAGTGGCATATCGATACTGAAGTAGAAGTCGAGGTCAGATCTGGTCAAGAGTTCGCCAGCCGCAAAGAACTCAGTGCAGCGATCCAGACCGACGGCCTTTCGCACCTTTCTAAAAACCAGCGCATTCGCCAGCGGCCAACAGGTGGGGGGAGTTGACCTACACAGTCCAACACATTCACCTACGAATGTATACAAATGCGTCGACGTGGTTTTGAGATGTATACCTGAATGTATGTATGTATTTATGGATGGATGTATGTATGTATGTATGGATGGATGGATGGATGTATGTATGCCTGTATGTATGTATGTATTTAGGGATGTATGTATGTACGTACGTATGTATGTATGGATGAATGTATATATCTATGTATGTATGCCTGTATGTATGTATGTACGTATGTATGCATGCATGGATACATGTATGTATGCATGTATGTATGTACAGTGTTGGCCAAATTAATATAAATTTGTCGCAAGTAACTATTTTCTGTTGTTGTTTAGCGATATTTCTCAGATAAAATTTTGAAATAATAAACCGAACGTTTTATTTCATGTCAGAAACGTGTTCTATGTGTACAGCAGAAGAAAGTTTCATACAGTTAATATTTGGTAAATGACTCTTTGGCCATCTTCAATTTTTAACTCGTTCTGGCATAGAACGAAGGAGCTCTCTGCAATGTTCCAGCATAATGCTATTGCGTGATAAGCTGAAATGAGTTCTTCAGTAAGTTGATGCTTATTTGTAATGGTTTTTCTTCATCTGGGACTTCAGAATAGCCCACAAATTTTCAATTGGGTTCATGGCCGGGCTGTTACCAGACCATGGTAATATTTCAATGCCATGCTCGTCAAGGAAACGTGTTACTTCTCGACCTTTGTAGCTTGGTGCAACATCCTGCATGAAAACAAAGTCTCCTGTCCCAGTAAAACCTTTCAACTTTGCCCAATCACGCAGCTGATGGAGCAGACGTTTTTCTAGTACAGATTTGTACTGCTGCTGCCTCACGTTACCCTGGACAATGTTGACTGTAGAGCCAACCCGTTCCAAAGGTACTCATGAGGCTCCAAATCGTCACTTGAGTTGGGTGTTTGACGCGCTGGACGATGCAGTCATCCCTCATTTCCTCTCCGGGCTGTCTTCTGACATAATGGACTTGCTGCTCTGAACACTGGATGATACTCTCATCACTGAAGACGACCTGAACATCAAGTATAACATTTATTAATAACATCAATAGCATATTAATCTTAATAAGAAACCACAAACAGGCAAGGGTTATTTCAATTTCTAATTAACACAAAATATATTTCATTGGAAATAAAAGTTTCTTACCCGTTTCCAATCTTCTGTTGAACAGATTTCAAACTTCTTAGCCCAGTGAAGTCGTTGGTTCTTTTTTCTTGGTGTCAGTTTCTGCTTCCTCAGAGGTCTGCACGCTCGAAGTCCAGAATCCAGCAGCCTCCGTCTGACAGTTCGCGAACTTACGACAACTCCGTGATGTTCCAGCATATCCTGCAATTGTTTGCTGGATGCCTTTCGATTTTTTTGCGTTCTCTGACCAAAAGCGAGTCATCAGGAGGTGACGTTATCCTTCTTCGACGGCATTTACCGGATCGTCTGGGCGACAGACCCTCATCGGTCTTCAGTCTCTTTTGGATTCGGGTCACAGACGGAGCACTAACACCAACCTTCTGGGCAATTTTGGACCCACGAAATCCTTCCTTCATCAAAATCTCAATTTTAGCACTTTTTAGTGATGTTATATTACACGTTTTACCCATTATTTTTACGACACTGGGGACATTTCCGTCGCAAGAGAAATGCTGTATTGCTTACGTAGTCCTTTATGACGTCCTTTTCCTAAATAACTGAGTAAAAATGGCAAAGAATATTAAAAAAGAATTTAATAAGTAATGTTTAGTTACAGTAAACCTCCGAAAAAAACATACCGAAATAAATTACTAGTTTTTAACAAATTTTTTGGACTACGTTAAAACGTGTAACAAAAATCCAATATACAGGCGATTTCTCGGATATTTCATTTCTTCTCATTTCTCTGGGGTTTTCTCATAAGTTTTTGTATGCAAAAACAAGTTTGGGGGTGAATTGCTAACTTATTGTGAATTAGCAACTATAACAATCTGACAATAACTAAAAAATGTGATAAATACGTAAGAAATACATAAGAAATAGGTGAAAATACGTAAATTTCTATTAATTTGGCTAACACTGTGATAAATACGTAAGAAATACATAAGAAATAGGTGAAAATACGTAAATTTCTATTAATTTGGCTAACACTGTGATAAATACGTAAGAAATACGTAAGAAATAGGTGAAAATACGCAAATTTCTATTAATTTGGCTAACACTGTATATATCTATGCATGTATATATGCATATATGTTTACATGTATGTATGTGTGTAAGTATGTAGTTATATATGTATCTATGTGTGCATGTATGATCGCACAGTTACTTTCTGTTAGGGATGGATTTTTAGAGAACCAGTCTATGTAAATGTTAGAGAGGAAGTTATGGAACCAGTCCAAGGTGATGCCACGTGGCAGACCATTAAAACATAGTCGTAGTCGTTGATCATCATCTAAATGACTGAATGAAGTAGTTACGAACTGGAACGGTTACTCACAAGCGTGTCTTTCCATCGTAAGCCTTCATTCCAATCTTCATCGCCCAGTTGGAGAGGGTTCTTTTAAAGAAGTTGCTCTTCAACTTCGATTCCAGCTCCCGACGAAAGACTTCATAGAAGAGGATAGGAGCGAGAAAAACAGTTGGACGAACCTCCCTCAGTGTTTGCAGTAAAAGAGCCTGAAACAGTCATTGACCGTTATATTACTATTACTATTACTAATATTCTCATAATTAATATTATTATAATAACTATTATTATTATTTTTTTAGTATTATTTAAAATTATTATTATTACTATTATTGCTATTACTATTACTACTACTAGTAATATAATAATAATAATAAAAATTATTATTATTAATATTTTTATTATTATTATTATTATTATAATCACCCACATGCGATTTGCTATTGGTTAATAATAAATATACTTCCTTACTTAAATTATTATTATTATTATTACTACTACTATTATTATTATGTCAGTTGTGAAATTATTCTATCATTATTTATTCTCTTGTTCCCTCATTCTCTTTTTACAGTTTTCTGTCTTCTCTTACTGTTATTCTCTGCTATTGTCTAATTCTCTGTTAGTCTGTTACCTTGTTTCTCGTCGCCGGAAGTAAGTAGACGGAGGTGGCGAATCGAACGGCCACGTTGACGCAGAGAGTGAGAGCTGCGATCGAACTGAGGGGCAGGAAATTGACGTAGACGCCCTGACTGTCGCTCAGTGAAAGATATCTGCCAATTGTATTCGCCCCCCAGACCATCTGAAGGCAGAAGGCACGGCATAAAACATTAGTCTACACAACACCATTTGCCGTTGTGTCTATGTGCCATTCTGTATGTCTGTCTTTGTGGTTGAGTGTCGTTCTGTATGTCTGTCTTTGTGGCTGTGCATCTTTCTTTATTTGTTTGTTGTATTATGTATTTAATTGTTTGTCCATACCTTCGATCCTCGCGTGTTAACAAATTTACTTGCTTACTTACTAATTTGACTTCAATTACGCTGCTCAGATTGTCTGCCTATCTGCTTACCTACCTATTTATTATACCTCAATAACTGGCCCCCACACATACCTGCACACATACATGTATGCAGACAAATACGCATGCCCACATAAAAATTCAAAGACACATACATGCATACAAAGCAAACACGCAAGCTTACATTTATCCATACATACATCGATAAGCATGATGGAGACAAGCCGATGATGAAGGAGATGAAGATGATAAAGATAATGATGAAGATGATAATGATGAAGATGATAATGAGTAACATGATGACGATAATGTTGATGATGATGACGACGACTACGATGGTGGTGATGACGAAGAAGAAGAAGTAGATGAAGATAATGATGATGGTGATGATGAAAATGATGATGAAAAAGATGACGATGAAGATAAAAAGGGAAGATAATGATGAAGACGACGATGATGATCATGTTGTTGTTTTTGTCACCGTCGTCGTTATTACAACCGTAATTATCAGCATGTCTTACATTATCGTGAGATACCATGACGTTCTTTGGCGGTCCACTGGTCCCTACCTGGTTCAAGCAATCAAACGTTCTATGCATTAGCAACAGCTTTACATAGAGGAGGAGGAGGAGGAGGAGAACGACGGTTTCCATTAAAATAAATTTCAAGAAAGAAAAATAGCAGACAGTTGGAAAAATTCTGAAAAATAATAACAATTAAAGTGAAAATGGAGTTGAAATTATAATGAAAGAGAAGTAAAAGACATGCTAACAAATATGAAGATTCGGAAATGCTTAAAAATGCTACTTAAAATTAAAGCCAAAAGGTTTAAACAGAAAGCTGCTTGTGTTTGTAGTGTACACCGTGGTAGAGACTCAAATGGTGCCGAGATTAGATTATCCCATCTCCCACAAGTGAGACGTAGGGGAGCCGCTCATTTCTTTTTCTGTAGGCCCTTCAGCCGGCAATGGAAGAATCCCAAGATCCTGGACACGGGGCCAGTGCATCTCAGGACTTATTGTTCACTTCCCAGCTTACCCTGCTTTCAATCTATACTGCTTGGTGACAGAGGCATGCGTGTGCAAACAACTTGCCCAGGATCGTTACACGGAATCGAACTCGCAACCGCACGATCATTGACTAAACGCGTTACCGATAGACCACTTATTATCATATGCAGAAATTCTAGACCTAGTGCTGAGCAAACGTCACAGACAGGGAGATATAGAAAGCATCTTAGATAAAAGAAGAAATCACAGATAGACAGCCACACACAGACACATACACACATGCAGTTTCAATAAAAATCAGTGCACTTAAACTCGCTAACAAAACGACAGACAGACAGACAGATAAATACAGATAAACATTGGCAGCCATACATACAGACAGACACGTCAGCATGGACAACAGATGGACAAACAAAATATGGTGCCGAAAGAGGCAACAGACGACACCAAAGAGACAGAGAGAAGAGTTTAAAGAGAAAGATACAAAAGAGACAGAGATACAGATAAAGCACTAGACACAGCCAGATACAAGGATACATGCAAAGACAGAGAGAAAGATAGATCGAGACGGATGGAGAAAGACAGGAATCATAGCTTACCGTCTGTACCACACAGCAGCAGAGGTTAGGAGCCTGTTGCATGGTTCTTGCTTGTAAGATGTCGGGCGAAACATCACTTCCCATCTTTATGAACTCCTGCCACTACCACCGTCAAACAACACACAAGTTAGTTACACAGTAGAAACACTGGAATACATGGCCCTAATTTCGTCTGCAGAGTTCCTTTGCACCGGCATCATTTCACATAAGCAGATGTAATATAAGACTTTGAGAACAGTTTAAGTTTGCACCCGTTGACCCCTCTGCGCGTGCCGCCCAAGCATAGCCCGCCGCGCCTGCCGCTACGTGACAGTATGGAATATCGTTGTTGCTGTTTGACGTGACAGTATGGAATATCGTTGTTGCTGTTTGACGTGACAGTATGGAATATCGTTGTTGCTGTTTGACGTGACAGTATGGAATATAACGTTGTTGCTGTTTGACGTGACAGTATGGAATATCGTTGTTGCTGTTGTTGTCAATGCTATACGTCAATGTAATTGCAAGTGTTGTAATTTGTAACTGCACATTTGTTTAGCACCTCTACAAGAAACTCCTCAGAGATGCTTCCGACCTGATAACACAAGACCACGATGAAAATAAATAAATAATTAAATAAGTAATCGTTTTATTAGCGCGAGATAAACGCCCACTCTTTACAACAATAATGCATACACAGAAATATACTACAAGGTCATGCAAAAATGAAAGTCCAACTTTCTTATTTTAAAAACAGTTGTAGTTAAAAAGTCTTGAAAGTTAAAAAATCTTACTGTGTAGAGGTCGTCTGCCTTGTCAAAGCTGTCTCTACCATACTGGATAACGGATTTCAGTGTCGGCAGGTTTTGACGCCAATCAAGCATCTGTTTCCTATTGGCGATCGAGTCGATGACGAGGATTCGACATCGAGCAGTTTTCATCAATTCGAACGAAAACTCATCTAAACTCTTGAGAGGAACCGAAATGCCACTGGAAACATCCGACAAACTCTCACTCTGAACAATAATAATTTTTAATGAAATAATAATTTTTTATAATGAAACATGTTACATATAATGAAAAATATTAAAATTGATACGTTACACACAAAACAATCAATAACAGCACGTTCTATTTGAAACACGTTAACATTGATATTTCATATCTTGATTTATATATATATATATCTTCTGGATTGCGACTTGGCTTTGGTGCGCCATCGGTTGATGCCTTGTGCATTAGAAACCGGCACAACAGAAATTATTAATAATACAAGAATAATACTCCAAAACAATACAAAATCACGCTACATTTGAAGTAATTATGAACAATACGGTACAGAAAAACATCTTTAGCGAAGATGTTACATGCAAAAACATAATAAAACACGTTTGTATTATTTAAATACTCCACTCAAAACTCTAATGTGTTGTAAGAACTTTTACCCGACTGCATAGTGTTACCTATCCAAGTACTAAAACATATTTCGTGTATACGAACTACTCAGTACTCCTATGTGGCGCAAGTATGCTAGATACTGCATGAAAAGAACACCCCGTATTTGGAATTACTTGGAAGTACTATCGGAAATTGAAAATCTATCGGAATTCGACCAGGCTTCATCAACGGATTATGATTTTATTGCAAGTTCCGCTTGAAGCGACAATCGACTTTGGGCATTATGATAACGTCGCTAAAGAAATCTTTAGATTAGATTAGATTAGATTAGATTCGAAGTCGGAGAGAAAGCTTGGCAGAGTGAAGAGGGCAGAACTTGACAGCGCTGGTTTGAATGTAAACGTAAATGTTTTTCTATCGCGACCCGATGGCCTCGACCATGCTCATATTGCAATGAATTTATCGAGTGTGATCCTTCACTACCGCTGCCCGTTTGAATGGGCGCCAAGCCATTTAAGGTCCTCGTGTACGGACCGTGCTAGCCCGAGATTCAAATCTCTGATGTATCGCCACAATTTATCCAATGCGCCACAGTCCCACGTTGTAAATGAAAGTCTTTCACACCTAATAGTATCACGTCTATAAAATCAAAGTTATAAATGAAATAAAACTTCTAGTTTGACTAAATGAATTTTAATTTTGATAAAATCAAGAAGTAAAACTGTAATTTCAATTACATGACATTATTTACTTCCTTTGGTCTGAAATCAACATCAAAAACCGTTATTACCTATGAATATTTATTAACAGAGCCTAGCATCCAATCACCGGCAGGACGTCATTACTCATGAATATTCATATCTGAAACCGGATATGAAATGACTGTATGAAACCGGGACGCGATACTTCATCATCACGCGCAGAGGCGCCTTGAAGTACGCGTATTGCTATACAAAGCCACAACTCAGAGAGCTTACTGCAGTGCGTATAATCGTAGCATCGTTGCTTAACGATAAGAAGCAGAAATTACCCAGCAAAGATGACCCCGAAGTGAGCGACGAGGTATTCGACAGCGTTGACTCCAAATATTGCAACTCCATTAAATCTCTGTAGTCCTAGCTGCAACAGTTTGAGAGAGAGAGATAGAGAGAGATTTTTTTTATTGACAACCAAAAAAATAATTAGCAAATACAATTATAGTCTGTCACATACAGTGGTGCCAATGGGCTGACCTAAAAGGAACAAACAGTTCCGCTACAAAGGTCACCCATTTACATCATGGATTACAATAGGTGACAGTATAATACTGAGAAAAACAATTAATAATCTAAAATATAAAGTAATTTTTATAATCAATGTCATTGCAAAAACCTAAACAAAACAAAAAACACTTAACTAAGCACCAAAAAAATACTTAACTAAGTGCATTGAGTATATGAGATTTTAGACTTATTTTAAACTGGTATAAAGTTGGCAAGCTAGTAAGAACAGTTGGCAGTGAATTCCAGAATGACGGTCCTCAAATTTTAATACAAAACTGTCTATTACTAGTGTGAACACAATGTTTATGATACATATGAGATGATCGTGTATAGTGACCATGTACATCTGAATTCATACAAAAGTGTTGGTAGAAGTCCACAGGTAATAGATTATTTTTTAGTTTGAACATAAATAAACCTATTTGCAATTTATTAATACAATCAAAAGGCAATATTCCTTGACTATGAAAGGACAATCGAGTGCTGGTTCTGAAGGGTAGATTAAATATAATTCTGATAATGCGTTTCTGTAGGGTTCTAAGATTAGACAGGCGAGTATGATATGTGGAAGCCCAAACAATGTTGCAATACGAGATATATGGATATATTAAGGAGTAATATAGGTTCAATAATATATTTTGGGGTAATTTGTGGCGCATACGAGAGATAATACCAATAATTTTTGATATTTTTTTAGATATGATATTTATGTGTTCTTTCCAAGTCAAATGTCGTCAATGTGAACTCCTAGAAATTTTGTGGATGACACCTGATTTATCTTTACATTATCTAATTTTATACTGAGATTACATTTAGGTATAATTTTCCTCTGTGAGCTAAATAAAATGAAATTCGTTTTCTTAATATTGAGTGATAATTTATTTGCTTTGAACCATGCTGACACCATTTTTAGCTCTTCATTAATTTTATTAATCAGCAATTCAAAAGATTTGTCAGACATGAATACATTGGTGTCGTCAGCAAACAGAATAAAATGGAGTAATGAGGAAGAGTTAACAGTTAACGTGATATCGTTCGTAATGTTGGCGCAATGCAGTTGGGACGAGAGTGGAAACCCTCATCGAAACCAGTTTTAGTTCCATTCGTAGCTCATGGGATCTTGTCCGCTTTAGCCTTCTGATGTTTGCACGCCTGCTGATTTGGTTTTAAAGTGACCACTGGCCCATGTTTTAATGACCAATGCACTTTCGACATAGAAGTATTTAATCGTAATCGTTTTCGTAATCGTAAGGCCGATATTTCTACAGCGCCCGACGAAAGTTAAGTTGATGGAACAAGCTTATTTACAGGCGCTCAGTCAAAATTGTTAGACAGGCAAGATTCGGTTTCCAGGTAAAGATCTAAGATTCAGACAGGCAGACAGTCAGACAGCGATGGCGGATGGTGTTTGGAATTGAACGGGAAAGTGAGATAAGGAGAAGAGGAAGAATCAGAATAGGATATGTCCAAGAGAAGTACTTTCAGCGAAAAACCAGCGCAGAAATATTTAAAGTCAGATTCTGGGAATTCTAAATCTGGGGAATGATGCATGATCGATGTGCAATTTCAGGAGGTGTAGTACAAAATGGGTGGCAAAATTTCAATAAGTTTTAACTCCTCCACAGCTGTTCTCGGATTTATGCCAGTTCCAAGCCAGGATCAAGTTGAAGGCGCCTCTAATTATTTGGTCAGGACGTACTACTCAATACTTCTATGTGCCGCAAGTATGCTAGATACTGCATGACTGCATACACCGTACTGGAATTACTTCTAAGTACTTTCGGAAATCGAAAACCTATCGAAATTCGACCGGGCTTCTTCAATGGGTTTTGATGGCGATTTCACTTGTAATGAACACCATTTTACATAGCGACAGTATGGCCTCGACCCTGCTCTTTTTTTCGCTAACTAGTCAGGTGAGATCCTTCATAGGACTCATTAACCCTCGAATGTTGTAGGTATTTTTACTGACACAAACCAAGAACCCCCAGGTCACCTCTGTTCTTATTTTCATTGCTTACCTTTATGAATCCCTGAGCTGCCTGTAGGACTTGATCAAGAAAATTCTGGTAGGTTAGTTTTACCCAATGTCCATCCACCATCGATGCTAAAGAGTAAATGTTACGACACAAGTACAGTATGATCAATTATTGAAATAATAAATGTCTCAAAAAGCTTATAGACACTACAACTGCAGAGTAACAATGCCCATTATCAGTCAGTACTGGGTATATCCACAAGTTAAGCCAGAAAGAGACTCCAACTCGGTCAGGACTTGACTTATAGAAAGGCAGTAAGACAACATCAAGTTTATCGTAGTCGTAAACGTAATCGTAAACTCGAAATTTCTAAAGCGCTACTTAAAAGCTAAACGCAGGGCACCAGATCATTGACGAGCGCTGCGTCAAGTCAGTGAGGTTGTCCAAGAATGTCATGTCAAGAAGCAAGCCCTGTTGCCAGAAGACCAAAGGAAGAAAGGGGAGAGGAGCTGTTAGGGTGAATTGTGTTTAAGTTGAGAGAAATGGAAAGGCAGCGGATTCGATGGATCAAAGTGGGTTTTCTTGAAAATGTGAGACTTCAGTTTTGAATGGAATACCTGCGGAGTAACAGATAGAGGGAAATTCAGGAGGGTTAAATGATGCCGGCTTCACTTGAAGCGACTATCGACTGTTGTCTAGTGTATTATGATAACGGCGATGTTGAAGTAAACAACTAGAATAGAATAAGCAGATCAAAGGAGATAAATCAGATCAAATCAGATCAAATATGGCCAGATCAGTCTCAACTGTTGTCAACACAACATTCGCCATTTTGGTTTTGGTATTTTGCAATCGATTCGCTGGGTGCCAGTAACTCACCGTAAGCCATTTTCGTGGGATATTTGTCGACGGTGTCTTTCAGAACGGTCATCGTAGTGATGGGCTTCTGTGCCAGAGGTCCCTTCTTCGCCATGTGCAGAGCCACCGGTTGGTCGATACGCCAAGAGATGAAACTCGTTGCAGGTAACGGCTCATCCGGGTCTTACAATGAACACAGACTACCGCAATAATTATCTGTCTGTCTGCCTGCCTGTCTGTCTGTCCGTGTGTGTCTGTGTGTGTCTGTGTGTATGTGTGTGTCTGTGTATCTGTCTGTATGCATGTCTGTATGTCTGTTTACATGTCTGTCTGTCTGAATACATGTCTGTCTGTCTGTCTGTCTGGCTGTCTGTCTGTCTGATTTTACAAATTTGGTCTTACATTTAAGTGGCGACATGGTCCACGAAGTTTTTTGCTAATGCTGTATTAATTTATGGACGAGCATGCTTTGTATTTACCAATTCTGGCATCGAAGACGGTGGGTTCGGCTAAGTTTTGGGTATCCAATAGCTTCTGCGATCGGCTTATCTTAGTCGGCGTTTTGTCTCCGGATTTCTTTCTTATGCGCTTACTGGAAGTTGACTTCCTTTCTTCTTCCTCGGAGCTTTTCAGGTCTTCGGTTTTCTCTGTCTTCTCGCTGGGCTTCTTCGAATCCGGCATGACGAGTAGTTCTGGACAATTCAACAATAAATGCACTTAGTTAAGTTTTCTGTTTGTGCTTAGTTAAGTTTTTGTTTGTGTTTACGCACTCGCATTGATTACATTAATTACTCTTATGTTCTAGATTAATAAATGAGTTGCTCATTATAATGCTGTCACCTATTTGTAATCCATGATGTAAACTGGTGACCTTCGTAGCGGAACATTTTGTTCGTTTAAGTTCAACCCATTACCATTGTGTGTGACAGACTCTAATTGTAATTGTTAATTATTTTAGTCATCAATAAAAAATCTCTCTCTCATAAAATGTACAATAGTTTAAACTCTTTTCTTAAGTCGGCGATTCAAATGCCTACAGTTGAAATTGTATTTGCGACTATTACTGAACGAGTAGGTGTAATTGTAATTGTAATTAATTTCTTATGCGCATGCGCATTCATAATTGTATTGGGACTTTAACTGTATTTATTTACTTACCTCTTTTAGCGGATTTATTCTCTGTCTCAGTGGACTGACTTTCCGGGTAATGACCCGATTATGATTTGGTGTTGGTGGGCCTTGGGCTGACGCCTTGTGCATTTGACACCGGCGCTTTAGAATTTGGGTTGCTAATTATTATTATTTATTATTTTATTAAACATTTTTATGATTAGGATGTCTTGTGGCGTAATTTTGGTGCGCATCGGTTGATGCCTTGCGCGTTAAACACCAGTGAGATAGAAGTTACACATTACAGTTCAGTTGTATCACACACATATTCAGTGCTTTTTTCTAGAAAAAAAGATTCCAGAGCTGAACAGTTATGGAATTTTGTGCTAAAATTTCATTATTTTTATCAATCAATAACCACTGAAAACAATGTAAAGTTGTAAACACTGAAACTGAATTAAAATGAGTTACATTATATTACATAATTAAAATAACTTAGTAACACAATCCTTTTATTAAAAACTAAATTATTTTTTATTAGCCGAAAAAGGTGCCGGAACGCATTTCCGGAGCGTTCCGTCTGAAAAAAGCACTACACATATTTACCATGAACAGAATTCCTGCTTTTAAGTAATTCTGCTCATATTTGAGCCTGACATTTCTTGCCAGAAAATTCCTTGTTTTGAAAGAACTGCTTTTCTAATTGCTCGCCGCCCCGCCTTTTATCGTCTCAATCTAACGGTGTTTCGAAATATCCTTTGATAAAACTGCATCTTCTTTGTTCATAAATAGCGTTACGTGAATCCCTTTGCCGCTAGATTTGGATTGCAACAAAATGGATAACTTAGAAAGTCATTTAAACTCTTTCGTAAACATTGCAAATCGTAAAGTTGAAAACTTCTAAACTGCGATCTAGAAACTAAGTGCCGAGTGATAGCTTATTCATGAGGACTGCGCCAAGTCACAGAAATTCTACACAGACGCCGTAGAAAGACAAGACCAAAATCCGGTTGTCAGAGGGGACTAGAGATATCGATAGATGGATAGATGGATGGATGGATGGATAGATAGATAGACTGATTGATTGATAGATAGATAGATAGATAGATAGATAGATAGATAGATAGATAGATAGATAGATAGAGAAATAGATGAATAGATAGAGATAGAGCGAGTGAGCGAGAGAGCAAGAGACAGAGCAAGAGAAGGAGAAGGGAAGGAGGGAGAGAGCGAGAGCGAATCTGTTACGGTTGTTTGTGTTTCGATTGTTTCTATATCTAAAGATTTTTTAAAAATGTAACTATAATTACCTCAAATGGCTAACAAGCACAAATACTGATCTTTCATTATATCTCTAAAATTCTTGATTTTCAAAAATAGTATATATATTAAGTCTAGCATATGGCTATAATAGGAAACGCATTATTAGACGAACTACTAGAATAAGATCCGAATTATTGCATTCTCACAGTTTCAGGATTTACTGTCAGCAAAATCTTCTAAGCGTTACCTTGACAACGTACATAGTAAGTCTTTTTGCGTCACAGAGACTTGTGCTGATGACTAAGTTATTATTTATTATAACAAACGTCACCCGGGTAACTTCTAGCCCAGCTTTTAATTACTAAAATCCGTATTGGAAAACTAGTTGATTATACGGAACTTGATTTAGCGCTTTTTAATGCCTCACAAAAGCTCTGCCTGCGCTAGTCTATGTGATGTTAAAGCCATTAAGAACAGAAGGTTTAAGTCAACAAAAAGTGTTCGGATAACTAGATGAGTCGCAATCTTTATCAGGAGCGCTATACAAATTTGTAATTACGATTATGATATGACTTTAAGCTATTGCAATATGATAACTTCGAAAGAGTCGCTATAGCTGTTCTAGAGTATTGCTTGGATACATTCATAAATCACAGAGGAGTCAAATGCTGCCCGCTTCTAAGTTGACGCTTGAGGGGTTGGGGTTTCGGAGGAGTTTAGCTGAAAGGAGGAAAAGGTTACCTAAGACGTAGGACAACAGTGAGATTTGGAAATAGTTTCCGATTGAATATCATTATACAGACAAGCGATGTTGACTGGTGTATGCACAGCAAGCAGGCATTTAAATTTATTCGGAACAATTGTAGAAATAACATAACAAATGCAATCGCTAACATCAACGAAATAGTATGTACATGTGCAAAGCAGGTTATTTACCACAGTAACTATGCTAATTCTCATCATGTAAACGAGTCTGCGTTCATGTAAAAGATGCAGTGTGCTTTGTAGATGCTCAACTACATTCTTCTTAAAAATAATTGGTAACTAGATTCAAGAAAGTTGCAGTTTTTGTAAACGTGTTCTTACTGCTCTTCAACGGTTGTATCATTAAATAGTAATACCAGTCTTGATGTGCCAACATTTAAATGAAACATTTATCATAGCGTTTAGCTTTTAGGATAATTAGCATTTCTTAAACACTGTGACAGGCTTTAAGAAGTGAACAGTTCGATTTATAACAAATGCATTATGCCCATTTATAATCACGAATCAAAAGATTGCTTAGGCCCTATTTGTCATAGCAGTGTGGGCTTCCAAAGAAACATTTGAACAGTAATTTCTGCAGGAACATAATTCATGTCAAGAAAATGCCGGATACATTGTTATCTGATACACGAGAAACACAAACACGTTGAAAAAGTTGTTACACTTTCTATTTGGACGTCTATATAAGCGTTCATGCAAACACGCAAAAAGTTGCTGCAATATTTAAAATATATAGCAATTGCTACATTTTGTACATAGTTGTTAAAATAAACGACCTATTTAAGTTGGTACCCAAAAAGGAACAATACCTTTATGATTTGCAACAAGCAACCTAATTTTAAGTTCTAAAATAACAACAGCCAAGAATCGGCAACGAAGTTTCCCGCCAAATGTTAAGTACAGTGGCGTAGCTAGTCTTCCGAGGGCCCTTGTGCAAGCTGAACTTTGTATAGTATGCTTTAAGTAATTGAGCAACAGCGCCTTGGCCCCTTGGGGGCCCAGGCGGCCCCTGGTCCCGTGGGTCCTTGTGCTTTGCACAACCTGCACAATCTATTGCTACGCCTGTGGTTAAGTATATAACTTAAACGTGTAGCGATAGAATGTTATAAGGTTTTAAAATCATTTAACAAGTTAAAGAGACAAAAGTAATTATCACTACCTGGTGTATTCTTCTGATTAATAAGACAAGAATTTGACTAATGCAGTAACTATGTAAGTTCCGATCCATTTACAGTGATTGAAAGAGAGCAACAAGTTGTATTTCTTATACAACCGTATCCTGAATGTCTGACGATATTACATGACCTGAATCTGCCTGTTCACTTAGACCTGCTTGATCTGGATCGTTAAGTCGATTCGCTTCTTCTCCGGCTGCACATTTCTTTTTGTAATTTGCTACATAAAGTAAAGTTGATTAATTCTTTTACTGGCATATCTTAAAAAGGTCGTCCGCATCTAATGCTGGTACATACAGTTATTTAGCACAGCATGTGCCATAAACAGACGTTAGATTACAGACAGCTTGAATGGTCTTGGTACTTTCTTTGAATATAATTAGGGTCACTATTCTGGATGCGAAAGTATCAAGTACACCAAATAGTTCCGATAGCCGCGCAAGATCGACAGAATAGCCTAAAACTGAAGGATAGTCTAAGTTGAAGTGCGGACGTCTGCAAAGGGGGCGGGTAATGCCAAATGCCGACAGATGCAGATATGGAAGAGGGACAGGTTCAAAGTAATTCATATTTTAAGGACGTCTCTTACAGTCGACCCCAAAACGCAACAGCAAAGAAATTGTTTTATCCAATTTCAAAATAACAATTTCAGTTCAATAGGACATATCTACAATATGCTGCCTATTTTGTTTTCAAATTGTCTTTACACCTGTTTAGGCTCGGTAGGTGTCCACACCATATAAGTTACCAGAATCTGACTAGGAGAGTTTTAAATCTCATGCTGCATATTATTGTACATTTATATTTTAGACAAATGCCTGGCGATTTTATTTTTCATGCATTGCATGTAATAGGTTGTGTTCCGTAGTCTACATCTTGGCATAGACGGTGTTTCACAATCTAATTGCATAACTGCATTATCACAAAACTCAATAAATGTCTATTGCATTCTATGTTCACTAAAGAGAATTCGCTTTTACCTCTATATATGTAGTTTTGATAAGCCAGAACTACGATGACTGCAACGAGCAAACAGATTGCTAGAATTGGGATTGTCAGATACGCTTTCGAATCACTTTCGGTGTTTTCTGAAGACGGACCTGTGTTTTGACAGTTTTGAAAAAGTTAAAAAATCACTTTATTAACATTTTTGTTCAAAGACATAACACATGTATGTATGCATTCATCTAGAAACTGAACGGATTGCCTATTGAATATCTGTCAAAGCATTAACCGGGTTGGTGTTAAAGTTCATTGAGAACAACAAGATCACGTGCTAGCAAACAATCGTAGTAATCGTAAACTTGAGAATTTCAACAGCGCCCAACGAAAGCTAAATCGCAGAACCATCTTATTCACAGGTACTTAGTCAAAACAAAATCGATAGGCAGAAAGGGTTCGGTTTCAGGTCAAGAACCAGGAGTCAGGCAGGCAGACATTCGGACGGCTACGGTGGATGGTGTCTGAAATTTGAGCGGGAAGAGAGATAAGGGAAAGAGGAAGAATCACGATTAGATTTTTGGAAAAGTAATGTTTTCAGTTTTGAGTGAAAGACCAGCGCAGAAATTGCAAGAGATGAAGTGGATTGAGGATGAGGAATGATGACAGCCGGATGAAGTCCGTAGCACACGGTTACCCTCCATCACAGATGGCAGAAGACAGCGTCCCGATGTCCCTCTGGCCTCATGTCTCTGCAAGACAGGCAATCGTCAGTAGTCGCCCGATTGGTCTTAGAAACTTTCTGTGTTGATGGTCAACGCTACTCCAGAGGCTTTGTTTTGCCGTTGCATCATTGACCCCGAGATTGCCCCGTTGTTGATTGCACTTATGAGAATAGGCCTTGAAAAAGCCTTCCAAACAAGTTTGAATCTAAAGCAGGCTTGAGAAGAAAACTCCTAAACACAGACTTGGACGCAGGAGAAGTCCGAACACGAAAATTAGCGAGCAAATTTCTCCAATGACGAACCAGTTTATTCAAAAGAGCATGAAGCATTAACAACGGGACGCCGGATAGGAGCCTACGTCTATTAATTTGGCTGCGATAAATGAATTCCATACCTTCTAACTAATTAAAATTCATGCTAAATAAAAAGGAGAGAAACATAATAGCGCCAAATTTTAGAAACTAAGCTGAAACCAGTAAACAATCCTAGAAATAATGTCTGATAAGTACCTGAACGCTGATGGGCATATCTTGTCCAGCAATAATGCGCAGACTGTGTCTACCGAATCAGTATGTCTTTTGTATGAAACAGAGCTCGTATGGGTTCCCCGTTGGCCACGTCCCTTGAGCCAATATTTGGCCCGCATTGTGCCATTGGTGGCAGTTGGTGGCCAGCTATTTTCCCAATGTAGGCCCAGTTAGGGCAGCTGTAAGAGCTATAGGTTATCGCAATTGTGCCTTATTTTAATAAGGTCTGATAATTACCAGATAATTATTTCTTAGTAATCGTAATCGTAATTCCGAGATTTCTACAGCGCCCAACGAAAGCTTATTCACAGGCACTCAGTCAAAACAAAATCGATAGGCAAAAGGGTTCGGTTCCAGGTCAAGATCCAAAAGTCAGACGGAGAGACAGCGTGGCCGCTATGGGTGGTGGTGTTTGGGGTTGGAGAGGAGAGAGAGATAAGAGGAAAAAGGGGTGTCAGGATAGGATCTGTGAAAGTGGAATGTTTTCAGTTTTGAGTGAAATAAATAGTAAGTGAAATAAATATAGTTTGTCTGATAACTATCAGACAAACTCCTAATTATTGGCTGCTGTAATAAAACATCACTTTAAGAAACTACCAAATAACTAGTCATGCATTGGTAAAAGGCATGCATAAAATCCGGGAAATTGGATACAATTCTTAGTTTTAAAAAAAAACATGGAAAATCAGGGTAACTAAAATCGTTGGATGGCATCCTCGGAAATGCAATCGAAGATCGGCTTGAGCTCATTTCAAAATGTAAAATGCAACCCTTATTTTTCTATAACGCTTGTATAGTTATAATTTATCAACCTGGAACTCCTTGCGCCGTAGTGGAATCTACAAGTAAAATAAGCCGTTTTAATTTTTTGAACATTACTTATAGATCAATAACATTAGTTTTAATAATAAAAACCTCAAATAAGCATTAATCAAGCAATATTAGTTACGAAGATTTAAACCGGGCTTTGGATGCTGAGACAAACGATTAAATGGTTTCAAACATTATTTTTCATTCACTTATCCTGAACATTTATATAGCGCCCCTCAAAGGATCTCCTCATAGCTCCCCTCTACCCAGAAGCGCTTCCAGCCCAGCCCTGCGAAGGAAAACAGTTGTAAATGCTGGGTAAAGGTGTATGGAACTCAAAGTGGTGTCCCTGGCGAGAAGGATGAGTAGAGCTAGAGGGAAGCTATTCAAGGTAGATAGCTCAACGAATGAAAAGGCACACCACTGCATTGTCGAAGTGCGTGCAAAAGGAAAAAATATGTTCATCTCGGTCATGAAGCGAAGATTTCTGCAGACAGCAAAACCTGAAACACGCAAGTAGGGCAGGCACATTTCCCAAATCCACAGCAGACACATTTTCTCTGATCCTCAGCGTACATTAGTTGGGATCTCGTGACTTAATTTTACCCCCGGTGTTGCAGTCTTAACCT
The DNA here is from genome assembly GCA_964023275.1 of Norana najaformis. Lineage (NCBI taxonomy): Eukaryota > Metazoa > Annelida > Clitellata > Crassiclitellata > Hormogastridae > Norana > Norana najaformis. The sequence continues at coordinate 5,918,362 of OZ029914.1, read as the reverse complement.
AATGGCAATATTGGTTGAACTGTGAAGATACTAGTTCATTTCAAGCAGTAAGCTTATAATCAAATTTAAGAATATCAAATCGACAATTCTTTGCATTGTAAATATTGTAAAGGACTAATTTGCTTACTAGGAACAAAAGCAAACGAATGCACGCTGCACCGTTTGCCTCTGAAGTCGCACTGGGCTTCGCATGTGTACAAACCGGGTTTCCCCGGCGTCAGACTCATGTTGTTTGAGACTGTTTCTTTAAATTGTCTCCAAGTGAAGGTGCATAGCTGTGATGTTTCCTGGGAACAGATCACTTCTTCGTTCAGAGCCGCCTCCGTGGCTGATTGATCCGTTAAAGCGTCTGAAATATAACAATAGAACATACCATTGCATTTGAGAACTACTGCAAATTCTGCAAATGTACAACAGCGTGTTCAATACTGCAAAAGAGTTAGTTACCCGGACACTTAATATAGCGCTTATTAAATATCTGACGAAAGCGCTGGAATTACAGTATGGTTCACGTTTCTACACATTTGCTTTTTCTCCTCACTCTTCCAAACGTTTGAGATTGTTAACAGTGATTAGTTGATGCTAATGATGCTCGGACAGCTGAGAAGATGCTCATTTGCACACACATAGAACCCGAAAAACAAACTTCCATTCAGCTTGACAGTTAAGTCAAGTAACTGTTTTGTGAGACGATGAGAAGTGACGATAACTGAATGAAGCATTCCCAGCAGACTATAGTTAACCTAGGCTTTACGTCAAACTACGCCTTAACAAATACCTTTAATTAGAACAAGAGCTCCGACTTGACGCTGTGAATACGACTCTAGCAAGCACAATTAAGCTAAGCATTTTTGACCGTGGTCAGTACTTACAACGAGTGGCAATATGTGAATGAGTAAATGCTTACACAATATCTTCACGACCTCGGAAGAGCAAAGGATATGTTGATGTGTAGTGGAGGAGTTTGTACGACAAACATAAGTCGAGTTGTTCATCTGCACAGTACTTTTAATTGTTGCTGAGCAAATGACACTCTTTCCTTCTTCCCTATGATGGGTCTTGCAAGCTGTTTCGACTGTTTCATTTCTAATTCCCGTCTTAATCCACTCCAACTTTGGTTCAATGTCGCCATTATATGTTACACTGCAGGTCAGATTAAGAACTTCTGGTTCGATGTAGCAGTCGTTTGGTCCAAAGATTCCATCAGGTCTCATGTTCGAACTGTAAACTCCGTCTCTCTCTGCAAAAACAGGCAAAGATGTTATACTTGGCACTTGTACTTAAGTCCAGTTTTTAAGTACGTGTACTTGGAACCAGAGTACTTGTACTCGAGACTTTACATGTGTAAACAAAGATATTTAGCATGAAAACACCCTGTAGATTAACAACTCGATAGGCTTTTACATATATTCTGATTGGTTAATAGTCATCGGCTGTGACTTTGACATTTTTACATTTCATTGACGCAGGTCGTGTTTATGTGGACTGTGAACCATGTCTCGATTTAAATTTGCTTCCGGAAACAGCAACATCGTGTGGTACTTCTGCCCCCAAAAGTCTAAGATCGATGGTACTACACAGCAACTGAACAAATTTGATTCATCGAATTCTCTCCACCTACAAAATTCTGTCATACAACGTAGATGATTGATACGTAATGTAGATTTTGTATTGTATTCTAACCTATTCTTCATTTAACATATTAACTTATTTTAATTAGGCGTAAACGTCCTCAAGTAGTAAGCCTTTGTGTAATTTATGGCTGTAGCTTACAAACATTACTTTTAAAAGCATTATAAAAATTCCAATGTTAGATCAGACTATGAATGGCAAATTTAAACAAATACAGTACAGCTGGATTATACCCTAAACTGAAAATACTAATGTGTTGGCCCAAGGGCGTCAGCATAGATTTTAGAGTGGGTTAGGCGACATTAAAAATGAGGGGGCATGTAAGTAGGACTGTGATTTATGTGGCCCTAAATTTTGACAATTTCTAGTCAACAACACTTAGATGATAGGAGGCATGCTGCCTAATCTCTATGCTGACGCTCTTGTGACGGCCGGTATCTCTACGAACCTAATACAATCAGCTCAGCTGAGTCAGACGAGGCACGAGCAATGATCTCTTCATCATAACAAGAATATGATCCTGCATCTTCCAAAGTGACATTAAGAATGATCAGGTTGAAAGACACATTAGTAGTATAGTTATCCAGCTGAAACCTGTCTATATACGGCTTTTGAATTTCTCCCTGGAAGAAAACATCGGAGGCAACTTTTCTCCAACGACCATTTTGATTTCGTATTGAACAGTTCAAAAAAGCAGTTTGCCCGACGATCGTCTCTGTATATTCCGGTTTTGCAAGAAACTCCGATGTACCTATTGAGATAAAACGAATCGATTTATTTCTTTATATGCGAGGTCTTTTAGCACAATGCAGAAATAAAAGTTAAGCTATGTTATAATAATAATATTATTATTATTGCTGTTGTTGTTGTTGTTATTGTTATTATTATTACGAACATTTGTAATGCGCGCACTCACAAAATGCGAATTAGTCGTCAGGTCAAATGAAGTTATATATGCAGAATGTTGAAAGCCAATGAGAAATGGTGAGTTTTGAAACGTGTTTTTTGAATAAAGAAAGAGTGTTCGAGATTTGAATAGACATTGTTAGTAGATTCCTTATTCCATTCTTCAGAGGCAGCGGCGAGGAATGCACGAGTGAACTGAAAGTTATGCATCGGTGTGGCTTAATGTATTCGGTATTAAATACTGAATTCAAAATGTGAGATTTTAAGAAAAAAGATATCAGCGACAAACATAAACCAACCATATGCATCGTTAGGGAAGAAATGCATTATCTTACCTGTATTGAACTTTAACAACGTAATTATAAGTGTAATCCAGGCATGACATAGTAATTTATTCATTTCATTCTACACAAATAAAAAGATACACAAAATAATGCATGCAATACATTGCAATTTAATGAGACATTAATTAAGTGCCTTATCAAGGAAAGTCCTCAATAGAAAAAGTTTAGAAAAAGCATCTAGATCGGATCCAGAAGAGCATAGAGGGTTGAAATTTCTGCACAACAGTTTTATAACAGGACTATATACAAATCCAAATGTTTAAAAATATCCTGAAATATTTGGAAAGTGTGTAACATTTCGGTTTGGGTCGAAATTTACGATATAAAAACCAGAAATAGGTTCATGTTGAAGGGTAGACATCATTTCCGACCTAGGTGTCTGTGGTAGCATGGCCAAGAGTTCAGCCTCGGGCAAATTAAAAATTAGACTTTCATTGTATACTTTAGGGGCAATCCAGATCTTCACGATCAGCTTCACGAAACCATTTAAGTGTCCCCGACATAAGAGACTATCGGATTGTGATCTCCCGTATCTGATTCAGAAAGTAAATACCGGCCAGTATACCTGTTGCATTATTTCACAAACAAACATCTGGCTTGACACCTTAGTCAAGCAGCTTCAGACCTACATGTATTTATGCTGACTTGCTTTTGTTGTCCAACGACGGTGACTCACCAACGCCTACGGTTCCCCACTCAACCAATGGACACATGACTTGTTAACAAAAGCGTTACTTACTTAATTATAACCGTGAAAATACGAAATTTTAGGAATGAGTGTAAATGGCAACACAAGACTTTTTACATAGATAAAAATGGCAATTACTGAGAGTCAATACTTTACGTAAAACCTTTTGCTGGCACTAATATTTAAAAGATATTGGCATTTCATATTTTCTATATTAAATGCGTCAGTTGTAATATGCTATCAAAGACTTCAGACTAATTCTTAAACTTCAGTATGAAGTAAATATATATGTAGTTTATATAAATATGCAGTTTATACATGCATAAAACCACACATTATATAAAGATTTACATACATAGACAATATTTATGATTAACTGCAGTGTGAACTTATTATAAGCATGCACGGAATTCAGCTTAATATGGCTAAAGCAATCATGACGATGAGCCAATTTAAGCTTTGAGCCAGGCCAAAGGTTTGCCTCAAACTTTTCTGGGAGAATTGTCGGATTGGATCTTGTCTAAACCTATGTGGCACTATGGGAAAGTTGCATAAATCTTAAATCTACGTCACGTTACCCGAATCTGATCTTCAAGAATACGTCTATTACTAATATAATCATCCAGATGGCTTACCAAAGCTCAACCGCTATGCAGTACAAATTCTGGATCTTTTTGCACGCAACACCTTCCACCGAGGGCCTATCTAACTGTCTGGCCTTTAGCTTTCTAATCGGCTCCGACCAACTTTGCTTTGAATGAGCGCCGTTAAAAAGGCTAACGTCGATTCAACTGTGCTTCTTTGACCATTGAAGAAATGGGTATTTTACGATTAAGCTAAACGAATCCTGTTTCACTCTTTCAAAAACGCTATTTTCTAAATTAAAATGGACTTGCGGTTGTTCCTAATTTCCGACAACTCACAACTGGAGACAAGCCAAGGAGAGAGACGGTTGGCAATGTGTTGCGGACACGGCTATACTCCACAGAGGAAGACGCCAGCGATTATGACACGGATGTGCCTAGGATTCTATCGAATGGAACTATGACAACGTGTCGTGTGTGTTTGTTATTGGATGAGGCCGCGTGCTACAGGTGACATAACTTAACTGGTCGCCTATTTGGGTCACCGTGTGAAACCGAAAGGTAATTCCAACACTACGGCTGCATGCTAAATTGCGTTACAAAGGTGTTTCTTGGGCAGGGAAAACAAATTAAGACTTACCAGGCAACGAGTGACTCTCGAAGACGTGACCAAAAACGTAACGAAGTTAATTTCTTCAGAATTTCAAACGGAATAAAAGTCTAACAAAGAACAATGAGAGTGTAAAGGTCCCTGCTGGTTTTTTTAAAACAGTTTAGGCTATTTTTATCTGGGAAAGTCTGCTTGGCCATACGCTGGTATTCGCAACTAAGCAGTTAACTATGGGCATTAATAGCCGTTTATGAATAGGTGATATAACTGAAGTAACCGTATTTTTAAGGTTTTGTAGGCCTACTGTAATCATATACCATTTAGTTCTTGGTGACACAACTACACTAGGTTTCTTAAGGAATAGATAGTGTCAATGCTTTACTGTGAAGATGATCTCAACTTTTTCGCGAAGTCGTAATAATTTTACTATTTGTGAATATGTAAATGCAATGTATGTTGTCTAATGTATTACGGACCAGAAGCTCTGACCATGATGTCAGTTGTCAATATGGATGGGACTCTGTTGTTGTCTACACATCATATGGGTGCGACGGCCAGCAAGTAGTAGCATTCCAGGTTTGTCTCAAAGGCGCCCTTCGCTGGTCTGAATGTTACGAGAGTTCATTAAGAATAACAAGAATGATACTAGAGTTCATTAAGAATAACAAGAATGATACTAGAGTTCATTAACAATAACAAGAATGATACTAGAGTTCATTAAGAATAACAAGTTTATCTGTAAGCAACTGATTTTCGAATAGTTTAGGGTATATATCATTGTATCTTATTACGAGACGTTCGGGTAACAACAAAATGCTTTTTAACTTTACAGACTTAGCTCTTTTGGAGTGGGTAGTTATCGATACCTCAGCTTGATAAGTGGTGTAGGAAATAATATTTGATATTTGCTTCTTTCGGAACTTTTGATGGAGATTAAGGATACCAGGCCTACATCTAAGCTGGATGCCTAAAGTGATTTAGATATTACTGTTAATATTCATCCGCATATATGTCAGAACCATTTAATTTTCGTCTGATGATCAATCAAGTATGTTTTGCAGCCATGTAATAGTAACTTGAACGGTACAATTTCTAATATCATATAGCGACATTTGCAGGATATCATTGAGACACTGAGATATGTAGAAGTCCGAACTATCATAAAATCCCTCTGAATTCGATATCGTGATACATGCTTCTAATAGTAGGCCATAGCCATATCGATGCCCTATATAGCCTTGCATAATTATTTTGTGTGGCAAATGCTATAGATCCTGCATACTGGAATACTGAGTATTGTTTGTCATGGTGCCTAATATATTCTGCATGAGATACTAAAAATGAGGTCAAAGGCTCATATGAAACAATGCAGTGAAAGTCTATTAACATTGAGTCAATACATACACGCCTATGTAACAGAGCCCAAGAAGCTTTACATATATTGTAAATCCAATATAGACATGGACACTTTAACGTAAGGCAAGGGAATATGAGGTAGGGCAATAGAAGACAAGGCATGGCAAACAAAAATCAAGGCAAGGAAATATTAAGCAAGACAATAAGAAATAAAGCAATGCAAGGCCAGGCAATATAGGGCAAGGCCGTATGAGGCAAGGCAATATAAAGCAAGGCAATGTGAGGCAAGGCAATATTTAGGCCATATGAGGCAGAATCAGAATAAGAAGTAAGGCAATGTGAGACAAGGCAATACTAAGTCAAAATTAGACAGGGCAATATAAGGCAAGGCATGGCAAGCAAAAACAAGGCAAGGCAATATAAAGCAAGACCATATGAGGTAAGACAATATAGGGCGAGGCAAACAAAACAAGGCAAGGCAATATGAAACAAGACCATTATGAGGTAAGGCGATATTAGGTAAGGCAATATAAAACAAAGCAATATAAGACAAGGCAAGCAAATAAGGCAAGGTAATATAACGAAAGCCAATATAAGACGATGCATGGCAAGCAAAAAACAAGCCAAGTTTACGACTTGCTGTTGTGGATGTCCTGTTGTTTGTTGACTCTAACTTGGTGCGTCGTAATAAGGAAGGCGACGTCGGCTGCTAAGAGAGCCACTTTCCCGGTCCAGATCATTGTACAGGGGCTCCACTGACCAGCGGTCATCTGGTCAAGCAGACGAGGCGGTGTGTGTCATCTTGTACAGGGCCGCATCGTACTTCAGCAACGAGGTCACGGTCAGCAGTACGTGGAACATGCCAAGTCCGTACCCGAAAAGATCGAACACACCCGGAGCAAGACGCTCGGGGAGGTTGGAGGCGTAGAAGAGAGCGGCCACGAGGGAGACCATGAGGTAGTGGAGATGTCTTGAGAGGTGTCCTTCAGGACACTTGGTAGGCGCCTCTTCATCCGTCTGCAAGCAGTCGTAGTAGATGCGAAAGACGAAGGGGTTGTGACGTACAGAACGTGAATCCCCACGGATCCCAACTTGAGCAGGTCCTTCGCCAGCTGGGTCGAGTACGGTCTGAGCGGAAGAAGTTTGGTAAAACCACACCACACGCAGACGAAGAATCCGAGGATGAAGTTGATGTCGACGAAGAAATGACTCGCCAGTTCGTAGAAGCGACTGGTTCCGGCGAAGTGATAGCTCACGAGGCCAGTCCCCATGACGTTCAGTCCGATGCCGATGTAGTCCAGCTGTCACATGGTCATGTGCACGAGCTCGGACTTGGAATGCAGCAGATGAGCCAGGACGCTGAGCACGGAATAGGCCAGAGTGCCAAAGGCGAATCCCAGCAATGCACATTCCTGAGGATTTGTAAAGAGATCGACCTGAAGACTGCAGTCGTAGATCTTATAAACGAAGAGGAAGAACGCCAACAGATGACTCCAGATATTGAACGTCTCGTTGTGGATGTGAAAGAGACTGTGAATGTAGTACATCAACGACTGGTTGGAACGCCGATAATAGTTGACGATGAACGGTTTTCGGTAGATGGAGCCCACCTGCTGGTCAGTGACCGTGGGCTGGACGTAGGACCACGGAAAGAACTGATGTATGACGTCGGTTATTGATGACGTAAATGTCATTCTGCAGCTGTCGAAGCGCCAACCACAGAGTACGCAAAAGACGAGTCACAAACAAGATGTAAACTTAGACAAGTTTCTCCGCTCTACCGCGCACGAAGCAGAGTATAATGCACCGTGAGTTCAACTCTTTTCATTGAAAGTTGTTGATGTTTATTCATTGTTTGTAAATGTTCGTGACACAGTTAAAGATCGCAGAAACATTGAAACGAAGCATAATGACTGCAGACTTATAGTCTGTATACCAAGGTCAAATGAGAACATTTTCATATGTGCTACACATGACGTTGATACTGAGAAAGGCCTCATATAACCTAGGCCAACGCCCCATCTGTTTATTGCACTCTATAACCTATTAAAATAAGAAATACGAGGACACTAAGACTAAATGACTTTTAATTGGAGTGCTTGTTGAACTATTTGTTGTTAAAGAACTAACGTCATTTAGATGTAAGAAGATTCGGCTCTGACTAGCTTCTCTTTGTTGTTTGTTTATTGCTCCAAAACAGAATAAAACATTGCAAATGTAAATAACACAAACACCTATCTGGATGCAAAGGTCTACCCAAAAGGGGCCAAGGCCCCGCTAATTTAGGGCAGCCTGTAACACAATAATATGTAGATGGCTAAGGACTTATATATGAACAGCTAATCAATTCCTAACTAAAATAAAAACAACATCTGTCAACAAAGAAAAGAAATGGCACTCTTGAAGTGACACTATGCAAATTTCTAATTTCAATTGCAATTACATTTATTTTAAGACTTTGTACTAAAATTAGAATGAAGTGAATGGCTATAAGAGAATGGTTTTCAATCATAGGCATTATATGTTGCCTCTGCATAATGATCAGCAGCTAAATTAGTTTTGGAGATATGCATTGGGTGTCCTGTTCCCTTCGCAGTCATCCGTTGTGCATTACTATTTTACAATTGGGCCTGTTAGTTAACCATACACTGTTCTAACAACATTATTGCTATGCTATGAGCGACAATACTCCTAACTTCCTCATTGTTGAGGATGTGTTATGATGTGCAAAAGAAGGCGTATTTTAAGGTCAGTTTCGTTATTACCTTACTGACAGAGGTCCAACATTTGAAGTTATACAAATAAATAAGCAAATTATTCAGCTTTGTTACCCTTTTAAGTCTTTCGGACTATAAGGCAAAGAAGAGAGAAACGGTTACTAATAAAAGAGTTTCATACGTGGAATAATGCACTAATAGAAAATCGTTAAATAAGGAAATAAGTATTCCTGAAATAAGTATGTATGCTTGTATGTATGCAAGTTAGTAAGTATTCTTTATTCGCCCGAGAGAAAAGCCCACGTTTTAAAAACAATAGTGCATGCAAACTTAACAGCAAACACGTGAAATCTTGCATAATATCATCATCATTTCATTTTTTGCTTCACAAAAAACAACAGCTTGAACATATTACATAAAATATTCAGGTTTCATACAACAGGCAGACCCAGAAAGAACCATTGTTCCACTTATTTGGGACGCCCGCATCACATGGAAGTCTACTTGAAATTATGAATAATCAACTTCATAGGCCTATGGTCCAGCTGAACTTCAGAACCTTTGTAATAATAACAAAAACTTAACTAATAAAATGAATTAATTCGCATAAATTCAATTATTGTGTTTTTTTTCAAATATGCACGTATATAAGGTTTAAATAATTTATATTGGGCAGAATACGAATGTCATGAGATAAATTCTTCCATGGAGAAGGACCAACGCATCTGATAGAAAATAGACGAGTGTTTGTGAGGGCATAACTTCTATGAAAATTACCCTTCGATCTGGTATTATAAATATGCCATTTGGTATTTTTGCAATTACATCACTGAGTGCTTAGCACCAAAATGAGGTTTGTAACAGGCGTATTATGTTCCACTGCATGGAATGATACCTTTGCACAGAAACAACTAGGAATCAGAATGACTAAGCGCAATCTACAGTTGGCAACATCAGGTATGCACAATTGAATTAAGGCTTAATAGGCAAGAAAACATTCTTATTTAATGTGGATGATTTCCTTACTGTTCTCTGCATATCAATGAATTTTTATTTGAGATTGAATACCAAAACTTGACCATTGTAGAATTCATCTTTTCTTTTGTGAAATGACTTCCTACTATTCTCTGAATATCAATAAATATAGTATTTTTATTTGAGATTGAATATCAAAACTTGGCCATTGTAGAATCCCTCGTCACAATCAGCTATGAACAGTCGACTATTTGTCTCATCCACTAACAAAGTACGAGGAAGTCGTATCTTTGTGTTTTTCTTTGACAGCAGTTCAGCCGTTAATTCGAGACGGGAATTTAGCAGCAAAATGCGCCCGTTATTCCGATCTGTCACAAATATGCTATAGTTTTTATCGACGGCCAAATAAGTTGGAAAGTCGATCTGCCCGACCCCGGCACCTTTTGGTCCTCCGAACGACTTTAACAAACTCCCATCATTGTCCATTATGCATACTCTATGTGTAAGTTCTTTGTCTATGCCGTAACAAAACGCTAAGTGACCGTTGGGCAATTTAACAGCATGAATCGGATGTATGTTAGTATGTTTGATTTTTGTCTGATGGACCACATTCCAGTCCGGAGTATACTCGATAATTTTTCGACTTCTATTGAAAGTCACGAGGAGGTTGGCGTCTTTAGTAAGAGATAAACGACACTCATCATCTGTTAAAGACAGTCGTTGTATGTCTTCTTTCCCACTCGAATCAAGTCTCAGTAATTTGTTTTCGAGGTTTCTTTCAGTCCAATCGACGATGTAGATCCGTTTAGTTTTGTGGCAAGCTACAATGTCGCCTGGGTCAAAGACGTAATATAGCTTTATGTTGCGACTGTGTTCAAATGTCGACAAGTCGTAGACCTCAACCTCTGGATGAGCGTCAGTTATGACGAACAGTTCGTTGTCTAAGACGGCCACTCCACAGGTACCGAGTTTCTTGTCTCTCTCTACTGCTTGTGTTTGAATTGTCTGATGATGTTCAACTTTGTAGTCACTTGGTTCTGTATTGTAAGATAATTGAAGAACAAATTACATGATTACATAATTACGTGTGCTCTATATTTCTGAAGTCCAATTTTGTAGTGCTTGGCTCTGTGTTGTAAGGGAATTGGGTAAAAAATTACATGATTACATGTGTTCTGTATTGTTAAAGTTCAACTTTGTATTTGCTTGTTTCTATATTCTAAGCGAATTCAACAAAACCAAATACACAATAAAAGCTTTCAATACTAAATTGCAGAAGAGTACATTTAAGCTTAGTATTATAAAATGTCTTATGACTATATGTTACGAATGAATAAACAGAATGAATACTAGGTATGCAATTATATTTGCATGTACTGCATACAGACAATTCATTATCATTTTTTCTATAGTCTCACATTTAGTATTGCTCCCTTCCAAACAATTTACTGAGACGAATCATAAAGCAATGATGTACTTAACAATGCAATACATACTCTTGTCTTATCTATGAAACCTTCACTGGTCTTGGATTTTCAGCAGACTGCCGTAAAAGAATGTAGTCGGTGCATTTTAGAACAAGCTGAACTTACTAAGTGGGCTAGTCTTGCCTCGCTAAGCATATCTTGAGTATTCAACTTCTGTTCAAGATTTTTTGAAAGTAATCTCTTTCGAATTGTTGGCCAATTTTGGTTAATATCGCCTGTTATATAGACACCATCTGTAGATTGATCTAAATACCAGCATTTACCTTTGGGAGGCAAGTATAAACTGCGACCAAGTTCATTTTTTCTTTCGACCAGCCTTTTGATTTCCTCTTCCAATGTTCTTTTCTTGCCCTCCACTTCCTCCAGTTTCGTTTTAAGATCATTCACTTCTGAAATTCAGAGAAAAGAGGAAACCGTTCATTTAACAACTGAGAAAGTTTACAACACTTTTTAGGTTAGTATAAAGTTCTATCCCGATTAGTTAAAAATCCAATAGATGCGATATTATCGAATGGTGAAAGAACAGTTTAACTTTGGATTTCAAGTCGCGGAGAGGGTGAGTATGAACAGAGGAATGATGCGAATGTATTGGACATCTAAACCACAAAGATAGACCTAGCTAATGCAATACTGATTTGATCGACCACATAATATTATTTGGCTAAACTACTTTACCAAATTGTAAGGTTACATTTCCAAGATAAAATAAATCATCGAATCGCCACTTGAAATAGCTAAACATAGCACATCTGGGGGTGAAATACTTTTGCTACATCAAGCAAGAAAAATGATGTCAATGGCGCTTTCACTGCAATATGTATGAAAAGATAAGTTGAGTTGAGGTAAGAAAAGGTAGACTAAGGTAAAGAATATAAGGTATGGTAAGGTGAGTCAAGGTAAAGTAAGATAAATTAAGGTAAGATGAGATAAGTTATGCTAGGCTAACATGATATTAAGTAATTCCATAGGTATTACACGCTTCTATCAGCAGTAGTCATCTGAGCAGTTATTGGTTGGCTAGTTTTCTTTAGTTTTTTACTGACAGTATTTCTAAGTAAACACTGCACAATACAGATGCTGCCAGTAAAAATAAAATTAATTATTTTAGAATCAGTAATGACTTACAGTAACTACAAGTCGGCTTTGGCAAAACTACACCCCGCCAGACTTTAAAAAATGAGACTTTGAATGCCGCCTATTCGGATATTTGCAGTTTAATTAAATCAGTGTTTAAAATTTGCGTCAACTTGAACTAGCTCTACAGAATATTTGAATACAATTTCAAGATCTAAAATACTAGCACCATGGAACCAATTTTAAAATAAAGTAAGTACCTGATTTTAGTCTTTCTTCAAGATCTGCTTTTTGTTTAAGTTCACCTTCTTTCGTCAACAATTTGTTCTCACGATCATTAATCTGTTTTTCCAATTCTTCAATCTTATTCTTACCTTGAAAGAAAAACATCTTTACCTTTTGGAAGTTCATTAGAACTATAGTCGTTAAAGAAATGAAAGCCTACATGCATGTGAAATAATGTAGAGTTAATTCCTATGCTATCCGCAACATCTTGAACATATAAAGTGAGATTAATAATCAGGTTATACTATGCTAATATTTCAGAGTATGTTGAACTTTAATGTGCATATAAGACAACTTTAGACACGGTTTATTTATGTTACACTGTAATAAAATATTATTTAACATGCATATTTAAGTATCTCACACCAAAAAATTGTAAATTTGTTGTGTGATAGTAATTTATTTTAATAATAGTATATATTGTTCAGTAGACATGTGGCTCTTTCTTAGATGATATCTTCATCCGCATTAATGCATTGCAGATCATTAAACGGTTATGCCTGACGTAATAATTTCTTGAAACCACTACAGTCACTCTACACATTAATTGATTCCATGTCAGAATTATAATTTCAAGGTCTAAATACTGGCAAAATGGAACCATATTTAAAATAGATACCTGATTTTAATCTTTCTTCGAGATCTGCTTTTTGTTGGTCACGTTCAGCTTCTTTTGTCGACCGTTCGTTCTCGCTATCAAGAATCTGTTCATGCAATTTTTCAATCCTATCCTTACCTTGAAACAAAAACAAATTTTCAATCTGGGAGTTTATTAGAACTGTAGTCGTTATTGAAATGAATTAGATCCTACAGGTATATATGAATCGATGTAGAATTGATTCCTATGCTACCTTTAATATCTTTAGCCTTGAGCACGTGAAGTGAGATTAACATTCAGGCTATACTATGTTAATATCTCAGAGCATGTTTAACTTTTACTGGCAAATAAGACAACTCTAGACACGGTTTATTTATGTTGCACTGCAATAACATATCATTTAACATGTATATTAATGCGTCTTATCCAGAAATTGAAAATTTGTTGTGTGAATTTAATTTTTTAATATATAGTATATATAGTTCAGTAGACATATGGCTCTTTCTTAGATTTTTTCATCCGCAATAATGCACTGCATGTCAGATGCAATAATGTCTTTAAACCATTACAAAGATTTTGTACATTAATTGCAGGTCACCAAGACAACATACTTGATTGCAGCTCATTTTTTAGACGTTCAGTTTCCTGTCTGTCAGCTTCGCGCGATATTTGCTCTTTGCGCAATTCATTTCTTAACCTTGAAATCTCCTCCTCCGGCCCTAAAATGAACAAGTCGTAAAGACACATGGCTAAAATAAATTTTGGAACAAAACTTCGATTAGACCGTAATGGTAAACACTAAATTTTATAAAACGTTATTTAAAAGCTGAACGCATCGCACTACGTTATGAACAATCACTACGTCAGGTCAGATGGGTTGTCCTCACATATATATATATACATATATATACAAACACATATATATATGTATATATATACTTCTGGTTTAAATGACCAATCGCATTTCGACCAGGCTGCTGCAACGGATTATGAGTCGGACTGCAGTTGTATTTCAAGCGATCATCGACTGAGGCCTTGCGCATTATTATAGCGGCGCTACAGAAGTCATTAGATTACACTAGACTAGATTATACTAGATTAGACTGGAAACCTTATAAATAACTAGATCCGGTTGCATGTGTGCGCGAACAACAGGTCCAAGGGCGTTACACGGAATCCCTTCAGCAGGCTCTAACCCGCAATCGCTAGGACTACAGACAAAACGCACTACAGGATAGACCACCGTGCTGCATAGTAAACCATTGCGTCGTTTATTACAATTCCTGGCTCAGCAGATGGACAAATGACGTCTTAATAAATCCGTTACTATTTTTCTTATTGAATTGTTGTTTTCGTCCTTGAATTTCAGCTACATTATGCTTCAATTAGAGGACTATGCCTCCGAGGATTAATGCTAACAGTGACATTGAAAACAATTGTATGACTTATATACATTACATGGACTAATGTCATGCCCTTGAGTTCTTCTTACCTTTACTGATTGTGATAAGTTGCTGTTCTTCATGTGCTTTTTGCTGAGACTCTAAAATAAACAGTTATTTATAAAAAGTGAACAAGAATCTTTAATCTACAATTTAAGGCAGTTGTAAGTTTTACACTATAGGCAAGTATATGTGATGACTGTCCACGTTTTCTGAGCATTAATTCTTGCGGAAATACACCTGCAGCAGAAACAAAACTGGAATGATATATATAATGCATGATATAAGTCTAGCTAAGGGTCGATCATAAGAACACTTCTCCGCTTATATGCGCTGAATAAATAACTTCATTTCGACTACTCTTCTTCTGTTGGAGCAACGACAACATCATCCGGTTGAGTCTAAACAAAGAGATCAGCTGTCATCTGTTCTACATGTGATTTTCATTTAAACCCCGATCACTTTCCGCTCTCATACATTATTTTCTGTTAGGGTATTACAGTAAAGGCGTCTCACTAGTTCGTATGACTCTTTAGAAACGCTGCAGAAACAGTGTCGGAGGATTTAGAGCTGAGGCACAAACATGACACAGTAATTCAACGACAGGACAATTATTGTTATCTACCATCTTGTGCTGGTGCTCGTTAATGAGTGGCCGCCAGGTGAAGTGAAAGTCCACGGAGGTCAGCAGGTGGAGTGGTATCCCACGGAGGTCGCCAATGGAGTGGTATCCCACGGAGGTCACCAGGTGGAGTGGTAGCCAATGGAGGTCACCAGATGGAGTGGTATTCCGCCGAATTCACTAGCTGAAATCTAATAATTGCACACGGAGGTCATCAGGTGGAGTGACATCCCACGGAGGTCACCAGGTGGAGTGGCATTCCACGGAGGTCTCCAGATGGAGTTGTGTCCCACGTACTTTTAAGTACTGACTAGCTTCAGGGTTGGTTAACTTGACTGAACCAGCAAGTGAGCTATCGACAACACAGCGGTGTTGTTGATAATTCTATTATTTGGAAATTTACACTTGACATACTAGCCACTTACTGCGTTTTTTCTTTTCTTTTCGCAGCTTAAGGTAACAGAGCAACAGAATAATGATGCATGCGACAAGAAGTATCACAAATATCGTCACCACGATTATAATTACTGTTGTCTTATCGGAGTCTGAAGAAACACAGAACATTAAGGTAGTATGTAGCAGGATATTTACAGAGTGCATAAAGATATTGGAGGGATGTTATGGCCATTCTTAGTATCATCTTAACACCAAGACAAGTATCGGCGTCGTAGTTATTTCGTTGCTACTACTTGAACCTACTTTCTTTCCTAGCTCTATCAACAGCTGCTGCTGTAACTGAGGTAATCATGATTCCAATAAATCTACATGTCATTAAGTGGGCTCACATTCAAAATTTGTAAAACAGTTTGAATGTTTTATATATAGTTTTATCTTTAATTGAAATTTTATAGTTCGGAATTCGGAAATTTCTATAGCGCTGTGATAACAGTATGGACCATGATCAATATTATTTTCGTAATGCTAATTATAGGCCTACTTTTATTTAATAATCAAAATAGTGATATGCTAAGCACTAAAGTAGAATATCATAATTTGCACATGACTTCATGCTTAACCAGAGTTTGTTTAGACTTTATATAAACTGTGCAGTTCCATTATTTTTGCAATGTGCAAAACCCAGGCACTAAATAATATCAGTGTAGGATAGAACATCTTACCTTCGCACGGTGTTGCTTTACCTGAAGGTGGAGGTTCCGGGATTAGTGTTGCAGTTTTGTTATCTGGTGCGACACAACATAAAACGTGTTTATAAGTCAAGTCACAAATTGAATCAAATTGCAACCTTTATTGTTATGTCCCAATTAGCAAATTTCACGGAGAATTTAGACCCATTTTCGTTTCGTTGATAAAAAGAACGGATCTTTGTAGCTTTTTCCAATGATAGACGAGAGACTGTATGTTTTGCATTAATCACATACAATAATGAATGCGTGCATGAGCAATTGCATGCCTACACAATGTACAAAAAAATGCGCAACAGTGGAAGTCGTGTCTCTATGTGGCTGAACAAATTCTTCATTACACTTCAAGAGATAGGGCCTATTTGAGGCTGCTTGAACTTTGATCAGTGTTGGCCTACGCAAATATCGCGATATAACTAATTAACGGTAAAATATAAAATATGTGTGAAATTACATTAGATAGTCGTGATTTATCGAGTGACTGCGCACATTCGGGCGATTAACCGAAATGTGAGAGTTCTGTCTCTTTTTAGAGATTACTGACGCCCAGTTAGGTTAATAATAATGAGTCCTTGACAATTAAAAGGCAAACTCCTGTGGCGAAAAAATGAGTGCCTAATATGCAAATGAGTGCCTAATAGCCAAATGAATGCCTTATATATGGCGGGTATTGAGTTGAGAGAGAGAGAAGAAAAGAAAGGAGACCCAAGTACATGAAGAGAAGATTTGTTGTTGTTAGTTGTCGTCGTTCGTTTGAAGAAGTTGCTCATGTGCTTACTCTGAATGTCGGATCGAGAATAAACGTTATTATTTCGGACACTTCTGGCCTTGTTGACTGCGTCATATCCCGATATACCCCAGGAAGCCTATACATATGCGGACTCGGCTAAGGACTAAGAAGGCCATCCTGACTCCTTCCGTAACTTGGCCTTCTGTTGGCGGAAACGAGTAACGGTGGAGCGCTGCACTCCACACATTCTTATTAAACATGTTGTCTAGCATTTCATGCATAGTATAGGTATTAGAAGTCAAGAAGAGCAGTAGACATGACATAACTATTTCAGTTTATTCCGATCGCAACACAATGACTGCATGCCTTGTCTTTTCTAACAAAACCAGAACACAAATCATGAAATTACCAAGAATTTTAAAGAACAATGTGTAGGACTGAATAGTGTCGTACTTACAGATTACTTTTATTGGATCAGAAATACAGTTGATATTCATTGTTGTATCCGTGTGACAAACGAAAGACGAACCATCCAGATGAAGATTAGCTTTGACTGTCAGATTACATTCCACTCTACTGGTCGAATTCTTGCAGATTGTTATGCCCGTGTTAATGGGACTATTGACTCCAATACGCGTCCATTTTAGCATCGGAACTATGTTACCGTTGTATGTTACGCTACAGGAGAGACGAACGTCTTCTGGATCAACGTTGCAACTGTTCGGTCCAACTATTCCGTCTGTCTTCATGTCCGAGGTACACATGGGTTCTGCATCTGTTGTAGACATTTCGAATAGATATTCGAATTATTGTAAAAATAATTTCTTTGGCATGCCTTAACACTGCAGGTAGATGGCTTGATTGTATACACTTTGCTCAACTAAGTAGACTGTGGTAATGCAATAAGCAGGTTGAGTTTTATTTACATAAAATCTATTGCAAATTGTCATGATATTATTTAATACTATGCAGTATGACGTGGATAAATATATTGCAGGCTTTTTAGCATTAATTTAGCACCTTTCATACACCTTAAACTAGGAGGAGGACTTGAATACGCACTCACTCCCACAAGGATATGCAGTTACTCTTTGTCATTTTTCCATGAAAGGGTACTATGACGGTGTGAAAGTTTTTTTTTTCTAGTAAGTCAAGATATTTGAATCAGAATCTTGAAGCGAGTGCGTCAACAACTTTTTATGTATGGAAATTAAAAGTAGTAAAGCAGGATCTCAGTAGTTCATAGACTCCAGTCAGCTAAACGTCTAAAAGCTACTCCACACAAAGCAACATTAGTATCAACATAGAAATGTTATTAGTAAATATGAATGTGTACACACTGAGTAGTCAGATGATCTGTTGAATTGATCTTATTTCTGTACCGCGGAGTCCGTTAAACGATATTGGACAAGTTATTCGCGTGCACTTTTCTCGCACCTTAGTTTGAGATTTACTGACCTTGCTCGAATGATAAGCGCATTAAATAGGGATGCTGTTTTGCCTAGTAAATTCATAGCGTTCCTTTAGGGGCATGTCTATAGTTACGTTATTAGTTTTCAACTTCAGAAAGATGCCTCATGATAATGTTTGACATAGAAGCCTGTAATAGTCGAATCGCGATCTTACTCAGCGATGTATGCTGAAAATTACTCACCAAGGACAATCAGTTCGGCCCCACGCTCCTCTCCAAAACCTTTGTCGTCGAAGCAACGGTATTTTCCAGCATCGTCTTTTGTTACATTTGGAATTACTAGATTGCAAGATCCTGTAGAATTGTCTATCTCTATTCTAAACCTCTTGTCGTAAGGGGGTAAGAATCTTCCCCCGGCATACACGTGGTCTTCGTTATACTTCCAGTGGATATTCTGAGATTGAATATCAGACGTTGAACAGTTGAAGTAAGCCAATCGTCCAATCACTGCCACTGTGTCTTGTGGAACCATTACGAACTTCGAATTGCCTGCAAAGCATCATATGGTAATTGAGATACTGAACAATCTCTAACAATCAGTTACATACTTTTATATTGAAGTATATATGTGCATAAGTAAAACCGTAAGGAGCGATTAAATTATTCATAGTCTTGAACTTGGCTGTGAGTCCATCTCAGTGGCCGCCCCGTATAGTGTGCGCGTGAGAGATTTCTAAGAGGCGCAATTGCAACGATGTTCTGCTGGTACAATTACACATATAATTGTAATTCCACTAACTGTACATTGTACAACTATAACACATGAGTTGCTAATTCGATACTTCAAATAAATTAATGTCATATTTGCATTTATTTCATTTGCTGTTATTCTTATTGTATGGAGCCGCAACCTGGACGGTGACCAAAGACTTGGGGCGAAATTCAATGCCTTTCAACAGCGGAGCCTAAGGAGAATACTGTGCATTCCTTACAAGGCTCACATAACCAACGAAAAGACCTATGGATGTACGATGCATATCCCAGTGTCGAAGATGATCCAAATAAGAAGACATCCGATGTTGGGACATATTGGGCGTTGTGACAGCGAACAGGATCTTGATGAAGCTCTGCTGTAGAGTTCGGCATTTTAAACAACAATCTTTGCAAAGAATCATACATATGCCATTGTTTTGCTACATCACATTGCATTATGCTACATGAAATCACACGAAATCATAGTACATATTTCAAGTCATTACAGGTAAATACTCAGGGACTCTGAACACGTTGTCAACTGTCAACTTTGGATGAAAATTCGTCTGTTGGGTTTTCGTGTGTGCGGGATCCCACCAGTGGTGACACGTCTTGTTATCCGTAGGTAACATTTTTGTGAGGTACTTATAGGCGCAATATTAGGTGTCTAAATAATTAATGAACTAAATGAATAACTCAACGTAGCAGACCTGTTCAGCTGACAGATACAATGTATCGATAGCCTTCTTACCGAATCCAACATGAATCGCCATTATCGTTGCAACCAACAGCAGTTCAACGCTGTCAGTCTTCATGGTAGTGAAACTGTTAATCTCCTTATTGTTTAATGCTCGTCATCACACTGTAATTGACACAACGAACAGAAATCTAATCAGATATGATTCACTTTCAGATTCACTTTCGGCGTTTCTATGCGCTTGAAAATAGCATGGTGAGGCTGTGTTGAGTTTAAACAAAGGAAACCGTTTTATGTCCATGTTATTTTCGGATTTATTTATAGTGTGACGTTTACATAATATTATATGTAGCCAAGGCACTATACAGTAAGAGTTGGTGTATGTATGTGCATGTATGTACGTACGTATGTACGTATGTATGTATGTATGTATATATGTATGTATGTATGTATGCATTTATGTATGTATGACCGTATCACTATATTGTCGAATATGTACGGTCAGCGTTACAATAATCAAGTACTTTGTATGCTTAGCAAATTTGTTTAATGTATAAACATCGAGAGATGTATGGGGCATACGTTACAGGCTAGCGCTAGACTTCTCTTTGTTTTATGGTGCGCTGTGTAAATGACTAGCATTTGATTGTGGTTATTAGTAATCTTGCTTGAAACCACGATCAATACGTTCTATCAGCAGAACTAAACCATCACATGCTAAGATAAAGATCTACCAGGCTATATATAGCCGGTCAGAGCTAAACAGACACGTAATTACATTGGATCGCAATAAAAGCTTCTTATGTCTTACATGCGAACATACAAACATGCATACATACATACATACGCATATACATACATACATATATACATCTATACATACATGCATACATATATACATATATACATACAAAGGTACATACAGATATACATGCATACATGCATACATACATACATATATACATACAACACATACATATACACATACATGCATGCACATACACACATACATGTACGACACATAGATACATACATACATACATTGCATACATACATTACATACATGCATGCACATACACACATACCATACATACAAACATTCATGCATGCATACCTGCAAACATATACTGTATGCATTCTTAAACTGCAGCCAGATTTAGGACAATTACCTGACACATTTTACGAACTCATTAACTCTTCACCCCTTGTAGTCTGCACAGGTCTTCCATTCAAAACTGAACACACTCCTTTTCCACAAATCCTACCATGATTCCTCCTCTTTTCCTCATCTGTCTTGCAGATCCAATTCCAAACACCATCCACAGTATCAGTCTGATTGTCTGCCTGCCTGACCCTTGGATCTTGACCTGAAACGGAATATGACCCTTCCTGCCTATCGATTTTGTTTTGACTAAGCGCCTGTAAAAGAAGCTTGTTCCCACGATTTCCCTTGCTTTGGGCACTGTGGAAAACTCGAGTTTACGATTACAATAAGTACATACATAAAGGTCGATGAACAAAAATATGTGTATATACGATTCCTCGCTCAGTCGATGGACATATGGCGTGTAAACAAATGCATTACTTACTTACTTACTTACTTGCATATAAGAGAAAGCTTAGATCTAATGCATGAATACTTGTCTAAATTATTGCCGTGGACTTTAGAGTACATGTCGATAGGAACCCATAGTAAACTACTATGTATGCATTGGAAATCAAGCTTGTATGTTTACCTGTCTCTCTGATTATGTTTCTCTTCCTGCCTTTGAATTTAACCGCTGTTTACTTCCGAGTTTTGAGTCGTTTAAGCTTCTATACCAGAGAATCAATCAACGCGCAGTCCACATGAACATGAGCCGCCATGTTCACCCACTTTCTATCAGCCATAGGCTAACATTGTGCATTTGCAATACAAGACGATTCTACACCGTGTTCATAAGAAACGAGCAGTCTTATCTGAAAACGAATTAAAAGGCAGTGTCGACTTCAACTGTCCTGGCAGCCACAACAGTCGAATAGTAACACAACATACAGTAAAGTTCTCTACTTCATCTCAGTAGATGGCGATGCCATTAATACTTTGATTTTTGCTTTAATTGCAAGAACAGGTAAAATTCTTAACGCCCCTTTAGCTACAGATAAACTTGTGCATGCAATTGCATTCGGACTGTAACAGAAGCTTTACAAATGAAGTTCTACTGTGGCTTACCTTACGCTTTTAAGTTGGACACTATGCAGGATAATGTATTGCGTTCGTAACTTTGTAACTCGTATCTTTGGGTTTTTTAATTGACAAGTATAGACCTTCGGTAAATGATTTATCTTCAAATGTTTAAGAACGCAATGTTCGTGGTTTTTTAACACAGTATATAGATAAACGACTGCAGTACAAACAACTACCCTCCGCTTAGAGCGAAAACGAAAACGGACTTGAAGCCTAAGATTTATTGCCACAAAGGTCAGATAAAATGGCGAATCTCTACTCGGCAAACAGTCAAAGGCCGTAGGCTTCATTCGGCTGCAGTGCACACATACGAGCTATCATGAGCGCGCTCAGTGTGACCCAGATAAAAGCAGCAATTTAATAGCACAGCCTAATTTGTAGATATTAGCCAGCAGTTAGTAGCAAATCAGGCAATATTTCCTGTAGCTAAACATTGCTTCCTGAATGGATCGTTAATAAAATACAAGAGCAGATTAGTTTCTCTTGAAGAGGCGCTATACAAATTCTGACTGCAGTTACAATTTCTGTTTACAGTTACAATACAGAAAGAACAGCCCTTAGGATTAGAGTAAGCTCCGAGAAGCAGCTGTCAATATGAAATGCTAGCGACTTCATTCTCTCAGCCTTGGCATATTTGAGCAGTCTTTAAAGCTAATCTTGAGAAGCAGCTAAGAATACCAAGTGCTAGCGACTTCATTTTCTTAGCCTCGGCATATGTGTAGCTAGACCTCTCCCTGGCCGCCTGATCTTTACACCGGCAGTGCACTTTTGACGAACTCTTTCAAAACTGAGTTCCCCAAAGGACGCAAGTGCAACAGAACAACTTTGAAGCAAAGATGATGCTCATGCTGATTATGCTCATCATGATGACGTGGTGGAGGAGGAGAAGGAGGAGAATAAGAAGGATGAGAGAATGATGACGACCACGATGATGATGATGAGGAATTATAATAATAATAATAATTACAAAATAATAATTATATATATAATAATAATAATAAATTATAAATAATATGACGATGGTCATCTGTGATGGAAATGTCATTCTGCAGCTTTCGAAGGACCGACCAGAGAGCAGGCAAAAGACTACTCACAGATGAGCGATAAACTTAGACAGGTTTCCCGATCTACTGCGCACGAATCAGAACATAATGCACCGAGAGTAGAACTCTTTTCACTGAAATTTTTTGACGTTTTTCAATGTTTGTAAATATTCGCGACACAGTTAATGATCCCAGAAATATTCAAACGAAACAGACTGACTGCAGATTTGTAGGCTACATACGAAGGTCAAATGAGATTATTGTCATAACTCCTACGCATGACGTTGATACTGGGGAAGGCATCATGTAAGCTAGGCCAAGGCCCCATCTGCTTGTTTCACGTTATAGGCCTATTAAAATAGGAAACATGAGAAAACTAAGATTAAGTGACTTTTCATTTGAAGTGCTTGTGACATTTCTGGTTTTCTTATGACTGTTTTGCCTGTTGAACTTTTTGTTGTTCAAGAACTATCGTCATTCAGACGAGCGTAGATTTCGACTCTGAATAGCTTCTCTTGAATTGGCGCTACGCAAATTTCTAACTCTAACTGCAATTACATTTATTTTAAAAATTTGCATTAATTAAAATGAAGTTAACGGCCCTAAGGAAATGTATTTCAATCATAGGCATTGCATTGTAAGGCAATTTGACCTGTATATAATCAGCAGCGCACTAGGTTTGGGAAATATGCATTGGGTGTACTGTTTCCTTCGCAGTCATCCGCTCTGCAGTTCTATTTCCAATTGGACCTGTTTATTACCCATACATTGTTCTAACAACATTATTGCTATGGTATGAGCGTCAGTACTCCTACCATACTGGCAGAGGTCCATCGTTTGAAGTTACGCAAATAAATGAGCAAACTATTCAGCTTTGTTACCCTTTTAAGTCGTTCGGACTATAAGACAAGGAAGATAGTAACATTTACTAATAAAAGAGTTTCATACGTGGAATAATGCAGTAATAGCAAAATCGTTAAATAAGGATTAGAATGCTCCTGAAATAAGTATGTATGCAAGTTAGTAAGCATTCTTTATTAAAAAGAATAAGAAAAGACCCCGTTTCAGAAACAGTAAAACGTGAAACATTGTGCAATTATATCTCACATGCCATTTGGTATCTTTGCAATTAAGTCACTGAGTGCTTAGCACCAAAATAAGGTTTCTAACAGGAGTATAACGTTCCACTGCATGCACTGATACCTTTGCACAGAAACTACGAGGAATCGAAATGACTAAGCGTCAATTTACTCTTGGCAACATCAGGTATGCACAATTGAATAAGGCTTAATAGGCAAGAAAACATTCTTATTTCCTATTGATGATTTCCTTGCTGTTCACCGCATATCAATAAACATTTACAGATTCTATTTGTGATTGAATACTAAAACTAGGCCATTATAGAATTCATTTTTTCTATTGCGAAATGACTTGCTTACTAGTCTCTGAATAGCAATAAATATATTAGTTCTATTTGAGATTGAATATTAAAACGTGGCCATTGTAGAATTCAACGTCACAATCAGCTACGAACAGTCGACTTTTTGTCTCATCCAGTAACAGAGTACGAGGAAGTCGTATCTTGTTCTCCGTAGACAGCAACTCTGCCTCAAATTCAAGACGGGAATTTAACAGCAAAATGCGCCCGTTGTTCCGATCTGTTACCAATATGCCATCGTTTTTGTTGACGGCCAAATAAGTCGGAAAGTTGACATGTCCCACACCAGCACCTTTTAGTCCTCCGAACCACTTTAACAAACTCCCATCATCGTCCACGATGCAAACTCTATGTGTAAGGTCGATAGCTTTGCCGTGACATATCGCTAAATGACCGTTGGACAATTTAACAGCGTGAATCGGTTGGATATCAGTATTTTTGATTTTTACCTCGAAGACCACTTTCCAGTCCGAAGTGTACTCGATAATATTTCGACTTCTGTAGAAAGTCACGAGGATGTTGGCGTCTTTAGTAAGAAACAAACGACACTCGTCGTCTGCTAAAGACAGTCGTTGTCTGTCTTCTTTCCCATTCGAATCAATTCTCAGTAATTTGTTTTCGAGGTTTCTTTCAGTCCAATCGACGACGTAGATCCGTCTATTTTTGTGGCAAGCTACAATATCGCCTGGGTCAACGACGCTATAGATCTTTATGTTGCGCCTGTGTTCAAATGTCGACAAGTCGTAGACCTCAACCTCTGGGTGAGCATCAGTTATGACGAACAGTTCGTTGTCTAAGACGGCCACTCCGCAGACGCCGAGTTTCTCGTCATTTTCAACTGCTTGTGTTAGGATCGTCTGATGATGTTCAACTTTGTAGTCACTCGGTTCTATATTGCAAGAGAATTGAAGAACAAATTACATAATAAAAGCGATCAATACTAACTTGCAGAAGATTGCATTTAAGCATTGTATTATAAAAAGTCTTATGAATATATGCTACGAATGAATAAAAGCAATGAATATTAGGTATGAGCTTATTTTTACATGTCAAGCAAAAAACCAATATTATTCATTATCGATCAGTGCTACTGGCAAGGAAAGTTTAAATCGTTTTGAACTAGTCTTATCGTTCCTTCTACTTTTCTGTGGAATCTCACATTCAGTATTTAAATCGTTTTGAACTCTTTTTATCGTTCCTTCTATTTTTCTGTAGAGTCTCACACATAGTATCGCGCCCTTGGAAACAAATATTGAGGCGCATAAAAATCACAAATACCTTGCGGTGCAAAAACCACTCGTGTCTTGTCTAATTTTATTTGTCTATCAAACCGTAACTGGTCTCAGATTTCTAGCAGAGCGTTGGGAATGAATTCATGTCTTAATCCAGCAAAGGACAAATGAAAAAACGTCGAAGCATTTCATAAAACGCCGAACTTAATTTTAAACTAACGTTTGCTTTTCTTGGCTTGAGAAGTGCATTCTTTTTGTGTTCAAGATGTTACGAAGGTAATTTTTTCGAATTGTTGAATAGTTTCGGCTAATATTGAATATTATATATACGATTTCTTTAGGTTGATCTAAATACCGGCATTTACCTTTGGGAGGCAAGTATATACTGTGACCAAGTTCAAATTTTCTTTCGACCAGTCTATTGATTTTCTCTTCCAATTTTATTTTCTCGCTTTCTAGTTGCGTTTTAAGTGCATTCATTTCTGAAATTCAGAGAAAAGAGCAAAATGTTCGTGTAACATTTTCGAAAGATAACAACAATTATCAGGTTAGTATAAAGTTCTATCTCGATTAGTAAAAAAACAAACATATGCGATATTGTATAATGGTGAAAAGACATTTCAGCTTTGGATTTCAAGTCATGGAAAGGGTGGGTACGAACTGAGGAATGATGCGAGTGTATTGGAGATCTAAAAGAGAAATATAGACTTAATTGCTGCTAATAATTGCATTAATTTACCACCTAACACTATTTGGCCAAACTACTTCACCACATTTAAAAGGTTATGTTTTGAAAGATGAAATAAATGATCGAATAGCTAACGTGAAATACTTGCTGCAGTAAGCCAGAAAAAAGATGTCAACGCCGCTTTCACTGCATCATATATGAGAAAGTAAGTTGAGACGAGGTAAGGAAGGTAGGCTAAGGTAACGTGAAGTAAGATTAAGTATATTAAAGTTAGGTCAGATCAGTTAAGATTAACTGAGTCAAGGAAAAGTTAGATGAATTAAGGTGAGGTTGGGTACGCTAAGTTAAGCTAAAATAAGGTTAGGTTTTCCCTTATCTATCACACATCTGTATTCACAGTAGTCATCTGAGCAATTATAGTTAGGCTAGTTTTCTTGAGTATTTTACTGATAGCATATTGTGTAAACACTGTATAGTACAGATGCTGCCAGTATTAAAATACATAATTATTTTAGTATCAACATGTTATGAACTACAAGTCGGCTTTGGGAAAACTAAACCCAACAAGACTTTAAAAATCGGACTTTTAATGCAGTACTATCGGATATCAGTAGTGTAATTAATTTTTGTACTTAAAATTGGCGTCAACTTTAACCAATTTTTTAGAATATTTGAATACAATTTTATATCTAAATACCAGCAAAATGAAGCCACTTTAAATACAGTAAATACCTGATTTTAGTCTTTCTTCAAGATCTGCTATTTGTTTAAGTTCACCTTATTTTGTCAACAATTTGTTCTCACGATCATTAATCTGTTTTTCCAATTTTTAAATCTTATCCTTACCTTGAAACAAAAACAACTTTTCATCCTGTAAGTTTACCAAGAAAAGAAATGAGAGCCTACATGTATATGAAGCGATTTAGAGCTGATTCTAATGCTATCTGCAAAATCTTGAACATGTGACGTGAAATTAACAATTAGTTTATACTATGCTAATACGTCAGAGTATGTTGAACTTTAACGTGCAAATAATACAACTTTAGGCACAGTTTATTTATGAAAATTTTGTGTAATTTATTTAAATAATAGTATAATTGTTTAGTAGGCATATGACTCATATGATTTTTCATCTGCATTAATGCATCGCAGGTCATTAAACGGTTATGCCTGACGCGGTAATTTTTTGAAACCACTACAATGACTTTATACATTAATTGACAACATGTTATACTTGTAATTTCTAAGGTCTAGATACTAGCAAAAGGAACCACATTTAAAATAAATACCTGATTTTAATCTTTCTTCGAGATCTGCTTTTTGTTGGTTATGTTCAGCTTCTTTTATCAACCATTCGTTCTCACGATCAAAAGTATGTTTATCCAGTTTGTCTAGTTTTTTGTTCTTATCCTTACCTTGAAAAGAAAACAACTTTCCATTGTGGAAGTTCATTAGAACTGTAGTCGCTAATGAAATGAATGAGAGCCTACATGCATATGAAACGTTGATATAGAGTTGATTCCTATGCTACCTTTATAATCTTGAATACTTGAAGTGAAATTAGCAATAATTTCTCGAAACCACTGCAATGCTTTACACATTAATTGACATGTCATACTTATTAGCAGTTCATTTTTGAGACGTTCAATTTCCTGTCTGTCAGCTTCATGCGATGCTTGCTCATTGCTCAATTCATTTTTCAACCTTGAAATCTCCTCCGGTTCTAAAATGAACATGCCATAAAGACACATGGCTAAAATAAATTTTGGAACAAAAATTCGATTTCACCGTAATCGTAAACTCTGAATTTTGTAAAATGCTACTTGAAAGCTAAGCGAATCGCACTGCCTTACGCACAGTAACTGCGTCAAGTCAGACGGATTCTCCAGAGATACTTCTGGTTTCTCTGACCAATCGGACTTCGACCAGGCTACTGTGACGGATGATGATTTGGACTGCGAGTTCACTTCAAGCGATGATCGACTGATACTTTGAGCATTATTATAGCGGCGCTATAGAAGTCATTAGATTACACTAGAATAGATTATACAAGATTAGATTAGTAACAGTATGAAGAACAAAATCTGGTAGCATGTGCGCGAACAACAACTCGTGCTGCACAACAGATCATTGTGTCATTTATTACAATTCCTGACTCAACAGATGGACACATGACGTGTTAATAAATGTATTACTAGTTTTTATGATTGAATTGTTGTTTTCGTGTTTGCATTTCAGTTACAGTATGCTTCAGTTACAGGACTACGCCTATGAGGATTATGCTGACAGTGACGTGTAACAGACTGTTTCACATACTTTAGACGGAATGTTGCTATTGCCATTGATTGTCCTCTTACCTTTACTGATTGGGTTAAGTAGTAGTTGTTGTTCAAGCACCTTTTGTTGAGACTCTAAAATACAATAATTATTTATAAAAGTGAACAAGAATCTTTAATCAACAATTTAAGGCAATTATTGTAGATTTTTTTGCACTTTAGGCAAGTACATATGATGACTTTACATGTTATCTGATCATTATAATTGCGGAAATACACTTGCACCAGAAACAAAACTGCAATAGTATATCATGCATGGTATTAGCCTAGATAATGGTCGATCATACGAACACTTCGCTTATATACTTTGAATAAATAACTTCATTTTGACTACTCTTCTTCTGTTGAGGCGATCTCAACATCATCCGGCCGGCCAACCCTGGTGGCCAAGTCTATAGAGGCAGAACAGCCGTCATCTATTCTACATGTGTTATCATCATCGCACTCCGATCAATTTCTCCTCTCCTATATTACTTTCTATTAGGGTATTACAGTGAAGGCTGCTCACTAGTTTATATGACTTTTTAGAAACTCCCCAAAAACAGTGTCGGAGGAGTTAGAGCTGAAGCGCAAATATGACACAGTAATTTAACGACAGGACAATGTTTATTATCTTCCATTTTGCGTTAATGAGTGGGCAAAGGTAGAATGCCATCTACTTAGGTTAACAAGTGGAGTCGGATTCCACATAGGTCACCAGGTGGAGTGATATCCCACGGAGATCACCAGGTGGAGTGATATCCCACGGAGATCACCAGGTGGAGTGGTATTCCACATAGGTCACCAGGTGGAGTGATATCCCAGGGAGGTCACCAGATGTAGTGGCATCCCTCGGAGGTCACCCATCTAAGTACTAACTACCTTCACTGAAACCGCCAGCGACGTGTTGAAAACACTTAGCGGTGTTATTCATAATTCTGTTAATTGGGAATTTAAACAACGCACAAATCACTTACTAGATTTTTGTGTTCGCCGCTTGAGGTAACAGAACAACAGAATACTGATGCATGCGAGAAGAAGTACGATCACTGTCGCCAGAACGATAATAACTGTTGTCTTATTTGAGTCTGAAAAAAACATACAATAATTATTAAGGTAGTAATATAGCAGGGTATTTATATAGCGCATAAAGATATCAGTGAGGTTTTGTGGCTATTATTAGTGTAATCTTAACACCACGGCAAGCATTTGCATCGTAGTTTTCTTCATTGCTACTACTAGAACCTACTTTCTTTTCTTGCTCTATCAACTGCCGCTGCTGTAAATGAAGCGATTATGATTCCAATAAATTTATTTGTTATCGGCTCACATTCAAGACGCGCAGAACAATCTGAATATTTCATATGCAATTTTATTTTTATTTCATATGCAATCTGCATTTCGAATGCCATAATTTGGAATTAGGAAATTTCTGAAACAATGCGATAACTGTATAGACCGTGATCAATATTATTTGCGTAACACAAATCGTAGGCCTACTCTTACATAAATAAGTAAAATATTTTTATGCTAACGACACAAGTAGAATATCATAATTTCTACACGACTTGATGCATAAGCAGAGTTTGTTTAGACTTTATATAAACTGTGCAATTCCATTATATTGCAATGTGGAAAACCCAGACACTAAAAACCTTTGAGTGTAGGATAGAACATCTTACCTTCGCTCGATTTTGATTCACCTGAAGGTGGAGGTTCCGGGATTAGTGTTGCAGTTTTGTTATCTGGTGTGACACAACATAAAAGGTATTTTTAAGTCACAAATTGAATCAAATTGCAACCTTTATTGCCATGTGCCAATTCACAAGTTTCACGGAGAATTTAGATCCATTTTTGTTTCGTTATAAAAACGAATCTTAGTAGCATTTTTCCGAAATGATAGGGTTAACTTTCCGCAGTTCGCTTTGCTGGCACTAACAAAGCCTTCTTAAATTCAAAGAAAACTGAGCCACTTCTAATTCCAAAACCATGAACTGATATCTGTTAAGGTAGTTGCTGTAGCGTTCTCCATATTGTTGTTGTTTTACATGCGACTATATCAAAATAATCCTGCCTCAGAAGTTTGTACCATATTGGGTATCATTAGTTCGCACAGGAACAAATACAACCAGAAGAAAATTGTTCATAAATTCTTAATTTATTATTTAACTCTTAGCATTCAAGCTAAGAGTTAACATGGTAAAGCATCCCAGAAGTAGCTTGACACTAACTATTCATTGTAAATTGTTGTTATTACATTACATTTCAATACAAATCGCAGTAAATGAGATTAAACATTTCTCACGAAATCACATGATGAGTAACCGTTGTCGTTTATTCACTTACCGCTTGGAATATAAACAAACGTGGCTGAAACGGCGCATTGTTTTCCGCGAATGTCACACTCTGACTGGCATTGGTATATTCCGGATCTGTTCGCTGTCACGGTTGACTGATCACTGAAAATTGCACTAGTACCGTCGAATGCGTTCCAAATCCATCGATTACTGCACGATTGACTGCTATTGGACTTACATCTCAGCTCATCATTAATCGACCTCTCGCTTATTCTGAAGTCACTGAACGAATCTAAAAGAAATTATCAAACGATAGCAACGTACTCATAAGTGAAAATATATATAGAGCCTTGTAATCACTTCCAAGAGGTGCTACAGATTCGACCACACAAGACCACTATGAACTACAATGGTCCTAAACCCCCGGTGGAATTGTGGCAGGGAAAGAACAAGAAGTTTGTATAACAGATCAGGTGACAGTCTTTTCCAAAGTGAAGGGCCAACCATGACGACGCTTCCATGTTGCACTGTGGAATTACGGGACGTGAGAACAACCAGATAACACTGTGTTGCAGAGGGAAGAGATTTGTGGCCATGTATGGATGACACTGGAGTACATAGCACCCTGAGATAGGATGGAGCACAATCGTCGAGGCAGTAACATCAACATGAGGATCTGAAATCCAGTACATCTTCGCAAGAGCAACTTGTCCCACATGTAGTAAAGGTAAGTTAATACTGAAGAGTGGTCTCTGGTTTTATTCTCCGTAATGTGACTTGATGATATACGAATTGAAATAATGTGATATCAGTTAGTGTGATGCAAGCTAATGTGATTCAATACGTTGTAATATGAATTTTAAATGGAAAAAGTATCTACGTTTGCTATCATATTTATTTTCATATACAGAGCAGAAATATGGTAGACGAGAAGAGACTGCATGTAAGAGATATTTACATTAAGCACATACAATAATGAATGAATGCGTGCATGCGCAATTGCATGGCTACACAATGTGCACAAAATGCGCCACAGCGGAAGTTGTTTCTCTATGTGGCTGAACAAATTCTTCATTATATTTTAAGTGGCACTTGAGGCTACTTCAACTTTGGTCACTGTTGGCCTATGCAATATTCACGATGCAACGAATTAACGGTAAAATATAAAAGTGTGTGTAAAATTACATTAGATAGTTGTGATTTATTGAGTGACTGCGCACATTCGGGTGCTTAACCGAAATATGAGAGTTCTGGCGCTTTTAAAGATTACTGACGCCCTGTTAGGTTAATAATGAGTCCTTGACAACTAAAGGGCAAATTCCACACACTCTTATTAAACATGCTGTCTAGCAATTCCAGCATAGTATGCATATCAGAAGTCCAGAAAAGCAGTCGACAGCACATAGCTATTTCAGTTTAGTCTGAACGCAATTCAATCACGGCATATCTTGCCTTTTCTAATATGAACGATTATTCACTTAAAAACCAGAACGCAAATCGTGAAATTACAGAGAATTTTATGGAACAATGTATAGGACTGAATAGTGTCATACTTACAGATTATTTTTATGGAATCAGAAGTACAGTTGATATTCATTGTCGTATCTGTGTGACAAACGTAAGCCGAACCATCCAGATGAAGATCAGCTTTGACTGTCAGATTACAATTCACTCTATTGGTAGAATTCTTGCAAGTTGGTACGCCGGTGTTAATGGGACCACTGCCTCCAATGCGAGTCCATTTTAGCATCGGAGCAATGTTGCCTTTGTAAGTTACGCTACAGGACAGACGAATGTCTTCTGGATCAACGTTGCAACTGTTTGGTCCAACTATTCCGTCTGTCTTCATGTCCGAAGTACACAGGGGTTCTGCATCTGTTGTAGACAGTTCGAATGGATATCCGTATTATTGTAAAATAAACATTTCTTTGACTCGCGTAAACACTGCGCGAAGATAGCTTGATTGTTTACAGTATGTTCAACTAAGTAGACTGTGGTAATGCAATGAGCAGGTTGAGTTTTATTTACATAAAATCTATTGCAAATTGTCATGATATTATTCAATACTATGCAGTATAACGTGGAAAAATGTATTGCAGGCCTTTTTAGTATTAATTTAGCACCTTTCATACACACTAACCTAGGAGGAGGACCTCACTCACACAAGGGTATAACAGTTACTCTTTGTCATTTTTCCACAAAAAGGGTACTATGACGGTCTGAAAGTGCTTTTTTCTAGTAAGTCAAAGATACTTGAATCAAAATCTTGAGGCGAGTGCGTCAAAAACAACTTTCTATGCATATAATTAAAAGTGGTAAAGCACAATCTCAGTAGTTCATAGACTCCAGTCAGCTACACGTTTAGCTACTCCTCACACAGCAACTTTAGGATCAACACAGAAATGGTTGTGCGAGCGCACTGGTCTCGCGTTTTAGATTCAGATTTACTGATCTTGCACTCATGCTAAGGGCAATAAGTAAACGCATTTAGTAATAATGATAATATAGGTTAACTAAGCTTTAGCGTTTTTGTCGAATCCTTTTGGTTGACCTTTTGACCTTTTCATAAACTTTGTGTATTTCTTTGTTCTAATTTGCTGTTTATGTTGAGGAGTCAATAAATGGTTATTTGAACTGAATTGAAAAATTGAAAATATAAAGTTATGCCTTGTAGATATATAGCGTTCCCTCCGGGGCATGTCTATAGTTAGGTTATTAGTTTTCAACTTCAGAAAAATGCCTCATGATAATGTTTGACATAGAAGCCTCTAATAGTCGAATCGCGATCTTAACTCAGCGATGTATGCTGAAAATTACTCACCAAGGACAATCAGTTCGGCCCCACTCTCCTTTCCAAAACCTTTGTCGTCGAAGCAACGGTATTTTCCAGCATCCTCTTTTGTTACATTTGGAATTACTAGATTGCAAGATCCTGTGGAATTGTCTACCTCTATTCTAAACCTCTCATCGTAAGGGGCTAAGAATTTTTCCCCGGCATACACGTGGTCGTCATGATACTTCCAGTGGATATTCTGAGATTGAATATCAGACGTTGAACAGTTGAAGTAAGCCAATCTTCCAACGACTGCCACTGTGTCAGTTGGAAACACTACGAGAGTCGATTTGCCTGTAAAGCATTATAGCTAATTGAGATACTGAACAATCTCCAGCAATCAAGCACATACTATTATATTTAAGTATATATGTGCATAAGTAAAACAATATGGAGAAATTTATAGTCTTGTACGTGGCTGTGAGTCCATCTCAATGGCAGCCCCGTACTGTGTGCGTGTGCGAGATTCCCAAGAGGCGCAATTGCAACGATGTTCTGCTGGTACAATTACACATACAACTGTGGTTCCACTAAATGTACATTGTACAACTATAACACATGGGTTACTAATTTTATTGCTTCAAATTAATTTATTGAAACATAAGTTTCTAAGTTACTTTTAGTATCAACGTTCTACCAACAGCTATGCTTACCGCTGTTACTTCACAACGGGTAATTGTCATTTTAATCTCTGTTGCTGATATCATATGTACATTTTATATGCTGTTATTCTTATTGTTTGGAGTCGCGACCTTGACTCTAACAACAGTGGTACCTAAGGTGAACGGTGCGCAGTCTTTATACTTTTTACATCACCAACGAGGAGATCTATCAACCCAGTGTTGAAGATGGTCCACACAAAGAACATATCTCGCGTTGTGAAGGCGAACAGGATCATGCTAGAGCTCTGCTCTAGAGTTCGGCATTACGAACCACAATAGGAATGGCATTGATTTACACTTCACATTGCATTAAGCTACACAGAGTCACATGAAATCACAGTGCATCATATTTCAAGTCATTACATAATATAACTCAGGGAAGAAAATCCGTCTGTTAGGCTGTTCGTGTCTGAGGGAGACTGCAAGTGGTAACTCGTCTTGTCATCTTAGAGCTGGTTGCTTAGTGATGAATTCTTTGTTCCTAGTGACTTTAATATCATTTAGGCAACATTTTGTGAGGTACTTAAAAGGCGCTATATTAAGTGTCTAGATAAATAACGAACGAAATAAATAACGCAATGCAGCAGACCGATTCTTTAGGCATTTGCAATATGTTGATAAACCTGTTACCGAATCCAAAATAAATCGTCATTATTGCCGTAATCGACAGCAGTTCAACTCTGTCAGTTTTCATAGTGGAACTGTTAATCTCCTTCTTGTTTCTTGTGTGTCTTCAGACTACAATTGACAAAACGAACAGAAATCTAATCAGGTTAAGTTTTATCTGTCGATATTAAACACCGGGCAAAGAAATGTATGTGGTTGATTCACTTTCGGCTTGCCTTTGCGTTTGAACACGGCATGATGTGGCTGTGTTAATTTAAAAACAAGAAAACCATTTCATGTCCATATAATTTTCAGATTTATTTATATTGTGATATTTACATAATATTATGTGTAGCCAAGGTAAGGATTGATATATGTATGTCTGTTTGTAGGTGTGAATGCATGCATGTATGCATACATGTATGTATGCATGTATGTATGTATGTACATGTATGTATGTACATGTATGTATGTACATGTATGTATGTATGTGTATGCAATGACCGTATTACTCGATGGTCGATTTCTACGGTGAACGTTACAATAGTTAAGTAGTTTTCTTGCTTGGGAAATTTGTTTCAGGAATAAACGTCGGTAGATGTATATGGGATGCTTAACAGGCTAACACGAGACTACTCTGCTTTATGTGATGGTGTGCTGTGCAGATGATCAGTGTTTGGCTGTGATTATTAGTAACCTTGGCTTAAAGGAAAACCACGATCAATATGTTCTCTCGGCTGAGCCAAACTATGATGTGCTGAAAGAGAGATCAACCACGTTATCCTATCGGCGACAAATAAACACGTGGTTATACTGAATCGCAATAAAAGTTATTTTTATCTAACATGCGAAAATACATACATACATACATACATACATGCATACATACATACATACACACAATCATACATACATACACACATACATACATACATTTACATATATACATATATATGCATATTTACATACATACATACTTGCATACGAAACTACATACATACTTACATACATATATATAGATAAACTGCTGCCAGATTTAAGACACTTATCGGACCATTCCTGCAAACTTTCCAGTACTTCATCCTTGGAATATCTGCGTAGGTCTTTCATTCAAAACGGAAAACATTCCTTTTCCACAGTTCTTATCCTGATGCCTCCTCTTCCCTTTATCTGTCTTACCGCTCCCATTCTAAACACAGTCCGTCGTTTTCGTCTGGCTCTCCCTTCCTGAATCTTGAATGTAGAACTGGTACTGAATCTGATCCTTCCTGGCTATCAATATTGTTTTGACAAAGCGCATGTGACTAAGCTTGATTTATGCGACTTAGCTTTCTTTTGGGCGCTTTAGA
Organism: Norana najaformis; assembly: GCA_964023275.1. Classification (NCBI taxonomy): domain Eukaryota; kingdom Metazoa; phylum Annelida; class Clitellata; order Crassiclitellata; family Hormogastridae; genus Norana; species Norana najaformis. Next base: position 5,881,619 of record OZ029914.1, on the reverse strand, counting down.
AATCTTCAGTTAGCGATTACAATACATACATACATAAATGCTTTATGGACAAAATATATGTACTTATGTATGCATGCATGAATAAGCTTAGTCCTAATGCTACTAGCACGAATATTCGCCTAAATTATTGCTGTGGACCTTTGCGTGCATGGGTATAGGAACCTATAGTAAACTACTAAATAAGCACTTGAAATCAAGCTTGTATGATTACCTGAAACGTGACTCCTGTATTTATCTCTCTGTACCTCTTCCTGCTTTTGTGTTTAACCACTTTTAACGCCTTCGATTTTAAAATTTTGTAGGCTTCTCTACCAAAGTAACACTCAACGTGCATATTACATGAACACGAGCCGCCATGTTAACACTACCGTTCGTCAGCCCTAGGCCATAGTATGAATTGGCGTTTGCCATACAAGACGATGCTACACTGTATTCATAAGAACTGAAAGCCAAACGTCATACAGTGTCGACTGCAATGGTTCTGGTAATCGTAATCGTAAACACGAGATTTCTACAACGCCCAACGAAGGTTAAGTCGCGGGAACCAGCCTATTCGCAGTGTCAGTCAAAACAAAATCGATAGTCAAGAGGAGTTTGGTTCCAGCTCAAGATCGAAGAGCTAGGCTGGCAGGCAGACAGTGAAGTTCAACTATGGCTTACCACACGTTTTTCGGTTGGGCAATATGCAAAATAATGTGTTTCGTTCGTAATTTTTAACTCTCGTAGTTTCTGGTTTTTACTTGACAAGAATAAATATTCGATAAATGATTTGTTTTCAGATGTTTCTCACTGCAATGATCTCGTTTTTCTGTACACAGTGTATACAGATGAGCGCCTGCCGTACAAATAACTACCCTCCTCTTAGAGCGAAAACGAAAACGGACTTGAAGCCTAGGATTCATTGGCACAAAGGTCAGATAAACTAGCAAACAGCCAGAGAAGGGATCCTTCATTCATTCAGCTGCAATGCACACATACCAACTGCTATAAGGACGCTCAGTGTGACCCAGATAGAAGCAGCCATTGAATTACACAACATAATTTGTGTACATTAAAGAGCAGTTAGTAGCAGCAAGTCAATATGTCCTGTAGCTAAACATTGCTTCCTGGCTGGATCGTTAACATAATTAGTTTCTCTTGAACAGGCGCCATATAAGTTTCTGATTACAGTCTCAATGTAGAAAGAAGAACGGTCCTCAGAGTTAACTCCGAAAACCAATTCTGAATGTCAAGTGCTAGCGACTTCATTTTCTCAGCCTTGGCATATTTAAACAGTCATTAAAGCTAACCCTGAGAAACAGGAATGAATATCAAGTGCTAGCGACTTCATTTTCTCAGCCTTAGCATATCTGAACAGTCCTTAAAGCTAACAATGACAAACAGCTGTGAATATCACGTGTTAGCGTTTTCATTTCCTAAACATTGGCATATGCGTGCAGGTAGCTAGACCAGTCCCTGGCCGCCTGATCTTCCCAAGGACAGGGCACTGTCGAACTCATTTTAAAGCTGAGTTCTCTACCGAATGCTAGGTTAACACAACAAATTCGAACACAAGTAGATGTGACGATGATGCTGATTATGATGATGATAACGAGGTGGTAGTGGATGTGGAGGAGGAGAAGGATGATGATGATGATGACGATGATTAATGAGTATGATGATAAAAATTATGAGAATGATGATAACGATGATGAAGATGAGGAGGAAAAGGTGGAAGAGAATGAAGATGATGATGACGATGATGTGATGGTGAACATGATGATAACGATAATGATGATAATGATGATAACGATGATGAAGAGGAAAAGGAGGAAGTGGATGAGAAGGATGATGACGATGACGATAACGATGATGTGATGATGAACATGATGATAATGATAATGATGATAATGATAAGGATTAGGGGGAGAAAACCGAGAAAGAAGATGAGTAGAGGAAGGAGGAGGAGGATGATAATGATGCCCATGAAAAGGAGAAGGAGAATGACAAGCAGTAAAATGTAGTTAAGTGTGTTGTGTGTATTAAGAAAAAATACAGGCAGGCCTCTTTTTCGTTTTTGCCCGTAGCCCATTTTTGATCAGATGTCATGAATGCAGTCATGTCACAAGATGACACAGTGATTTGATTATGCAAACGCGACAGCGCGATATAATCATTCTAATGACTATCTAGTTTGCACACAGAACCGTCTCATTTGCAGCGCTGCTAGAAAACGATTAGCTTTTCTCCATTAGCCCGATAATTGCAGGCAGTAATGCTGTCTGGACAAAATATACGGTCAGAATAATTATCGAGGCCAGCTTACGGATATAGTTGGCAAAAAGGAAAGAGTTTAGGAGTTTTATGAACATTTTGGCAAAAAAGCGGGTTGTAAAAGTTAACAGGTTCACATTTCGTTTTTTCAGAGATCAACACCTCGACGAAAATGTTGAACCTTTTTCTATTAAGCATTTTTGTCGGTTATGAAGTAGGTGAGTTTGTGCATGAGATGTTTTCTTCTGTTAAAACCTAGATAGGGTATCGCATAAATATGACCTATTTATGTGTATGAATGCATCAAGACGTTTTAGGAGGAAATTACGGTAAGGCTTTGCTTTGAGTCAAATCCAAATGTGAGGACGGTAAGCAGAAGGTAAGCAGACAGCTACGGTGCATGTTGTTTAGTATTAGAGCGACATGATGGAAAAGCGGTTCATTAGAAACCGTTGAACTTTGAGACACTAGCAAACACGTGTAAATTATTCGGGCAGGCTAATTGTTTTATTTGATCTCAGCATTAGAATGGTTCAGCATTTTCTATTTTGTTGTTCGAAGTGTTTGTACGTACTGGTTGTTGGGCAAGTTTTATCACCAGAGACCAATTTCTGCGCAGATCTTCCACTCAAAACTGAAAACACTCCTCTTCCGTAGAGCATATCCTGATTCGTATTCTTCACTTATCTATTAGATCTTCCACTCAAAACTGAAAACACTCCGCTTGTGTAGATCATATCCTGATTTGTATTCTTCCCCTTATCTATTAGATCTTCCATTCAAAATTGAAAACACTCCTCTTCCGTAGATCATATCCTGATTGGTATTCTTCCCCTTATCTAGTAGGTCCAATTCCAAACACCACCCACCTTAGCCGCCTGTCTTTCTGACTCTTGGATCTTGACCCGTGACCGTTTCCCATCCTCCTGCTTTACGATTCTGTTTTGACTGAGCACCACTGAATAAGCTGGTTCCCATTAATTAGCTTTCGTTGGGCGCTGTAGAAATCTCGAGGTTACGATTACCAGGTTTCAAAGGCTGTAGTCATGTAACATGAAGCATGCGCGAGTGTTTGTCCCATCCAAGGGTTCACTGGTTTTAGTGAACGTCCATTCTTAGTCGTTGATCTAATTCCGGACACCATCTACATTAGTTGTCAGTCTGCCAGGCCTCAGGATTTGACTCAGAATTGAACCTGTCCATACATTCCTCATCGATTTTTTTTGAATAGACATCAGTTAATAAGATGATTTCTAGGACTTAGGTTTTGAGAAACGAATGGGGATTTTACGCCTTTAGCACAATTAATCTCTAATCTAATATAACGATCTCAGTAGCGCTGTTATCATAATGTAGACCTATGCACACATTAAAGGTATACAAAACATCGCTTCAATTTAAACAGGTATCAAAAATCGAATCCTATTGTTATAAGACAGGTAAAAATCCAATATGATATCATAGTGTACAAGTAAATCAACAAAAACCTTCACTTCAAAATTCTCCACGACACTGTTCAAACCTCCTTTATAAAAAGCCTTGGGTATAACCCTGGCTATTTTTAAAAATAATAAAACAGAATGCCTTTTACGATATTATTTCAGGCAATTGTTTCTTGATCGCCTCACCAAAAAACACCGCTACAGTCTCTGGCGAGAGGCTAAGCCTTGAATGCAGCATAGAAGGTAACGAGTCGTTCGTTCGCGAATGGACCTTGAAGCGTGCTTCGGATAACCCCGGTACGAGCTTCGAAACTCAACTGATATTCAGTCATTGGAAAAGTGAAGCTATGTACACAATTTCGAACGTTTTCTCTAATTTCGGAGCCCAGGTAGACGCATTTGGATCGGGCGTTCTTTACGCAAACAGTTCGACAACAGCTGATGCTGGTTTGTACACTTGTGCCGTCGAGGTGAAGAAGTCAATCTTCCGATACACCGCACAAGTAGTCATTCTCCGTTAGTATCTTATTTATTGTGTCATTGGTTTATTAGTTTATTTATTTGTTTTTAATCTATAATCTAAACCTACATAACAATAATTATTGAATGTTTGAAAATCATTCGTTTTGACCTTCTTTTTGTGTTTTCTGGTCAGAAGCAAATCTGAAGAGATTCTGGTAAAGAGGCGCTATACAAATTTACGATTACAATTGCGTTTGAGAGTGAAAATTAGGTTGGTGTTCATAGACCCGAAACTGTTAATATTTTATGGGATAAAAACTCTTTAAAAACTTTGTTGAATGTTTAATTTGCCCTTAGAACCATTACACGGATTTCTCAACGATCTTGATTGCGAGCTAAAACTAAAATCGTCTCTTTATAATGAACTTTATTGGTCAGTAGGCAGATCATGAACAGGAAAAAATCGTTCACATACATCCTTACATAGCATACATATAAAGCAAACATAACATACACAAATTTTATATTTTTATTTAGTCAAGTAATTTCAGACGATTTCTTTTGCCATACGAACATTTTTCTAGCTCATTATATTTGGACTCGATTAGGCAAAGGTACATAACACTTAGAAGCTGTTCTATTATGCTTACAACAATCTTCAACGTTACTTTCATGTTGCTTCATTACATTCTTTTAAGAACTTTAAGATGATATTAGTTCGTGCTTACTGTCAATGCTGGTCGCTCTACGAGTGTGAAACACTAGTCCGATTGGTGTGAGAGTTCTCCTAGCAACTCGGAGTGTGCGAGTTCGGGACTCCAAGGAGACGGTTACTTTGCAGTGATCTTGAGAAAGTCATTCACTCAGTTTCTGAGTGACATCGACTTATGCATAATAATTAGATAGCGGCGCCTAATAAATAAAGAAAGAATACTAATCAAAGTAACTTAAATTTAAAAAGTTTCTTGTATTGTTTTCAGAAACTACACCACATTGCGAAGCGAGTTTCCAGACGGGAGACTTTCTTACTGTAGGTGATCGAATCTCGATGAGGTGTATTGTCACCTACAGAGGAAACTTGGCTCCAAGTATCCAGTGGCGAAGACATCAAGGAAATGGAGATATGGAAGCAGTTGGAAAACCGGTCACCGAAGGAATCCAGGCTAATGTGGTAGCAGGCTGCAACATCAGTTCCACACTGACTATCATCGTGAATTCGGCCACCGATAATTTCTATTTTTCATGCAAACTGTATTTTCCTTCTTTAAACTCTAATAATGAATCAAGAATCGCAAACAATGCTCCGGAGTTTACTTATACCTGGATGTCACCTGTAATCAAAGGCCGCTCTCAGACAACTGCTGGAATTCTGGTCTATGCTACCCGGAGTTATTCTGCAGATGTAACTCAAGATATTGCATCGACTAATTGGTGTAAGTTAAAGTAGTAGAATGCATGTATGTATGTGTGTATGGATGGATGGATGGATGGATGTATATATGTATGCATGTACGTATGTATGTATGTATACATGTGTATATTTGCATGTATGTATATGTATATAAGTATGTATGTACGTATGCATGTAAGAATCTATATTTGTATGTATTTATGCATATACATGTATGTATGTATGTATGTATGCATGTATGTTTGTATGTATGCATGCATGTATATTTATATGCATTTATTTATGTATGTATATGTATGTATGTATGTATATAGGTATGTATGTATGTATACACATGTATGTATGTATGTATGTATGCATCCATATACATTTAAGCAGTATCATTAAAATTCGATGGCTAACAAGCCATGAAGCATACGGATGTGCAGGTGACAGAAGCATTTATTTTCGTCTCTTTCAGGTAATTATGTGCACATGTCACTGACAAAACTAGCACGCAGATAATTTTGTGCTATTAGTTCCCACACTATTTACGGTATTACTGTAAAACGTGCTTGTTACCTCATTAAAAAAATGATAAATTCAGTTTCATCCATTGCCAGAAACATCATTTTATTTACATGAGTAATTCGTGTCCTTGTCAGATCGTCACTGATAAAAAATGCCACAAGTAGCCATAAGGATACTTCTACGAATGGTTTTCAGAAAAAGCAAAGTGCCCTTCTGTTACTAACTGTTACAAAACGCCGTGTAAATGTAAATTCAAATCTCTGAAATTTCTCAGCGACATGCAAAGCTGCGTCGGGGAGTCCAACATGTCCACGGACGATATATGAGTTAAGGTCGGCAAAAACCAGGTCGCAGGGTCAGTTTCTGTGCCAGGTCATAATACGAGGTTAAGTCCGGGAGAGATAGCTTGTTGCTAAGCTGGAAGGATTAGATACACTCATGAATTAACACACATGCACACACACGTATGAACAAAAACGTACTTTGGGGAATTTGCGGAGAGTATTTTCAGGATTGATTAAATGTCTCAGCTAAAGATGGGAGATTTTCGGCTAATGGCATATAGACATATGTACAGTATACTCATACACACATAATATATGCATGCATACATGCATACACACATACATGAACACATACACGCACACATACATGCATGCATACATGTTTAGATAGACCTATGCTTCATTGTTTACAGCTGATTTCAGACGATTTGTTGTGTAATTTCAGTCGTAATTTCGTTGGCGCTGGGGGCTGCTATGCTTGTTGTTATCGTTCTGATGGCGATCATAACAACAGCCCTCTGCTGTCGTATGAAGAAAAGAACAAAACATGGTGATTTCAATTCTCTGGACATTTTTATTATTTCTTTAGCGCTATCAATGGTACTGAGCAATTATGAGTGAAGGACTTATCAAGGTCTCTGCACAGTAACCTTCTGAAGGGAGGCTCGAACCTTACACCCCGCGTTAAGGCAAAGGAATTAAATCAATCGGCTACGTTGTCACATTTTATCTTGGAACGCCCTCCCTGTGCATGTTCGTTCTGCTCAGTCGCTTCTGTCGTTTCGTTCTCAACTTAAAACTTTCCTGTTTCAAATTACTTGACTACCGAAGGCTGCCTCTCTGTCTCTTTGGACTGACCTCCTGGGTATTGACCTGATTGCGGCTTGGCTTTGGTGCGCCATCGGTTGATGCTTGTGCATTAGACACAGGTGCATTAGAAGTAGCTAATTATTATTATTTATGTTATCATTATTGTATTATTGTTAATAATATTTTTATTATTATTATTATTATTATTATCTTACTCAATGACTACATGTAAAGTGTACCTATTAAGCAGTAACTGTTTCATCTTTCTTTTGTCCTAACACCAGCGATTGCTTCGATACCTTAGTATAATGCACGTTTCTTAATTGCTTGTTAAGAAGTCACATAAAACTGCATTTACACGTGTTTCTAATTAGTTGAGAAGAGAACTACAATCAAAGCTGAAACTAAATCAGAAGAGCTACAGGAAATTCCTTTATCAGCAAGTAAGTTAGATAATATCCTAATAGCTTAAACTTCTGTTTGCATTGGAAGAATGCATGACACAATATTGCAGCTTAAGTAACAATCCTGCAGGAAGAAATTTTATGTTGCTCAGCATGTAAATTTAACAATACAGTGCAATGTGTGTATGGAGATTAAGGAGATTTACGTAAATCTGTGTAAATTTACCAGTACAGTAAGAAACAACGCATACAATACAACAGCACAGTATGTAATGTAATGTAATGTTATGTTATGTAACAAACAGTTATATAGCGCTCTTCAAGTACCTCTCATAAGCGTTGATGACACGGCTATCCTACCGATCTAAACAAGTGCGTTTTCAAGTTAACAGAGAATGAGCGTTGAGTTAAACTAAGTGAAAAAGTACGAATGTTTAAAGGGAGACTGTTCCAGAACGAGGGACCAAAGCAGGAGAAGGCACGATGAGCACGCAAGAAGGATGGATACTACAATATAAGACAGTATAATGCGTTACAGTATTGTACCATGCAGTTGGTTTTAGTATTATTTTAAATTATTTACTTGCATAAAGGTTTAAATATGTTAATTTGTTTAAAGAAGCATCCGGTCCATGTGCACCCGAAGAATATGACGTCATGCAGGACGATTGCTACGAGAAGATTGGTGACGTCAACGAAGAAGATGACGCATCCAATATGGCGTCCTTAGGGAATCAGTGCCATGCAAAGTCGCCTGGCTATCTGAGCTTACTATCTCCTTGCAAGCTTGAATCCTCTACATATTCCGAAATATGTAATTACGATAAACCGGCAGATTACAAACAAGATTTGACTGGTCCAGTGGAAGTAGGCCAGGTTGAGTCACCATTGTATCTAACCAGTCAGGACTCAGATGTAGATAGATTGACACCAGTTGGCAACGCCTTTCCTTACCTGCAGCTCGTCAGGGATACGGGAGATGTGAGTGCAGAGGAAAACCAATCACCGGAATATTTGAACCCATATGCTGATATTCAGAAAGAAGTTGTTTAGAACCATAAATAATCCATCTCACTGACAGTGTGCTTGACTCGAGTCTTCAGAATGAAACACTCGAATAAAATATTCATCATGGAATAATATGTAAAAAATATATGCATATGATGCATGGCGCTAAATGTCTAGTCTATATCAAGACATTTTAAAATATTAACGAATCTGTTTAGAAGAAAGGTGAATGTCACTTCCTCATTTTACTTTAGGTATTTTACATTTCAGACATCTTAAAATACCTATTCGGATTTAAATAAATATTGTGCAACGAATTACTATAATATACAAATTTCTGCATTTATGTTACCACACATACAAGTCCATTTTATTTGATATAATATTATACGGACTGATATCATCTGCTCTAATTTAAGTCTATCCAATCTTATCCATTCTAGTCCAACCCAATCCAGGTCAGTCGTATAGTCTAGTATAATAACGTTTATAGCACCATTCACTGTATTAATGCAGTATGCATCAATAAATTTTATCTACTAAGTGAAACCAATAATACGATAGACAATCTCCAACCTGAAATCAATCCGACTGCAGTACAACTACTGGCACAAGAAAACAATCTGCTGTTCCATGATCCGTCAAGTTAATGGGGAAAATTATTTACAGAACTCAAAGGACAGAAGAATCTTTCACTGAAATGCAAAAGGCAACATATCAGTCCAACAACTTAACAAGCTTCCTTCACGGATTAGCCTCTGCAATTAGTAGCAATATGATAAAGCATAATGCGACAGTAAAGAAGACTTCATCACTTGAAGTTCATTTGTGCTGGAAGTGAATGAGCGGCAAAATAATATCACACCCTAATATCAAATATTAAGACACGTCCGTCTCTCCAACCTATCATGATGTCGGCCACATACAGTCGACCCGTTGACGAATCGATAACCATACGGTGTGAATCCTGCAATCCTTCATCTCGTGAAACAAGTTCTCCCTTCAAATACAAAGCAGCACTAAATAACAACACTCGTCTGTTGTTCGTGTGCAGCACTAATATCGATCCTTTACAATCCACACCGATATAAGACGGAACATCCAATCCATCGGAGACTGAACCTTTCTCTCCTGCGAATGACCCTACAACATGTCCTCTGTCATCTAGTAAACATAATCGGTGTACTCGATCACCTACGTCTCCGTAACTGACCACAAACTGTCCACTGGTCAGTTTCAATGCGTGCCACGGATGGACGATGCCCGGTGTGAGATAGAGTTCTCAAAGAAGCTGCCCTTCAGAAGTGTATTCAAGCATTTTATTATAATTTCTAACAGTTAGGGTAACATTGCAGTCTTCTGAAACAGATAGACTACCCCCGTTATCCTCAGTGGACCATTTCCTCATCAACTTTCCATCGGGACTGATTTGCATGACCTCTTTCGGCTGATCAAAGTACTTCCAGTCGGCGAGGTAGAGGGAGTTGTTGCCTCTGCAGGATCCAATATCCTCAGGATTTTTTAGATCTGTCAAAGGCATTCGACGTTTGAAGCTGAACGTATTCGAGTCGTAGACTTCGATCTCGGAGCTCATTCGACTCACTGTGAACAAGTCGCCGGCTAAAACCGTCAATCCGGAGATTCCTTTGTTTTTGTCTTCCGTGGTTTTTGTCCGAATTGCTCGAATTAGCATCGCATTCATGTTGTAATCGATGTCAACTCCTATAGAATAGCAGCCGTTGACTTGAAGCACCACATATGGAAATCATTAGCATCTATAATATTATAATATAGTATTTACGTATATATATGTGTATGTATGTATGTGTTTATGTATGCATGTATGTGTATATGTATGCTTGTATGTATGCATGTATGTATGTGAGTGCATGATTGTATGTATGTGTGAGGGCACTCAACATAGTACATTTTAAGTACCTCATAAACGCACTGCGCACATGACTTTCTAACTGTTCGACTACCCAGCTTTATCGATACTAAAACACAGAACTCCCTGATGTAGGCAGCAGAAGCGGTGCTGACTAAAGCGTCACTTGTCATCAGGGTAATTTTGAATTATAACTATAGTAGCTCGGCACTATCCGATTGGACGGAACAAGTTGTATGAGTACATGCCGTATGACAAAAGGCGACCTGTGCAATGTACTAACAAAACTTATCAGGATGACATATGTAGGATGGATATGCAGGTGCAGCTTTTCCGCTCATGAGCTTACACTAACATACATACATTTGTATGTATGTTGCTATAAACGCATGTGCTGAAACGCTGCACCTGCATATCCATCCTAAATGTGTCATCCTGATCAGTTCTGTCCGTCCATTGCACAAGGCGCTTTTTGTCATGATATAAGGCATGTACTCATACAACATGTTCCTTATAATCGATTTACGTCATCTTAGATTCTTATGCTTGACGGTATCTGTCCAACACTCGTTGGGACTGGCATCGAACAACCTGCAGCATAGTTAATTAACCTAACATATGGTTAAAATAGACGGTACTCCACCTGGTGGTGATTGTATTAATTGTCTTCCTCTCATTCACCCATTGCTTCCGTCGCTGTTCCAGCTTATGTTCTAACCCTCGGATGATTACCTTTTCTGCAAAAGTGACAAGATTTCTTTAAATTCATTGGATAGCTCATTTTGATGTTTAACTACAGCACCAGTGTATTGTTTCTTCAATTAAGTGTTCGGAAATTACTTCTTAAATGGTTTTAATCAAATCGACCTTATTGTAGCTTATACCAGCGAACATCTTCCTGGAATTGGAAATAGAGAATGCATTTTCGACAGTCACTGACCCCTAAATGACTTTTGATCCAACGAACAACTGATATGTTAGATTGCCATGTGAGCGGTTTTGAGAGGTTTAAAAGGAGCTATATAAGTATTCAGAAACAGATATACCTGAACTATGTTATTTTTTCATAAAGAAGTAACGATTCATAGCAAATCTTAGAAGCTGAAATTGAAGGAATTTAGAAACTTCATTACTGCTGGATGTACAATCTTTAAAGAGGAATATAAATCAAATCAGGAGGATCTAAATGGCCTTTTGTCAATATGCAAGTCGAAACCTCTTTATCAAACCGGATTGTTACTCTGACCATCATCTTCTGCTTGTGGAAAAGGCGAAGGTTAGACTGGCTAAAGAGAAGAAAATGGAAGAGGCAAACTAGTTAAATCTGGTGAAGTTAGAGGGTGAGAAGGTGAATGTTTCACACAGTGGGAGTTAAAGATCGAGTTGAGGTATTAGAATAGGGTGAACTGAGGGAACACCGGATCAACTCTGGCAAGAGAATAAGACAATTCTGAAAGATGTATATATGTTTGTATGTATGTTTCTATGTATGTACGTATGTGCGTAGGCATGTATGTATGTATGTATGTGTGTATGTATGTATGTATGTATGTATGTGCGTATGCATGCATATATGTTTGTATGTTTGTATGCATGAGCTCATGAGCGGATGCGCGGTACCTCCATATTCTCGAGGTAGAAGGGCGACCACCATCAGTCTGTCAATCAACTCATTCTATCTGACAGATTGCTTATTGTGGAGAGAGGTTAAGAAGGGTCTAGTCGTTTGATTGCTGCGGCCATGTCTGCAACTCAGCCGAATGGTACTTGAACCCCAAACCAGACTTATGAGATATTTCTATACAGACTATTAATTCTATGCTTATACACGAAGAGGTTGAAAATAACGAAATAAAAAATTAAGTACAGCCAGATGCAAAATTCGTAATCATAAACGGTCAAATCTATGATTTTACATTGCTGTATTACTAGAGTAATCACTGCAACGTAATAAACAATCAGCATTGCAATAAAGTGCTTTAGACGTTTTCTTATAGATTCCATACAGTAAACGACCAAAAACCTTAAATTTAGTCAAATGCAGTAAATGAATGAGATCCATACGGCCAGAATAGCATTGAATTTGTTCAACAGATTTCCAATTATCCATGTTAAATACTTTTTGTGTAGACTCTATATTACTCCAACACACGTTCAACTGACTCATACCTTGGACTAGAACTGTTCTCAGTAAGTGGACATTTTTAGTTGCTGAACCTAAATTTTGGAACTCCCTCCTTGTGTCTGTTCGTTCTGCTCAGTCGCTTCTGTCATTTCGTTCTCAACTTAAAACTTACCTGTTTCAAACTGCTTATCCACCGTAGGGGCTGTATCTCTGTCTTCTGGACTGACCTTCTGGATATTGACCTGATTGCGGCTTGGCTTTGGTGTGCCATCGGTTGATGCTTTGTGCATTAGACAGAGGCGCATTGGAAGTCACTAATTATTATTATTATAATTATTATCATCATCATCATCATCATCATCATCATTATCGTTATTATAATTTACATACAGTCAAATGCATCGTTGTTTTATTATTATTATTATTATTATTATTATTATTATTATTATTATTACTATAACTTTTAATTTGGCTAAATAAATCTTATAATTGTTAATATTATTTTTTACGTCGCAAGTGTTAAATCCGATCAGTCCGCCGCCCTGGCGCCTCACGTAGGCACACCGGAACTTCGGACTTCTTTGAAGCCCTGGCGGAGAATGATATGATGCGAGTTCTGTCCGCAGTCCATGAATTGTTTCAGTTCAAACTGGTGAGGGTTGTTCTGTTATGTGTGTTTTGGGGTTGATTGTACGCTTGTTTTGTCTGGGGAGCAGGGACAGGCTCTGACTGCCCACCATTGCCTCTCATCGCTACACCAATTGTGTGAGCAACAGCTGAACCAACAACAACACCTGTGACAGTTGCGGCCTTTGGTGCGAAGGGATCCGGCTGCCTTGATTGGCCGAAAGCAGATGGTGCTGGAGGTGGTGGAACGCGATCTGCTGGTGGAGTCCATGCTGGTGCGCTGAAAACTGGTCGATTAGGTGCGCCTCCAGATCTCGTGGCCTTGTCTTTAAGCGCGGTGGTGAAGATGCAACCCTGAATCAACGGTTGCATAAGTGAAGAATGTTCTGCCCGCGTTTCTTCGATGGACCGCGAGGTCTTCCTGTGCGGATGGGACGAACATCCAGCACCTCTAACTCCCTCCTCTTCGTCGTTGCCCTCGTCTGCTTTGATGGCGCCTGCGTCGTGGGCTTCGCTGATCCGAGCGCCGGCTTCTCCTCGACCTTGACTCGCCGGCTGACCTACGTCAGGCGTTGCGACTCCTTGACCTTGAGGACCGGTTGGGATCCGTCTGCTGGGTCTTGTCGACCAGCTCCAGGCTCTCTCTGCTTCTTTAATCTTGTTTACAGGCACCGCCTTCTCTCCTTCTTTGATTTCGGCTGTAGGCGTCTTCTTCTTTTTTCATTTTATTCTTGTCGATGAAGACCTTAATTTGCGACTGGATACGCTCGCTCGTTGCATTGAGTGCGAGTTCTGAGATGATGAGTTCCTCTGACTGCCTCTCCTGAACTAAATCCTTCACGTCTTTTCTCCCGTTTGCATTGGCTAATGCTTCGTCATGACTGAAGTCAGACGCTTCTTCCATCGATGGAAGGTAGCGCGGAGACACCTGTTCTAGGTCAGGCAGAAGACAAGGAAAATGACAAGGAAGCGAAGAAGCATGGTCTCTAGAAGAATGTAAGTCACGCTGAATTGAGGCTGTCTTCCGGCCGGTGATTGTTCTCTGGAATTGCCAGTCTTTGCTTAAATTTGGCTCCAAGAAAGATCCGTTGAAGGCGACTGCAATAAAGCGCTGGATAGCGATGGAGAGGCGCTGGAACAGAAGTCTCCCTTTTGTCTCCCAACACTTGAGATAAGTAGCGACCAAGTTTTTTGATGAGGCTGATGCCTTCCTGATATGTGGGGCCGAGAGTCTCGAAGGCCAGAGGGACGAAGCAGGGTGTCGAGAGAACATCGGAGTATTTTGCAATCTTTCGTTCTGCTGCGATCCCCGCAGCAGCGCCTGCGATCACGGCCGTTCTGGATCGATACGAGTCTGCCAGAGTGTCAATTATTGTAACATCCCAGGTCAAGCATTTACACCCCCCAAGGAGTGAGGGTTGCTCCATCAGGTCGGCGGCCGTCGGACCTAACCAATCCTGCCGGTTCTTTAGTTGATGGGAAGCCAGCCTTGGCAAGGGCGCGCCAAACGATGTCATTGATCCAGGCGTGTCTTGCTGTTGTACCGGGGCCCAAAGGGCATGCTAGACCGTGAGAGCCGTCCGCAGTGACCAGATCCCCGCAGGGGCAAACGTGAGGGGCGCACAAGTCTATCCCAAGTCTTAGGCCTGTTGCGATGCGAACAGCCTCATCGTCTAGCCTCAAGCCACAAGCACTTATGGGCAGCTCCAAGAGCCAGTCGCCAGAATGTGGTGAAGAAGCCGCCTTAAATCTGGTTTTGTGGTACTCGGATGTTATAGAGGCTCTGAGGGTTGCCAGACTCTTTTGGATAATTGGGCAGTTCCAAGTTGCCTGTTTGTGAGATGTTGGGGCATGGGGATTAGGGGCATTTGATTCGGTTGACCAGCGAGTCCGGGCCTGTTCCAAAAGGCCATCCGGGGCAGGTCGCAAGAGGAAAGAATGGAATCTTGTAGCGCCGTGGTGCCTGCGGCTGAAGCCAAGAAGGCAGGAAGTGCCAGCGAGGACGCGCGACGTATACCAAGACCTCCGTCTCGAACAGGTAAAGATGCCTGATCCCAGCTCTGATCAGTCAGAGCCAAGTTAAGCATGTTGGTGAGGCCTTTGCGCAGCAGTTGGTCGAATGTGCCAAGAGCCGGGTTGTCCATGCATGTGTGCAACGAAGTGTGTGGAGCAGGGTGCAAGAGCTTAGTGATTTACGAAGACGAATCAGAGCATCGTGCCTAGATATGGAAGCCAGACGGACAATCCCTAGTGATAGTTGTGCACATCGCTTCTCCAGCGCATCCCTTAGAGCTCCGCCCGTGGAAAGAGGTGCGCCCAAAAGATAGGCATTGTCAGAAGGTGTGACCGTGAAACAGTCCAGAGGAGATGTCAGGTTACTAGATTGGATGTGTGCTATGACTTCGCACTTATTGACATTAAGTGTCAAACCCATTTTGCCTGCGACCCTGATAATAGACTCGACGTCTGCCGCCAATACGGATGCTTTCCCGCCAAGAGTCCAGGTAGCAAATACGCAGCGGGGAAGAAAGGCTTGTCAGAAGCGGCTGAATGAGGAGGCAGAAGAGAAGTAGACCGAAGGGTCTTCTTGCTGTGGACCTGTTTGTGAGAGTATTGTAAATCGCCATATTTAAGAGAGGAAGGTCTGGAATAAGACAAACTGCAGTAGGGATAGAGCTCCGGAATGACGTCCGATATCGCCGCCAGCGTGTGATTGCGGCTAAGGCTATTAAAGGCGTTGATGAAATCAAGCTTGACCAATACTGAGTCGGGGGATAAGTCAGCGAGAAAGCGCATGGCGGCGTGCACCGCCGCCTCATAGCCCCCTTGGAGTCCCAACCCCTAGCTGGAAAGGGGTAAAGTAGTCCGATAGTTGAGCAATGGAGAAAGCGTTGGCACATTTAGAAGTCAGGCGCCGCCAATAGTAACCAAACACAGAGAACACAAAAGACTAGTCAAAAATGAGCGATAAATTTAGGCAAGTTTCTCCGCTCAACCGCGCACGAAGCAGAATATAATGCACCGGGAGTTCAACTGCGCATTGAAATTCGTTGATGTTTTTCAATGTGTATAAATGTTCGTGACACAGTTAAAGATCGCAGAAACATCGAAACGAAACATAATGACTGCAGAGTTGTAGGCTATATACGAAGGTCCAATGAGAATATTGTTATATGTGCTACACATGACGTTGATACTGGGGAAGGCATCATGTTACCTAGGCCAAGTCCCACCTATTTGACGCTATAGCCCTATTAAAATAGGGAACATGAGAATACTAGGACTAGATGACTTTTCATTTGAAGTGCTTGCGAATAAGAGCCCGACACTTGTTACTTTCTAGTTTTCTGAGCATTGTTTTGCTTGTTGAACTTTTTGTTGTTAAAGAACTAACATCATTTAGACGAACGCAGATTTCGGCTCTGATTAGCTTCTCTTGAAGTGCACTATACAGATTTCTAATTACAATGCAGTGACATTTATTTTAAGTTTTGTATTAAAATTAAAATGAAGTGATTGGCTATAAGGCCATAGTTTTCAATCATAAGTATTGTATATAAGGCTATTTGTTCCTACATATAATCAGCAGCGCAATAGGTTTAGGAGATATGCATTGGGTGTCCTGATTCCTTCCCAGTCATCCGCTCCGTATTTCTATTTCCAACTGGGACTGTTTATTACCCATACATTGTTCTAACAACAATATTGCTATGGCATGAGCGTCAATTCTCCTAACTCCCTCATCGTAGGAGATTGGTGAGAAAGTGCGAAATAAGGCGTATTTCAAAATAAGTTTGGTTATTATCTTACTGGCAGAGGTCCAACATTTGAAATGACACAAATAAATAAGCAAACTATTCAGCTTTATTACCCTTTTAATTCTTTCGGACTATAAGGCAAGGAAGACAGAAACCGTTACTAATAAAAGTTTCATACATGGAATAACGCAGTAATAGAAAAATCTTTAAATAAGGATTAGAACGCTAATGAAATAAGTATGTAGACTTGTATGTAGGCAAGTTAGTAAGCATTCTTTATTAAAAACAATTAAAAAGACCACGTTTTAGAAGCAGCAAAACTCACAAGCAAAACAGTAACAGGGGTAACTCATTCCGCTCCATGCAATAATACCTTGGCACAGAAACAACAAGGAATCGCAATGGCTATGCGGCAATCTACACTCGACAACATCAGGTATGCCTAATCGAAGGAAGCTTAATAAGATAAGCATTTATTTAAGCATCTTATTTACTGTGGATGATTTCCTTGCTGTTCTCTGCATATCAATAAATATTTCTATTTCGATATTGAAAACCAAAACTTGGCCACCTTTTCTATTTCTATATCCCTCAATAAATACAGTATTTCTATTTGAGATTGAATATCAAAACTTGGCCATTGTAGAGTCCCTCGTCACAATCAGCTACGAACAGTCGACTTTTTGTCTCATCCAGTAACAACTTACGAGGACGTCGTATCTCGTTCGCCTTTGACAGCAACTCAGCCGTTATTTCGAGACGGTAATTAAGCAGCAAAACGCGCCCCTTGTTACGATCTGTGACCAATATGCTATCGTTTTTGTCGACGGCCAAATAAGTCGGAAGGTCGATATGCCCGACCCCAGCACCTTCTGGTCCTCCGAACGACTTTAACAAACTCCCATCATTGTCCACGATGCACACTCCAAATGTACGTCCTTTGAATTCCTCGTAACAAATCGCTAAATTACCGTTGGACAATTTAACAGCGTGAATCGGGTGTAGGTTAGTAAGTTCGATTTTTGTCTTTAGGACCACATTCCAGTCCGGAGTATACTCAATAATTTTTCGCCTTCTCTTGAAAGTCACGAGGATGTTGGCGTCTTTAGTGAGAAACAAACGGCACTCGTCGTCTTTTAAAGGCAGTCGTTCTATGTCTTCTTCCCCATTCGCATCAAGTCTCAGTAATTTGCAATCGCACTCTGTTTTAGTCCAATCGACGATGTAGATCCGTTTAGTTGTGTTGCAAGCTACAATTTCGCCTGGGTCAATGACGTTACGGAGCTTTATGCTGGGCCTGTGTCCAAATTTTGACTTTGTGTCCAAATCGTAGACCTCAACCTCTGGATGCTTATCAGTTATGACGAACAGTTCGTTGTCTAAGATGGCCACTCCACAGACGCCGAGTTTCTTGTCTTTTTCAACTGCTTGTGTTCGAATCGTCCGATAATGTTCAACTTTGTAGTCACTTGGTTCTGCATTGCAAGAGAATTTAACAAAAACAAATGCGCAATAAAATCTTTCAATACTAAATTGCAGAAAAGTACATTTAAGCTCAGTATAATAAAATGTCTTATGAATATATGTTACGAATGAATAAACAGAATGAATACTAGGTATGCAATTATACTTGCATGTCATGCATAAGGAATAAACACAATTCATTATCACTTCTTCTATAGTCTTACATTTAGTATTGCGCCCTTCCAAACAATTTACTGAGGCGCATCATAAAGCAACGATGTCCTTTGCATTGCAATGCACACTCTTATCTTATCTATGAAACTTTCACTGGTCTTGGATTTTCAGCGGACTGCCGAAAAAGAATGTAGTCGGTGCATTTCAGAACAAGCTGAACTTACTAATTTGCCTAGCATTGCCTCGCTAAGCATATCTTGAGTATTTGTTTTCTGTTCAAGATTTTATGAGAGCAATCTCTTTCGATTTGTTGGCCAGTTTCGCTTAATATCGCCTATTATATAGATTGATCTAAATACCAGCATTTACCTTTGGGAGGCAAGTATAAACTGCCACCAAATTCATTTTTTCTTTTAACCAGCCATTCGATTTCCTCTTCCAATGTTCTTTTCTTGCCTTCTACTTCCTCCAGTTTCGTTTTAAGATCATTCACTTCTGAAATTCAGAGAAAAGAGGAAACCGTTCATGTAACAACTGAGAAAGTTTAAAACACCTTTTAGTTTAGTATAAAGTTCTATCTCGATTAGTTAAAAAACAATTAGATGCGATATTATCGAATAGTGAAAGAACATTTTAACTTTGGATTTCAAGTCTTGGAGAGGGTGAGATATGATGCGAATGTATCGGACATTTAAAACAGAAAGGTAGACCTAATTAATGCAATATTGAATTATTCGACCATTGAATACCATTTGGCTAAACTACTTTACCAAATCGTAAGGTCACATTTCTAAATTTAATTATATATAAGGCAACTTTAAAGATGTATTACTTATGTTGCATTGTAATAGCACACTCACTTCAAGCCATCCTCGACTTATGCGTTGCGCATTATGAGAGCGACGCTATAGATGTCATTGGATTACATTAGATACGATTATACTAGATTAGATCCGTTCATCACCATCATCATCATCATCATTATCGTTATTATACTTTACATACAGTCAAATGCATCGTTGTTTTATTATTATTATTATTATTATAACTTCTAATTTGGCTAAATAAATCTTATTATTATTGTTAATATTATTATACGTCGTAAATGTTAAATCCGATCAGTCCGCCGCCCTGGCGCCTCACGTAGGCACACCGGAACTTCGGAATTCATTGAAGCCCTGGCGGAGAATGATATCATGCGAGTTCTGTCCGCAGTCCATGAATTGTTTCGGTTCAAACTGGTGAGGGTTGTTCTGTTCTGTGTGTTTTGGGGTTGACTGTACGCCTGTTTTGTCTGGGGAGCAGGGACAGGCTCATATGTACACATCCAACGGCGTTACACGAAATCCGTTCAACAGGCTCGAACCCGCAATCGTTAGGACTATAAACCCAACGCGTTGCATTATAGACCACCGTGTCGCGCATTAGACCACTGTGTTTCTTATTACAATCCCTGGCTCAGCCGATAGGCATATGACGTGTTAATAAATGCGTTGCTATTGTTATTGGATTGTTGTTTTCGTATTTTCATTTCAGCTACATAATGCTTCAATGAGAGGACCACGTCTCAGAGGACTACTGCTGGCATAGACATGTAACAAATTGTTTGCTTCATATGCTTTACATTCACTGGTGTTATTACCATTTAGTCTTGATTCATATAATCATTTTCGGCATCTATATATTCATTCATTTCTTTCGGTTCGCTGTGGCTGTTTTATTCTTATATAAGTTAAAAAGTTACTTTTATATAAGTTATTAAAACTTCCCAGGTGGTCAAAATAAAACAAAGTTCCAATGGAAAGAGTTGCCGTATTTTTTCAAGGCAAAACATAGAAAAAGATACGGATAAGACACCACTGAAAGTCAGAAAAAGTTTTCAAAGCATTTATAATTCCCTGTGAGGCAGCAAGATTTGAACCCAGTCTTGACAGTTATATGAAGCACATCAACATTTGCTTGTGCATCATGTCTAAACTAACATGTCGTTCCAAAATAGGAGACCTCGAGATTCCATTGATTCATCACAATTTGAAATAGTGAACGAGCTTATTGTACAGGCAGTTTATCTGCAAAAAAAGCATCTTGCGAAATAGCTGAGACATCGTGGACAATCTCTTGTATACTGTCCATTTACATGTATGCCATCTGTTCTTACATACATCGTGCGTTAGAATCCTGTTCTGTAAAAGTCTTTAAAATAGGCTTCAGGTAATTCCATCGGAGCAGATTAGATCAGATAATAGATTATCATAGATAAGATTAAAGGCAGATCACATCAGGTTAGATTATTAAATATTATTATTTATTTATATATTGCCCTTTGATTGTCATCTTACCTTGACTGGTTGTATTAAGAGGCTGTAGTTCAGTCACGTTTTGCTTAGGCTCTAAGAAATAACAAAATATTTATAAAGTGAATAAGAATCTTCAATCTACAATTTTCGAGAATTATTGTAAGTTTACACTTTAAGCAAGTACATGTGATGACTTTTCACATTATCTTAGTATTATTAGCTGCTAGCAGGTGAATTTGTTTCTCCAATGAACATTGACACCGTTTAGGCTAGTGGACGCACCTCTTTTGAGAGATGCTTATAGAAATTTTAAAGGCGGAATATAAGTTGTTGAGATGTGTACACAGATACATAGGCCACATTAGCTTAAAAGATCTAGTAGGCTACTCGTACCCTATCAAACATTGGTCAGCCGGCTATATTAGACTTGCTTCAAACTCCACATGTCTAGGCCTTGGATTGACCTGCATGATTAATTTCTGAATATCAGCCGAATAAATTCTTTCACGTTTTTCGCCACTATTCCAGTATCACTCAGAGGGGAGTCACAAAAAATGCAACTCCATATGAATGCATTTGCAATTTCCGTTTTGTTGAGTCTGAAATTGTGTCGTCCGTCAAATATGGAAGGGTCCACGTCGATTTGGCCCGCCGTCGGCAAAAACCTGCCCTACACATATTGCCCATTTCAGACATTTTCTTCCATCTGCGAGGAACGTTCGACGACGGACTACATTGCCTTTCGCTGTTCCTTGTTCTCGATGTCACTCGGTCCTGGAGCCCTGAATATGATGCCAACTAGTACTCTGGATGGGCATCAGTTGGAGCCCGCCGCTAGTAGCTTTTCTAGAACAGGCGTCATCTATTCTAGACGTGATACTCCCGCAACCCGATCACTTTCCGCTCTCCTACATTATTTACTGTTAGGATATTATTGTAAGGCTACTAGTTATTTCGCATGTCTCTTTAAAAAGTCTTCAGAAGCGCCGTCGGACGAGTTTTGGGCTGAGGCTCAAACATGGCGCAGTAAATCAACGACAGGACGAGTTTATTATTTTCCATCTTCGTTAATGAGTGGTCACCAGGCGAAATGGTATCCAACAGGTCACCAGGTTGAGTGGTATCGCACAGGTCACCAGGTTGAGTGGTATCACACAGGTCACCAGACGGAGTGGTACCCCACAGAGGTAAACAGGCGTAGTGGTATCCCACGTAGGTAGACAGACGGAATGGTATGGTATCCAACAGAGGTAAAGAGTCGGAGTGGTATTCCACAGAGGTAACCAGACGGAGTGGTGTCCGACAAAGGTGAACAGGCGGTGTGGCATCCCACAGAGGTAACAAGGTTGAGTGGTATCCCATGGAGATAACCAGACGGAGTGGTATACCACAGAGGTAACAAGGTTGAGTGGTATCCCATAGAGGTAAACAGGCGGAGTGGTATCCCACAGAACTAACAAGGTTGAGTGGTATCCCACGGAGATAACCAGACGGAGTGGTATACCACAAAGGTAACAAGGTTGAGTGGTATCCCATAGAGGTAAACAGGCGGAGTGGTATCCCACAGAGCTAACCAGACGGAGTGGTATCCCACAGAGGTAACTAGGTTGAGTGGTATCCCACAGAGGTAAACAGACGGTGTGTTATCCAACAGAGGTGACCAGACGGTATGGCATACCACAGAGCTAACCAGGCAGAGTGGTATCCCACAGAGGTAACAAGGTGGAGTTATATCCCACGAAAGTCACCAGATGGAATGATATCCCATGGAGGTTACCCATCTAAGTACTAATTAGCTTCGGTGTAGTTAACTTGACTGAACTCGCAAGTTAGGTATCGATAACAACTAATGGTATTGTTGAAACTTCTATTATTTCGAAATTTACACTTAACACAAGAATCACTTACTACCTTTTTCTTTTCGCCGCTTGAGGTAACAGAACAACAGAATAATGATGCATGCGACAAGAAGTATGACAAGTATCGCCACAACGATGATAATTGCTCCTCCACCTGATTCTGAAGACGCATACAATATGAAGTAGTATGTAGCAGGATATATTTACAGAGCGACTAAAGATATTGAAGGGATGTTATGCCCTATTTTCTTACCACAACGGCAAGCATTGGCATCGTGTTTTTCTTCATTGCCACTACTTGCACCTACTTTCTTTTCTTTCTCTATCAACTTAGAATGGTGAAGGCTGTTGTAAATGAGATACTTGTGGTTCCAATAAATCCATCTGTTATCGGCTAACATTCAAAATTTGCAGAACAATCTGAATATTTCATATGCAATTTTATCTACAATTTGGACGGCATAATTCGGAATTAGGGAATTACTCTAGTAATGAGGTAACCGTATAGACCATGACCAATATAACTTGCGTATCACAAAATCGTGGACTTATTCTTATGTAAACAAACAAACCATTGGTATGCTAACCACAAAAGTAGATTAACACAATTTCTACACGACTTGATGCATAAGCAAATTTTGTATTTTGCAATGTGCAAAACCCAAACACTAAATACTACGAGAGTAGGATACTATAGAAAATCCTACCTTTGCCCGCTTTTGCTTCTGAAATTGAAGGTTCCGCGTTTAGTGCTGAAGTTTTGTTACCTGGATATGTCACAATAAAAAGCCGTGTGTTTATAAGTCACAAATTGAATCAAATTGCAACCTCTTTTGTCATATGCCAATTCGCAAGTTTCACTGAGACTTTGGATCAATTTTTTTTCGTTGGGAAAAAGAATGGATCTTAGTAACACTTTCTGCAATGATACTGTCCGCAGTTCACACAGTTAGCACTAAAAGGACCTTCTTAAATTCAAAGAATACTGAGTTACTTATAATCTTAAACCATGAATTGATATCTTCTAAGTTAGTTTAAGTAGCGTTTTCCATGTGGTCGTGCTTCAACCGACCATATCAATACAAGCTTACATTGGAAGTTTGTACAATATTGTGTATCATTGGATCGCATTGGAACAAATACAACCAGAAGAAAATTGCTCATAAATCCTCTCTATATTATTCACTTATAGCTTTGTTGCCCATGGTAAAGCATCCCAGAAGTAGCTCGACACTAACGATGCTTTGTAGTTTGTTGTTATTACATTATAGTACACCACAGATCGCAGTAAATGAGATTAAAAATTCTTCTGAAAACACATGATGATTATACGTTGTCGTTTATTCACTTACCGCTGGGAATGTAAACAAGCGTAGCTGAAACGGCGCATTGTTTTCCGCGAATGCCACACTCCGATTGACATTGGTATATTCCGGGTCTGTTCGCTGTCACGGTTGGCTGATCACCGAAGACTTCGGTAGAACCGTTGAATGCATTCCAAATCCATCGGCTTTTACACTGTTGGCTGCTATTGGACTTACATCTCAGCTCATCATTTATCGACATCTCAGTTATTCGGAAGTCACTAAACGTATCTAAGAGAAATTATTCAACGCACAGCTCGTAATTGGGGGTATTACCATAGCGCCTTTAATTAACTTCCCAGAGGTGTTACCGATCCGAAAACACAATACTACTAGAAACTAGAATGTTCCGCCAGCGAAATTGAAGCAGAGAAAGAACGGGAAGCTTGTATAGCAGATTGCATGGCAGCTTGTTCCAACCATGACGAAGCTTCCATGTTGCATTGTGGAATTAAAGTGCGTGGGAAAAACCAGTTGCGCTATGGTAATACCCCCAATTACGAGCTGTGATAGAGTTAGGGTTAGTCTTAGGGTTAGGATAGATACTGTAGGAATGGGAAAAACGCCTCTAAACCCCATTTCCTAACTCTCACGTTTACCATTGACATCCTACTACAAGCGTGGGAAAAAGAAAGACGCCAACCGGCTAGGCAGTTACATTAGTATAAGGATCTTTAATCCAGTGCCTTGTACAGGAGCAACCAGTGCAGCTCGTCCCGGGTATAGTTGAGGTAAAGAACACCAGTTTCTCACTCCTCCGTAAAACTTCGCTAAAGAGTGGTCTCGGGTTTAATGCTACGTAATGTGACTTCATGATATATAATTTGAAATGAATCTATATCAGTTAGTATGAAGTAAGAGAAAGTGATTCAATACGTTGTAAAATGAATTTAAATGGAAATAAGTGTCTACGTAAGACATCATAACTATTTTTATATACATAACAGAAAATTAATATCAATGGGGAATATTGTAGACTAGAGACTGCATGTGACAGATGCTTACACTATTCACATACAACCTACAAGTATCCTGTGAATGCCTACACAATGCACACAAAATGTGCCCCATTGGATTTTGTGTCTCGAGTTGGCTTTTCAATGTTAGTCTACATTGCGTATATCGAGATACAACTAATGAACGGCGACAGATAAATGTGTGTAAATAACTAGAAAGATTTTCACTCAAAACCAGCACATAAATCATTTAATTACACATATGTTTGTGGAACAATGCAAGGAGTTCATAGTGTCATACTTACAGATTATTTTTATGGGATCAGAAGTACAGTTGATATTCGTTGTCGGGTATGTGTGACATACGAAAGACGAACCATCCAGATGAAGATCAGATTTGACTGTCAGATTACATTCCACTCTATTGGTAGAATTCTTGCAAGTTGGTACGTCGGTGTTAATGGGACCACTGCCTCCTATGCGAGTCCATTTTAGCATCGGAACGAAGTTGCCTTTGTATGTTACGCTACAGGAGAGACGAATGTCTTCTGGATCAACGTTGCAA
Source organism: Norana najaformis (assembly GCA_964023275.1). Lineage (NCBI taxonomy): Eukaryota > Metazoa > Annelida > Clitellata > Crassiclitellata > Hormogastridae > Norana > Norana najaformis. The sequence goes on along the minus strand of OZ029914.1, from coordinate 5,855,958 downwards.
CTGTTCGGCCCAATTATTCCGTCTGTCTTCATGTTCGATGTACACAGGGGTTCTGCATCTGTTGTAGACAATTTGAACAGATATTTTGTTAGAATCTTTTATAAAATAAACATTCCTTTGATTCGCCTAAAGCCTGCATTAAGATAGCGTGCGTGTATGCAGTTTGCTGAACTAAGTAGACCATAGTAATGCAATGAGCAAGTTGAGTTTCATCTACATAAAATTTTAATGCCATATGCTGTGATGTTATTTAATGCTATGTAGCTTAATGTGATAAAATGTATTGCAGGTCTGTTTAACATTTATTTAGCGACTTTTGGACATCTCAACCCAGGAGGAGGACCTGGGTATGAGCTCACACAAGCGTATAACAGTTGCTCTGTCATTTTTCCATGAATTGTACGATGACGGTAAGAATGTTTCTTTCTAGTAAACGAAGACACTTGAAATCAAAATCTTGAGGCGAGTGCGTCAAAAACAACTTTCTATGCATATAATTAAAAGTAGTAAAGCACAATCTCAGTAGTTCATAGACTCCAGTTAGCTACTCCTCACAAAGCAACTTTAGGATCAACATAGAAATAGTTTTTCGCGCGCACAGGTCTCGAGTATTTGATTCAGATTTACTGATAAGCGCATAAAGTAAACACATTTTAGTATTAATGATAACTGAGCTTTTGCGGTTCTACTGGATACTTTTTTGGTTGAACTTTCGACCTTTACATCAACTTTGTGTATTTCTTTGTATACGATGTTTCTAATTTGCTGTTGATGCTGAGAAGTCAATAAATGGCGATTGAATTGAACTCAAAAATTGAATAAGTAGAGTTATGCCTAGTAGATTTATAGCGTTCCTTCAGAAACATGTTTACAGTTTTCAACCTCAGAAAGATCACCATCTTACTAAGCGATGTATGTTTCCAAATTACTTACCAAGGACAACCAGTTCGGCCCCACGCTCTTCTCCAAAACGTTTTTGATCGAAGCAACGGTATTTTCCAGCATCTTCTTTTGTTACATTTGGAATTACAAGATTCCAAGATCCTGTGGAATTGTCTATCTCTATTCTAAACCTCTGGTCGTATTGGTTTAAGAATTTTCCCCCGGCATACACATAGTCATCGTAATAGTGCCAGTGGATATCTTGAGATTGAATATCAGACGTTGAACAATTGAAATAAGCCAATCGTCCAACGATTGCCACCGTGTCCTTTGGAACCACTACGAGCTTCGAACTGCCTGTAAAGCATAAAACGAAAAATGAGATACTAAATAATCTCTAGCAATCAAGTACATACTTTTATTTTGAAGTATATGTGTGCATAAGTAGAATCGTATGCAGCGATTAAATTATGCTTAGACTTGTTCGTGGCTGTGAGTCCATATCAATGACCGCCCCGTATAGTTTGCATGTGAGAGATTTCTAAGAGACGCAATTGTTCTGCTGTTACAATTGCACATGCAATTGCAAAACTATAACTCATGCGCTGCTAATTTGATTGTTTCAAATATAATTAATTAAAACATAAGTTTCTAAGTTGCTTTTTAGAGTTCGGCATTACCAGCCACAATAGGAATGTCATTGATTTACACATCACATTGCATTAAGCTACATGGAATCACATGAAATCTCAGTGCATCATGTTTCAAGTCATTACATAGCATAACCTAGGGAAGTTGAATACAGCTCAACTCTGGAAGAAAATCCGTCTGTTAGGCTGTTCGTGTGCGCGGGAGACTGCAAGTGGTAACTCGTCTTGTCATCTGAGCGCTGGTTGCTTAATGATGAATTCTTTGCTCTTGGTGACTTCAGTATCACTTAGACAACATTTTGTGAGGTACTTAAAAGGCGCTATATTAAATGTCTAGATAATTAACGAAAGAAAACGCAATACAGCAGACCTATTCTCTAGATATTTAAAATATGTTGATAAACCTCTACCGAATCCAAAATAAATTGTCATTATTGCCGTAATCGACAGCAGTTCAACTCTATCAGTTTTCATGGTGGAACTGCTAATCTCCTTCTTGTTTCTTGTGTGTCTTCAGACTAAAATTGACAAAACGAGAAGAAATCTGATCAGTAAGTTGTATCTGTCGACACTACCATGATTGCAACGGCAAGTGTATGCAACGACGTCTTCCAGGCAAAGAAATGTTTATGTTTGAATCACTTTCGACTTGCCTTTGCGTTTGAACACAGCATGGTGAGGCTGTGTTAATTTTGAAACAAGAAAACCATTTCATGTCCATATTATTTTTCGGATTTATTTATATTGTGATATTTACATAATATTATATGTAGCCAATGTAAGGATTGATGTATGTATGTCTATTTGTAAGTGTGAATGCACGCATGCTTGCATACATGTATGCATACATGTATGCAAGTATGTATGTATTTATGTATGTATGTATGTATGTGTGTGTATGTACGTGTGTATGCGTGTAAGTGTGTATGTATGTATGCATCTGTGTATGTGAGCATGTATGTATATATGTATGTGTGTATGTATGTACTTATGTATGTGTGTATGCAATGACCGTATCACTAGATGGTCGATTTGTACGGTAAGCGTTACAATAGTTAGTTTTCTTGCTTGGGAAATTTGTTTCAGGTATAAGCATCGGTAGATGTACATGGAATGCTTTACAGGCTAACACGAGACTACTCTGATTTATGTGGATGGTGTGCTGTGCAGATGATCAGGGTTTGCCTCTGGTTATTAATAACCTTGGCTGAAAGGAAAATCGCGATCAATACGTTCTCGGGCTGAGTCAAACTATGATGTGCTGAAAGAGAGACCAACCACGCTATCCTAACATATATGCATGCATACATACAGTGTACATGCATGCATGCATGCATTCATACATACATACATGCACCCATACATATATACATATATGCATACATTTATACATGCATACATACACACAAACATGCATACATACATACGTGCATACATACATACATACATACGCACATACATATGCACATACATACTTGAACACATAACTACAAACATATATACATTCAAACAAACATACATACACACATATATAAACTGCTGCCAGAATTACGACAATTATCGGACTAATCCTACGAACTTAACAGCACTTCACCCCTTGCAATACCTGCGTAGGTCTTTCATTCAAAACTCAAAGCATTTCTTTTCCACAATTCTTAACCTGATTCCTCCTCTTCCCTTCATCTGTCTTACCGCTCGCATTTCAAACACAGTCCATCGTATTCGTCTGGCTCTGCCTTCCTGAATCTTGAATCTAAAACTGGTACTGAATCTCACCCTTCCTGCTTATCAATATTGTTTTGACTAAGCGCATGTGAATTAGCTGGTTCCTTCGACTCAGCTTTCTTTGGGCGCTGTAGAAATCTCGATTCGTGATTATAGTACATTCATACATAGGGGCTTTATTGACAAAAATATACGTACTTATGTATGCATGCGTGAATAATGCTCCTAGCATGAGTAGCCTACTTACGAGTTTAAAATTTTGCTTTAGACCTTAGTCTGCAGGTGTACATAAACCTATAGTAAACTACTAAGTAAGCACTTGAAATCAAGCTTGTAGGCTTACCTGAAACGTGACTTCTCTGTTTATCTCTCTGTACCTCTTCCTGCTTTTGTGTTTAACCACTGTTAACGCCTTTGATTTTTAAGTTTTCTTGGCTTCTGTGCCAGAACAACAATCAACATGCAGCTTACATGAACACGAGCCGCCATACTAGCACTAGCGTTCGTCAGCCATAGGCTAAGAATGTGCGTTTGCCATACAAGACGATGCTATACCATGTTCATAAGAACTGGAAGTAAAACGTCAGACAGTGTCGACTTCATTGGTTCTGGTAATCGTAATCGTAAACACGAGATTTCTACAGCTCCCAACGAAAGCTAAGTCGCGGGAACCAGCTTATTCACAATGGCTCAGTCAAAACAAAATCGACAGTCAAGAAAGGTTCGGTTCCAGGTCAAGATCGAAGAGCCATGCTGGCAGGAAGGCAGTGAAGTTCGACTGTGGCTTACCACACGGTTTTCAGTTGGGCAATATGCAAAATAATGTGTTGCTTTCGTAATTTTGTAACTCTCGCAGTTTTTGGTTTTTAATTGATGAGAATAGATATTTGGTAAATGACTTGTTTTCAGTTGATTCTTACTGCAGTGATCTAGTTTTTCTGAACATAGTGTATACAGAGCCTAAGTGCCTGCAGTACAAGCAACTACTCTCCGCTCTGAGCGAAAACGTAGAAGGACTTGAAGCCCAGAATTCAGTGCCAAAAAGGTCAGATAAACTAGCAAACCGCCAGAGAAGAGATACTTCATTCGCTCCGCTGCAGTCCACAGATGTTACTGCTATAGGACGCTCAGTGTGACCCAGATAGAACCAGCCATTTATAACACTGCATAATTTACGTACATTAGCAAGCTGTTAGTAGCAGAGGATAGCCAGTATGTCCTAAAGCGAAACACTGCTTTCTGGCTGGATCGTTAACATAGTTTCTCTTAAACAGGCGCCATATAAGTTTCTGCATACAGTAACAATAGAGAAAGAAGAACGGTCCTTAGAGTTAAATTCGAGAAGCAGCTATGAATATGGAATGCTAGCGACTTCATTTTCTCAGTCTTGGCATATTTGAACAGTCCCTAAAAACTAACTTCGAGATGCAGCTGTGGATGTGATGTCTTATCATTTTATTTTCTTAGCATTGGCATATGCGTGCAGCTAACTAGACCTGTCTCTGACCGCCTGATCTTCCCAAGGACAGTGCACTGTCGAAGAACTAATTTTAAAGCTGAGTTCCGGTTAACAGAACAAATTTGGGCGCAAGGCACAAGGTTTTGACGAGGCTGCTGATTATGATGATGATAATGAGGTGGTGGTGGTGGTGGAGAAGGAGAAGGATGGTAAGGAGAAGGAGGAGAGAATGATGCGGAGGAGGAAAAGAATGATGATGATGATGTAAAATGAGTATGATGATGATGAAGACGACGACGACGATGATGATGAAGATGATGACAATGATAATGATGATAATGGTGATAATTATAGTGATAATCATGATAAGGAGGACGAGGAAGAGGAATATGAGGAATATAGGAAGAGAATATAGGAAGAGAGTAAAAAGAAGGATGATAAGGATGATAAGGTTGAGGATGATGATGAGGAGGAGAAGCAGGAGGAGGAGGAGGAGGATGGTAAGGATTAGAATGAAGATGAAAATGGTAATGATGCCCACGAGAAGGAAAAGAATGACCGGTAGTCAAATGTAGTTAAGTGTGTTGTGTGTATTAATGAAAAATACAAGCAGGCCTCTTCTTCGTGGTTGCCCGTAGCCCATTTTTATCAGATGTCATGAATTCAGTCATGTCAACAGTTGTCACAGTGATTTGATTATGCAAACGAGACAGCGCGATATAATCATTCTAATGACTATCTAATTTGCACACAGCACCGTCTCAGTTACAACGCTGCTAGAAAACGATTAGCTTTTCTCCATTATCCCGATGATTACAGGCAGTTATGCTGTCTGGACAAAATATGCGGTCAAAATAATTATCGAGGCCAGCTTACGGATATAGTTGGCAAAAAGGAAAGAGTTTAAGAGTATTATGAACATTTCGACTAAAAGCAGGTTGTAAAAGTTAACAGGTTCGGTTGTGGACAGATCAACACCGCGACGAAAATGTTGAACCTTTTTCTATTAAGCATTTTTGTCGGTTATGAAGTAGGTGAGTTTGTGCATGAGATGTTTTCTTCTGTTAAAACCTAGATAGTGTATGCATAAATATGACCTATATATGTGTATGAATGCATCTAGACATTTTAGGAAGAAATTACGGCAAGGCTTTGCTTTAAGTGAAATCCAAATGTGAGGACGGTAAGCAGAAGGTAAGCAGACAGCGACGGTGCATGTTGTTTAGTATTAGAGCAACGTGATGGAATAGAGGTTCATTAGAAACCGTTGAATCTTGAAACAGGAGCAAACACTTGTAAATTATTCGAGTAAGCTAATTGTTTTTTTTATCCCAGCATTAGAATGGTTCAGCATTTTCGATTTTGTTGTTCGAAGTGCTTGTACGTAATGGTTGTTGGGCAAGTTCTATCACCAGTGACCAATCTCTGCGCAGACCTTCCACTCAAAACTGAAAGCACTCCTCTGTCGTATATCATATCCTGATTTGTATTCTTCCCCTTATCTATTAGATCTTCCACTCAAAACTGAAAACACTCCTTGTAGTGAAAAGTTGTAAAAACAATGAGGGTTTAACTTTGTGCATATTACGTCGGATAATTTAGCTGTTGTGTTTGTGTAATTAATTTGCATGGAACACTGGGGAACAGTTGGATGTAATTAACGAGAGGCGGATAGGACGCCCGTAGTTGACAGGTAGAAGTAAACGAGAGAGAGGGAGAGTGAGAGAATGAGAGAGAGAGAGGGAGAGAGAGAGAGAGAGAGAGAGAGGCGGAGCAGAGGGATGCTGATCGGATGGCGAAAGGGAGAAGTTGGGTGATTGACAGATGAAGGGGATAGTTAAGGAAGGGTGCGAAGCGAAGAAGGCATTCGCTAAACAACGGTCGAAAGAGGCGTTAGGTTCCGGAGAACATAAGAAAAATAATAAACCTGTATCTCTCAAACGGACCTCGCCAGATCAATAGGCCGATGCGAATCAAAGACTCTGAGTTTGCTGAATTTGTTGTAAATACAGTGTAAATACTTGTAATATACGTGTGAAAGAAAGAATCGGTGTTACGTCTCTGTACGATCGGACTGATCCATTCACGAACCCGCGTGATGGCATACAGTCCCCCGAAGATAAAGCCTCTGATCAATAGCACCGCTCGCCACCATATCCTGAAAGGAGACTTGTGTTCGCCAGCGACCCTTGATGAGCAAGACTCACAAGCAAACACGTCTTTCAGTACATTGTGACAGTGAAGGACTTGATTCGCGTGTCAACGGTTATCTTCACCGTGGCGCCGACATCAACAGGATTCGACCTATGTACTGAGACGAACTGAGTCGAGAAGAACAACAAAATGAACAACCGTTTCAGCAAACAACGACCATTTCAGCAAACAAAGGAGGAGTCAGGAGAAGCCAGCAACAAGTGTCGCAGTGTAACGGAGGTCGGAGCTCAACAAGAAATCATTTTCCAGCGGATGCGGCAGTTTCCCCAAAACTACACATTCGACAAACCTGGAACGAAATCTGGTGAGCGCATTCCGAGTCGTTAATCACTGATCATTCGTCATTTTGTTCTGTGTTTCAGAGAAGCACTGACTTGTGATTTTTGAGAGTGTGAATGCAGAAGCTGTAAACCTATTACTATTACTGTTACGTGATATAATTGCATTATCTTATTGTGTCTATTGGTATACGTGAAACTTATAGAGATTTGTCATTTATCGTCCTGTATTAACTGGTAGATTTTTACATTGAAATGTTTAACAAAATGAACAAGAAGGATTTGGAAGAAGAGTGCAGACGGAGAAATACCAATCCAGAAGGGTTAGATAAACGTGAAATGATACGGATGCTGAAGGAAAATGGAGAAGTGGAGGGAGGCGAAGAAAAGGGTCTGGAGGTGGTTGAGAAAGGCGAAGCTAGTATCAGGGAAGGCCAGATGAGGCTGAAACTGATTCAGGCTGAGAAAGAACGTTCGCAGGCTGAGGAGCGGCGAATGGAGATGGAGCTTACTCTTTTGCGTGAGAAAACACAGTTGGGTTCATTGCAATCGAATAACGCAAGAAATGATGTAGATGCTGCTGCTGTGTCTGCTTATGCAAAACTACCCAACATGCATGAATCTGAAGATCCGGTTTCCTATTTCCATTCTTTCGAGAAGGTTGCGTTTTTGCATGGTATTGAGGAGGCTCGATGGGCTAGGCTCTTTCCATCTTTGTTAAATTCCTCCCTTAGACTGCAATACAACAGACTGCCTATGGAAATCTGTGCCGATTACAGGCAAACGAAATCGTCATTGCTGAGCGCATGTATGATGAACGCGAAGTTCTATTTGGATAAGTTCAGATCTATGCACAGAACAGGCAAACAGTCATACCCACAGTTTTTAGATCAGTTGCGTGACGTGTTTCAATATTATTTAGAGCCAAAGGATATTACTAATTTTGATGCTCTTAAAGATGATGTAATTTTGGAAAGACTGAAAGAGTCTTTGCCAAGTGACACTCGATATTTTGTGGAGGCGAGAAAGCCCCGAACTGCTGCTGAAGTGGCTGACTTTGCCAATCTCCACTACGAATGTACGTTAGAAGGAAGGAAGGTAAACCACCTCGAACAAAAGCAGGGTTATAAGCCAAGGCCTTTTAATGCAAACCATAATGGTAATCAGTGGGAAAGTAAACAAACCCATTCCACACACCACGATACAGCGGAACAAAAGGCCCAGGACAAAAACCTAGAGCAAAATGCAAGGCCAATGCATTTTGGGAATGGCCGTCATCGAACGGATCAAAGAAATCATTTCTACAACAGCAAGTTTATCAAACACAATTCTCAAGGACAGGGAAATGCCCAAGTAAAATTCTTTAAGCAAAAGTCCAACTTAGACAAAATTGTGGATTACCAAAAACGATTCGTTGTACCTTTGTTTGTAAATAATATTTCTGTTGAGGCCCTGAGGGATACAGGAGCCCAGGTTACGTTGATAAATTCTGAGCTTGTAAAGGATAGTTCATCTGCCAGGAAGGGGAAGCCAGTAACCGTGCAGTGTGCTTTTGGGCTTGTGAAATATATTTCTACACAAGAAATTGAAATTTCCTCGCCACATTTTGGTACAGACAGAAGGATAACTATCAAAGCGGGCGTGGTCCCTGGACTTCAAACAGACCTGCTAATAGGCCATGATCTATTTGTAAATAATCCAGACTTGGTCGACCCGGTGGGTGCATGTAATTGGGATCCCGTTAGCTTATCCCAAGCATGTATAGCTACCCGCACCCGTAATTACGACATTAAGGATCAAAGGGAAACCGTAAACCCGAGGGAGCCACCTAGCGCTGTCACGTCAAACGACGAAGCGACCGATGAGCCCAGTGACGTAGGGGTAATTAGTGACGATCACGAAGTGGAAACATATGGCACTGGAAGTGATAGCTCTGAGGCAGAAGATAAACGGATCTCAGGTGAGGGAGATAAGGTAATTAACTTAACGACGCCTACGCGATCCGAAACCGCACCACAAAGCGTCATTAGTGAGAGCGAAAGCCCGGAGGAAAATTCAAAGGAAACGATTAATACCCTAATTAACGAAGAAGTCCCTGAATTCAATACAGCACAGCGAAGCGTCTGTAGTGGGAGCGAGAGCCAAAATGACAGTTCAAAAGAGCCGATTAAAACCCTAATTAACGGGGAAGTCACTGAATTCAAAACAGCACCGTAACAGGACCCCACGTTACCAGAATGGTGGGAACTAACGCACACTGGCGATAACGGGTATATGATTGAGGGTGGTCTGCTGTTTCGGCAAAGGAGCTCGGATCACAGTCAAGACGATAATGGGAGGGATAGCAAGCAGATTGTTCTGCCCGTGAAAAATAGATCACAGACAATCAAATTAGCCCTTCATACTCTATGGACTGGCCAACGCGATACTGAATCAACAAAGGGTCGATTGTGCCAAGCATTTTCCTGGCCTGCCTGGACGAGCGATATACACGCGCATGCAGGATTATGTCCCATTAGTCAGAAGACAGCTATAGTAAAGAAGGCTGATATAGCGCCTTTTCACGTAAGAGTATTACTCTTGCGACATTCTGCAGAGAACGAGTTACCGGCGAAATGGGATGGACCTCACGTAGTGAGCAGGAAATTAGACCCAGAAGGAGTAGATAGACCAACTGAGTTTGATAGAAGAAGACTGATAGCTAGTGAAGCCTATACGACTACCATCGAATGGGAATTGCTATGCGTGATCTGGTCCCTGTATGTCATCTGGTTCTTAATCATTTCCAGCAGTATACACATGGCACAAGGCTACAGGCTTATCCAGATCATGGCAAAAGAAAATCAGCGGATCACAATTTGGGCTCTGGCAATTCAAAGGTACAATCTAGATATTCATTATGTCCCGGGGAAACACAATTCTCTGGCAGATGGACTATCTAGAGCGTATATGACGAATTAAATATCATTACGCTGTAATATGTTTAAGTTCATTATGATATGTTGTCTTAGAAACTTACGTAATTAGCTGAGTAGTTAAATCTTAAAGTGTTACACGATTATATTATTATGTATTTGAACGATATTACTCGTTTTTGGTTTTGTTTGTGCTTTCTGTTATAGATACGTAGACTTGTAACTAAATCGCCTGGCGAGTTCGCTGACGTACGGCTTTGAAAGACACTAAATCTAACGCCGTTCGATGCTCGTCTGTGCTTCTGTAAACAAATCAGCGTTAAATTGAACTGTTTGCCCACCTAAAGAAAGCCAACTGTGTACTTTCCGAAGCTACTACGGGGTGCCGTCAGCTTCAGAAGTGGGGAGATGTAGTGAAAAGTTGTAAAAACAATGAGGGTTTAACTTTGTGCATATTGTGGACTGTATTATGTCGGATAATTTAGCTTATGTATTTGTGTAATTAATTCCTACGGAACACTGGGGAACAGTTGGATGTCATTAACGAGAGGCGGATAGGACGCCCGTAGTTGATAGGTAGAAGTAAACGAGAGAGAGGGAGAGTGAGAGAATGAAAGAGAGAGAGAGAGAGGCGGAGCAGAGGGATGCTGATCGAGATGGCGAAAGGGAGAAGTTGGGTGATTGACAGATGAAGGGGATAGTTAAGGAAGGGTGCGAAGCGAAGAAGGCATTCGCTAAACAACGGTCGAAAGAGGCGTTAGGTTCCGGAGAACATAAGAAAAATAATAAACCTGTATCTCTCAAACGGACCTCGCCAGATCAATAGGCCGATGCGAATCAAAGACTCTGAGTTTGCTGAATTTGTTGTAAATACAGTGTACATACTTGTAATATACGTGTGAAAGAAGTAATTGTCGTTACGTCTCTGTACGGTCGGACTGATCCATTCACGAACCCGCGTGCTGTTAAAGGCATAAAGTCCCCCGAAGATAAAGCCTCTGATCAATAGCACCGCTCGCCACCATATCCTGAAAGGAGACTTGTGTTTGCCAGCGACCCTTGATGAGCAGGACTCACAAGCAACACATCTTTCAGTACACTCCTCTTCCGTAGACCATATCCTGATTCTTCCCCTTATCTGGTATATCTTCCACTCAAAACTGAAAACATCCCTCTGTCGCAGATCATATCCTGATTCATATTCTTCCTCTTATCTAGTAGATCCAATTCCAAACACCATCCATCTTAGCCGCCTATCTTCTGACTCTTGGATCTTGACCCGGAACCGTTTCCCATCCTCCTGCCTTACGATTCTGTTTTGACTGAGCGCCTCTGAATAAGCTGGTTCCCATTACTTGGCTTTCGTTGGGCGCTGTAGGAATCTCGAGTTTACGATTACCAGGTTTCAGAGGCTGTAGTCATGTAACATGAAGCATACGCGAGTGTTTGTCCCATCCAAGGGTTCACTGGTTTTAGTGAACGTCCGTTCTTTGTCGTTGATCTAATTCCGGACACCTTCTACATTAGTTGTCAGTCTGCCAGGCCTCAGGATTTGACTCGAAATTGAACCTGTCCATACATTCCTCACCGATTTTTTTTTGAATAGACATCAGTTAATAAGATGATTCCTAGGACTTAGGTTTTGAGAAACGAATGAGGATTTTACGCCTTTAGCACAATTAATCTCTAATCTAATCTAGCGACCTCAATAGCGCTGTTATCATAATGTAGACCTATGCACACATTAAAGGTATACAAAACATCGCTTCAATTTAAACAGGTATCAAAAATCGTATCCTATTGTTATAAGACAGGTGAAAATCCAATATGATATCATAGTGTACAAGTAAATCAACAAAAACCTTCTCTTCAAAATTCTCCACGACACTGTTCAAACCTGCTTTATAAATGCCTTGGCTATAACCCTGGGCTATTTTATTAAAATAAAACAGAATGCCTTTTACGATATTATTTCAGGCAATTGTTTCTTGATCGCTTCACCAAAAAACACCGCTACAGTCTCTGGCGAGAGGCTAAGCCTTGAATGCAGCATAGAGGGTAACGAGTCGTTCGTTCGCGAATGGACCTTGAAGCGTGCTTCGGATAACCCGGGTACGAGCTCCGAACCCCAACTGATATTCAGTCATTGGAAAAGTGAAGCTATGTACACAATTTCGAACGTTTTCTCTAATTTCGGAGCCCAAGTGGACTCATTTGGATCGGGCGTTCTTTACGCAAACAGTTCGACAACAGCTGATGCTGGTTTGTACACTTGTGCCGTCGAGGTGAAGAAGTCAATCTTCCGATACACCGCACAAGTAGTCATTCTCCGTTAGTATCTTATTTATTGTGTCATTGGTTTATTTGTTTGTTTTTAATCTAAACCTGCACAACAATTGAACGTTTGAAAGCCATTCCTTTTGACCGTTATTTTGTGTTCTCTTGTCAGGAGAAAGTCTGAAAGGATTCTGGTAACGAGAAGCCTTACAAATTTACGATTGCAAGCAACTGCAATCATAATTTTGTATGGCGCCTCATTAGATAGTAAGTAAAGTATCTCATAGTGCATAAGTGAGACATAGAGGAGGCGCTCATTTCCTTTTCTTGGGCCCTTGAACCTGCATTGGAGGAACCCAACGTTCTGGACACATCACAGCACTTACCGTTTACTTCCCAGCTTTCATCCATAACAAATTATACCGCGTGGTGACAGCATCACCTGCGTGGTGACAGAAATAATACTAATCAAAGTAACTTAAATTTAAAAAGTTTCTTGTATTGTTTTCAGAAACTACACCACATTGCGAAGCGAGTTCCCAGACGGGAGACTTTCTTACTATAGGTGATCGAATCTCGATGAGGTGTATTGTCACCTACAGAGGAAACTTGGCTCCAACTATCCAGTGGCGAAGACATCAAGGAAATGGAGATGTGGAAGCAACTGGAAAACTAGTTACCGAAGGAATCCTGGCTAATATGGTAGCAGGCTGCAACATCAGTTCCACACTGACTATCATCGTGAATTCGGCCACCGATAATTTCTATTTTTCATGCAAACTGTATTTTCCTTCTTTTAACTCTAATAATGAATCAAGAACCGCAAACAATGCTCCGGACTTTACTTATACCTGGATGTCACCTATGATCAAAGGCCACTCACAGACAACTGCTGGAATTCCGGTCTATGCTACCCGGAGTTATTCTGCAGATGTAACTGAAGACATTGCATCGACTAATTGGTGTAAGTTAAAGTAGAAGAACGACGAATGCATGTATGTATGTATGTATGTATGTGTGTATGTATGCATGTATGTATGTATGTATGTATGCATGTATGTGTATGTGTGTTTGCAGGTATGTATATGTATGTATGTATACATGTAAGAATCTATATTTGTATGTATTTATATTTGTTTATATGTATGTATGCATGTATCTTTGTATGTTTTGCATGCAAGTGTATTTATATGCATTTATGTATGTATACACATGTATGTATGTATTTATGTATGTTTGTATGCATCCATATACATTTAAGCAGTATCATTAAAATTCGATGGGAACAGGCCATGAAGCATACGGATGTGCAGATGACAGAAGCATTTATTTTCGTCTCTTTCAGGTAATTATGAGCACATGTCACTGACAAAACTAGCACGCAGATAATTTTGTGCTATTAGTTCCCACACTAATTGCGGTATTACTGTAAAACGCGCTTGTTACCTCATAAAAAATGATAAATGCAGTTTCATCCATTGCCAGAAACATCGTTTTATTTACAAGAGTAATTCGTGTCCTTGTCAGATCGTCACTGATAAAAAATGCCACAAGTAGCCATAAGGATACTTCTACGAATGGTTTTCAGAAAAAGCAAAGTACCCTTCTGGTAGAAATTGTTTCAATACGCCGTGTAAATGTAAATTCAAGTCTCTGAAATTTCTCAGTGACACAGAAAGCTGCTTCGGGGGAGATCGACATATCCACCGGCGCTATATGAATTAAGGTCGGCGAGAACCAGGTCGTAGGGTCAGTTTCTATGCCAGGTCAAAATACGTGGTTAAGCCAGGGAGAGAAAGAGTGTTGTTAAGCTGGAAGCGATTATATAGGCACACTCATGAATACACACACATACACACGGATGCACACACACGTATGAACAAAAACGTACTATGCGGAATTTGCGGAGAGTATTTTATCAGGATTGATTAAATGTCTCAGCTAAAGATGGGAGATTTTCGGCTAATACGCATACACAATTATGTACATTCACACACATAACAGATGCATACATACATACACAAATACTGCTTCTAGTTGCATACATTTACAATTCATGTAGATGTCTACATCTGTGGTAATCGTAATCTCGAGATTTCTACAGCGCCCAACGAAAGCTAACCATCTTATTCACAAGCGCTCAGTCAAAACAACAACGATAGGCAGGAAGGGTTAGGTTCCAGGTCAATATCCATGAATCATGCAGACAGTCAGACGGCTACAGTGGATGGTGTTTGGAATTGAACCGGAATGGGAGACAAGGGGAAGAGGAAAAATCAGGATAGGATTTGTGGAAGAAGAAAGTTTTCAGTTTAGTGAAAGACCTGCGCAGAAATTGCAAGAGGTGAAATGTTTGTTGAGTTCTAACGATGCGTGCATACCTACACACATACATAAACACACACATTGCATGCATGCATGCATAGATAGACCTATGCTTTAATGTTTACAGCTGATTTCCGATGATTTAATGTGTAATTTCAGTCTTAATTTCATTGGCGTTGGGGGCTACTATGCTTGGAGTTATCGTTCTGATGGCGATCATAACCACAGTCCTCTGCTGTCGTGTGAAGAAAAGAAAAAAACGCGGTGATTTCACTTCTCTTGACGTCATTATTATTTCTTTAGCGCCAGTATTAAATGTTGAAGGTTTCAATCAGTGGTACTGAGCAATTGTAAGTGAAGGACTTCTCCAAGGTCTCTGCACAGTAACCTTCTCAGAGGAGGCTCGAACCTCGCATTACGCATAAAGGCAGGCATCCAAATCAGTCAGCTACCGTGCCATATTATTTTACTCATTAACAGCCCGTAACGGAAACAACTATGTAGAAACTGTTTCACCATTAATTTGCCCGAGCACCAGCTCTTGTTTCGTTAAATGATATATGCAGCTTTCATAATTGCTTGCTATGAAGTCTCGTAAAATGAATTTACTGTTACTTCTGTTAAGTTGAGAAGAGAACTACAAGCAAAACTGCAGCCAAATCTGGACAGCAAGAAAACATTCTCTCAGCAAAAGGTTAGGAAGCTGTCGGCGTATCCTAGCTGCGTATACCCTAATTTTTATTGCAGAACAAAGGAATCAATTATTACAGCTTAAGACCTTCGTTTTTCGGCGTAACTCTTATGTTGCTTTGCACGTGTTTTCAACAAAACAGTATAACGTACCTGGAGATTTGTGTAAATCTGAGTAAACTATAGCAACACAGTAGGACGCATCACAACATAGCAGATTACAATATACTACAGTAAAATGCGAGACACAACAGTACAAAGAGGGCTTTGTAATTTTGTTGTAATGTTATTTTCACTTTCCTGCATCTTATAAAAGTTTAATTGTGTTATTTCGTTTAAAGAAACACCCCTTCCATGTACACCCGAGGAATATGACGTGATTCAGGACGATTGTTACGAGAAGATTGGTGACGTCAACGAAGAAGATGACGCATCCAATATGGCGTCTTTAGGCAATCAGTACGCTGCAAAGGCGCCTGGCTATCTCAGCTTACTATACCCTTGCAAACGTGAATCCTCTACATATTCCGAAATATGTAATTATGATAAACCGGCAGATTACGAAAATGATCTGACTGGTCCAGTGGAAGTAGGTCAGGTTGAGTCACCATTGTATCTAACCAGTCAGGACTCAGATGTAGATAGATTGACACCAGTTGACAACGCCTTTCCTTACCTTGCGCTCGTCAGGGATACGGGAGTTGTGAGTGCTGAAGAAAACCAATCGTCGGACTATTTAAACCCGTACGCTGGCATTCAGAAAGAAAGTTGTTTAGAATCGTAAATAATCCACCTCACTGACATACTGTTTGACTCGAGAGTTTTTAGAATGAAACAATCTGGACTAAAATGTACACCATGGAATAATTTGTAAAAAATATGTACACATGTGCATGCCGCTATATAACTACTCTACATGGAGACTTTTTTTAAATATTAACGAATCTGTTTAGTAAGATACACGTCACTTCCTCATTTTACTTTAGGTATTTAATATTTCAGACATCTAAAAATACCTTGTCGGATTTAAGTGAATCTTGTGCAACCAATGACGACAATATACAAATTTCTGCGTGTTACCGCACATATAAGTCCATCTAATCTGATAAAATATTATACGTCTTCTGTGACTGATATCATCTGCTCTAATCTAAGTCTATCCAGTCTTATCCATTCTAGTCCAATCCAGTCCAGTTCAGTCGTATAGTCTAGAATAATAACGTTTTAGCACCATCCACTATATTAATGCAGTATTCATCAATACATTTTATCTACTAAGTGAAACCAGTATTACGACAGACAATCTCCAACCTGAAGTCAATCCGACTGCAGTACAACTACTGGCACAAGAAACCAATCTGTTGTTCCATGATCCGTCAAGTTAATGGGGAAAATTATTTACAAAAATCAAAGGATAGAAGAATCTTTCTTTCACCGAAACGCGAAAGGCAACATATCAGTCCAACAACTTCACAACCTTCCTTCACGGATTAGCCTCTGCGATTAGTAGCAAAAGTAATGAAGAATATTGCGACAGTAAAGAAGACTTCATCACTTGAAGTTCATTTTTGCTGGAAGTGAATGAGGGGCAAAATAATATCACACCCTAATATCAAATATTGACACGTCCGTCCCTCCATCCCATCATGTTGTCGGCCACATACAGTCGATCCGTTAACGAATCGATAACCATGAGGTGTGAATCCTGCAATCCTTCATCTCACGAGACAAGTGCTCCCTTCAAATCCAACGCAGCACTAAATAACAACACTCATCGGTTGTACGTGTCCAGTACTAATATCGATCCTTTACAATACACAGCGATATAAGACGGAAGTCCAATCCATCGGAGACTGAACCTTTAGCTTATGCGAATGACCCTACAACGTGTCCACTGTCATCTAGTAAACATACTCCGTGTACACGATCACCTACGTCTCCGTAACTGACCACAAATTGGCCACTGGTCATTTTCAATGCGTGCCACGGATGGACGATGCCTGGTGTGAGATGCAGTTCGCGAAGAAACGGCCCTTCAGAAGTGTATTCAAGCAGTTTATTATAATTTCTAACAGTTAGGGTCACATTGCAGTCTTCTGAAACAGATAGACTACCCCCGTTATCCTCAGTGGACCATTTCCTCATCAACTTTCCATCGGGACTGATTTGCATGATCTCTTTCGGCTGATCAAAGTACTTCCAGTCGGCGACGTAGAGGGAGTTGTTGCCTCTGCAGGATCCAATATCCTCGGGATTTTTTAGATCTTCCAAAGGCATTCGACGCTTAAAGCTGAACATATTCGAGTCGTAGACATAGATCTCGGAGCTCATTCGACTCACTGTGAACAACTCGCCGGCTAAAACCGCCAATCCGGAGATTCCTTTGTTTTCGTCTTCTGTGGCTTTTGTCCGAATTGTTCGAATTAGCATCGCATTCATGTTGTAATGGATGTCACCTCCTATAGAATAGCAGCCGTTGACTTGAAGCACCACATATGGAAATCATTAGTATCAATAACATTATAATATAGTATTTACGTATGTATGTGTGTATGTTTGTATGTGTTTATGTATGTATGTGTGTGTGTTTGTATGTATGTGTGAGGACACTCAGCATAGTGTATTTTAAGTACCTCAAAAATATACTGCGCACATGACTATCTAACTGATCGACTACCCAGCTTTCTCGATACTGGAACATAATGCTCTCTGATGTAAGCGGCAGAAGCGGTGCTGACTAGTGAATCATGTGTCATCAGGATGATTTTGAAATATAATTTTGTCGCTCGGCACCATTCGAGTGTTATCCATCTATATATGTCATTCTGATCTGTGCTGACCATCTATTGCATAGGTCGCCTTTTCTCATATGACATGTTTTTTACAACATGTTTCGTAAAATCGATTTATGTCGTCTTAGTTTATTTATGCCCCGTAGTATCTCCCAGCCTTCGTCCTTGATGTAATACTTGGGACTGGCATCGAAGGACCTCCAGCATAGTTAACTAACCTAACACAGGGTGTGGCAAAAGAGACATTACACCATCCGGTGGTGATTGTATTAACTCTCTCCTGAGCAGCTCTTCCCTTTCATCCGCCCATTGCTTCCGTTGCTGTTCCAGCTTATGTTCTAACCCTCGGATTATTTATTACCTTATCTGCAAAATGGACAAGTTCTCTTTAAATTCACAGAATTGCTCATTTTGATGTTTAAATACAGCATTACTGTATTGTTTCTTCAATAAAATGTTCGGAAATTATTTTTAAAATGATTTTATTCAAATCGACGTTCTTGCAGCTTACAGCGTCTAGCACCTTCTTGGAATGGGAAATACTGAATGTACTTTTCGTCAGAGTAGTCATTGACGCCTAAATTTTTGATCCAGCGAACAGGTTTGATATGTTAGATTGCCATGTGAGCGCCTTTGAGAGGTGTAAAAGTAGCAATATAAGTATTCAGATGCAGATATACCTGAACTAAGTTATTTATTCATAAAAAGTAACGTTTCATAGCAACTTTTGAAAGCTGAAATTGAAAGTATTTAGAAGCTTCCTTTCTGTTGGATGCACACTCTTTAACCCATTAGAGCCCAAGCTTTCCCCCAATTGCCAATCATTGTGATACTTCGGAATATGACAAATGATGCAAAGGTTAGGTCCTAGGAATTTACATTTATGTGATTTGGCGATCAGCCGCTAGGTGGCGTGTTGTTCCCATTTGGGAACAATGGGCACATATGGTACTGTGTTCCCATTTGGGAACAACATGCAAAATTATCGCAGAGTACCTATTAAAGTGACAGTTTTCAGTTACTACCACAGTGTATTTTATGCACAGCACAGGCTGCTTTGATAGAGTATGAAAACCACACATCAGCATTGAAGTAACTAGTTTTTAAAACATCATAAAGCAGTGTCAGCATTAACTTTGTCATTTGTGACAGCCTAATCCTGCGACTGAACACAATGATCACACCTTTAACATATTCTGGATATTTCTCAGTGACCTGCTGCAGACTGCAAATTGTCTGTCTCAAATGCGAGTATGATACTGCTGCTCGCAGTGCAGGTGAAGTGGAGCCATGCACTTTGTGCAGTGAAGCCTTGTGTTCTTCTTACACGAGCGATATCTTGCTTGCCTGGCACTCGGAACCAGATGATGGTCGGCTCCATCGTAGCGAGTGTCACTGACTGGGTGGCTAGCTGGTCCTGAGAGTGCTGTTGGAGGCTTGTGCGACCATTGTAGCATTGTTCGGACAATGTGCCATCGGAACTCCAGGTGATCAAACTATCCACTGAGCTCAACGTGAAGACGCCAAGCAGCAACAACGACTTTGTTCAAACCGTTGATAAAGAGTCGCCAGCACCACTTCTTAAGCGAAACACTGGGCGATAGTTAGACATGAGGCGGTCCGGCTCATATGGTGACATGCCAATTAGTTCAGGATGCTTATTGCTAACCTTCTCAATGTCAGTAGTGGCTATTTCATGCGTATTTTCTCTTTTCTTGACCCATTTGAATTGCGATATAAAAATTCCACTTTCGGTTTCTTTACCTTTGGAGTGCATGAGATTCTTGTACCTGACTCGCATCGTCTGCATCTCTATGCACAAAAACAGTAACTGGCCCAGAAACATCAGATGGAAGAATCGAAGGCCTAGGTCATCTTCATCCGCAAATTCTTCATTGGATACACCATCCACTATCGCTGGTGGTATAATAACTATGTCAACATCTTTGTCAATAACAGACATTGCATCTGAAGCCCCTGTTGGGTGAACAAACTGCTCAATGTTATCATCTTAGCTATCTGCATCAGGCTGTACCATAGCAATTGCCTCAGACAAGGAGAACTTTCTTTTCAACATCTGAAAACGCAATCATACAAAAAGCGCGATTACTGCTTAAACTAAAAATTCTAATTTGTCTCATATTGTTCTATAAATGTGGACAGCAGTAATTCTCTTGGTGTGATGCTTTCAATCACTCAATGCATTTCCTCTTGATGTTCCCAAATGGGAACACAGTACCTCTTGTGCCCATTGTTCCCATTTGGGAACATCAAAGATTTATCAAACATTTCTACCTCAATACATTTCTTTTTTACAATCATCACTGGCATAACTATAGCTACGCTATGTTACACTTACATCACATATACATTTTCCAAATTAAAATTTCTTTACCTCAAATGCAGATGAGAAACCGGACGCAACCGAATATTCCCAAAAACACGCAAATTCAAAGATGGCTACCAAATACAGACATTACTGCAAACTCATGATTAGGCTAAAAAGTAGTATATGGACTATCTAACAGTTAAAAGCTACCCACAGCAACTAAATAAAATAACACACTTATTTTATACTTAAATTCAACCGCGTGTTCCCAAATGGGATCAATGGGCGCTAATGGGTTAAAGAGGATTATAAATCAAATCAGGAAGATCTAAATGGTCTATTGTCAATATGCAAGTCGACGTTTGACACTACAATTGCTTAATAAACATGGGGAATAAACTACAACTGCTTCATAAACATAGGGAATAAACTACAATTGCTTAATAAACATAATGATTTAACTATAACTGCTTCATAAACATAGGGAATAAACTACATTGCTTAATAAACATAGGGAATAAACTACAACTGCTTCATAAACATAGGGAATAAACTACAACTGCTTCGTAAACATAGGGAATAAACTACAACTGCTTCATAAACATAGGGAATAAACTACATTGCTTAATAAACATAGAAAATAAACTACAATTGCTTCATAAACATAGGAAATAAACTACAATTGCTTAATAAACATAGGGAATAAACTACAACTGCTTCATAAACATAGGGAATAAACTACAATTGCTTAATAAACATAGGGAATAAACTACAACTGCTTTATAAACATAGCGAATAAACTACATTGCTTAATAAACATAGGGTGGTGCTGTTTAATTGCAGTTAAGGTATTTATGTTGTGGAAAAGTGTTTGTCTTCTATGCCAGAATAAAGGCGATGTTCTAATTCTCTCTGTCGTTTAAATAGCAATTCTCTTTCCGTCGACAAAGTGATTTCTAGTGTCTCCAGTTTGTCCATCAGTTCTAGGATTTTCGCTTTTTCTGGCAAAAACGGTGAAACAAGTGTAGATGAACTTAGATGGGACTTGCTCTAAATATTTTTTGCCTACGAAATAGACCGATTCATCAGTTCAAATAATTAGACTACAATTAGGAGATTCCATAGAACAATGATGATGACGACGACGACGACGATGATGATGATGATGATGATAATGGTGATGGTGATGGTGATGATGACTCAACTTCAATTGAATAATTTCTTTAATTTGTTTCGTGGAGCACACTGAAACTATATTCTGTCATTTCGTTCTCAACTTAAAACTTACCTCTTTCAAACTGCTTATCCACCGTAGGCTGCCTCTCTGTCTCTTAGGACGGACCTTCTGGATATTGACCTGATTGGGGCTTAGCTTTGGTGCGCCATCGGTTGATGCTTTGTGCATTAGACACAAGCGTATTAGAAGTTACTAATTGTTATTAAAATTAATATTATTATTATTTCTGTTATTATTTTTATTATTATTATAATTGCTATTTTTATTATCGTTCTTGTTATTATTATTATTATTATTATTATTACTATTATTAACAGAGCTGTTGGGAAGTTTATAGGCTCTAGGGTGTATGTTACCAAAGTCAAGAGGTAAGATCCTCGCAAACTCAATTTTATATGGTTGGAAATATATTCAGAATGACAAAGAACTTTTTGTGGCATTAAAATGTTTAATTGTAATTGCAACAGACACATCAATTTTAAACCTTTAAGCGGAGATAAAGTGGGGTTCGCGATAGTCTGTCAGTAGGAAGATCAGAATGAGGGAGTGGACTGGCCACACGCCTTCACATGCCGAGGCTAAGAAATTGAAGTCCAATATTTCATACCCATGACA
This sequence comes from Norana najaformis, assembly GCA_964023275.1. Classification (NCBI taxonomy): domain Eukaryota; kingdom Metazoa; phylum Annelida; class Clitellata; order Crassiclitellata; family Hormogastridae; genus Norana; species Norana najaformis. The sequence continues at coordinate 5,833,570 of OZ029914.1, read as the reverse complement.
GTCTCTAGGAGTTAGCTTAAAGGACCGCTAAAATAAACAGCGAAGATAAAATATTATCCTGGGAATCACAAGTTGTCAGCCATCAAGTTGTTAAGGCAAAGACGTCAATCCTAGAAAGTCACAGAAGGAAAACTGATGTATGTTGGCGTAGACAGAAATAAACAAACGTTATTGAAGCCATTTATTATTCTTTCCTCCTCGCACGTAATCATGTAGTTATGAGGCTTACATACAGTTTAAACAGTAAATTACAGCAGACCACAATTGAAAATCGTAGTTTCACGAACAAGGAACGTTAACACTTTCATCTTTAATTTTTACGGCACCGACGAATAAAAAAATTATCGATCGCGAAAGGCATTCCAAAAGATAATTGTATTTCTAAAATATTCATCTGTTTTTCACTGCCACACATATTCCACGCTAGAAAAACTGATTCGTCCACAGTTACATAAAAATAGCACAAAGGATCAAGCAATTCCCAATTAATATGGATGGGTAAGCCATTCATTTGCCAACTCAAGTCTCTCTTCTTTCCGCTAAGACTCCCTGTGATGTTTACCCTACTGATGATCTGTCCGCTAGTGGTAGATAGATTAGTAGAAACTAGACTAAATTCTAAACTGCCGATGAAACTACTCTTGAGTATTTTTGGATGATGTTGAGCAATTATGTATGTATCATTTAGATTTGGATGGACCTTTAATGGAAAGCCGATGTCATTCGAAAGGACAATTCTACGGACAGGTGTAAGGACAGAAACGCTGTTTGAATCATAGAAGTCCAGTTCAATAAATGTTTCATCCTTTCGAAGCACCATTACATAATCATCAGGAGTAACTGTTAAACTGGTTGCATTGACTAGATTGGACAACCATTTTGTTATTCGATGATCTTCTATTGTAATTTTCCAGATGCACTGAGAAATGTAATCCAAAATGAACAGACATTTTATTGCAGCAGTAGATATGATATGTACGGGTTGATTAACTTCCTCAATTGGCATCAGCATAAGAAGATCAAATGGAGGCGTATCTTCATAGACACGGATCGACTTGATTGAAAAATCGTCATTTATGCAAGAAATGTACATGTGGCCTTGAAGTCGTGTTACACCAACGAAGATACACAAAGGACATTGAAAATTCTTCAAAAAATTTAGGTAAACTGCAATCAAGCAAAAATTTTGAATTTCATTGATGTTTAACGGCAGACGACACAGTTGTTAATATACAGCTATGCACAAACCGCTTCATATAGGCTTAGGCCTATAAAAATTGACCTTTATTTGCAAATAAATATAAATAGAAGGTGTAAATCACCAACATTTAAACCTAAGTGCTACTTCTGAAGCAACAGCAAAGCTTTAAGATATTACAAAATGTAATTCTCCTGCATGTAACATGCTCTTTGATCTAAGCCCATTATTTTCTGACTGTTTAATGGCGATACAATTAGTTTATCTATAAAATGGCCATATAGGCATTTGTTCTCTGCGAATGTAGTCATATTATATTTAAAAATATACAATGGTGTGATCGAAGTTTACAGTTAAGGTTTATTTGAGAATCATTTATTTTGAACCAAACAAATGCTTTATAAAATTTATTATATCCACAAAAAATGCGAACCAGGCTTTCATAATTTAACGTAGGTAAAACCGATGATAGACTGACTGATAACACTGGACAACAAATTTTTACAAAAGTCATGTTACTGAAATGAAATTAGTCAGTTCTTATCAATTTGTATGTGCTGAACACGAATATGACAGTGAAAATGCCGAATTGGCTCTAGTTTTTTTGTAATCTGAAATGAAGTAATTTTATATCGCACAATGCATGCCAATAGTGATACACTTACAGTTAATATTTGTAAAAACCAGGTCATAGACTAGTTCTTAGATTTTTTGCCTGTCTCTTGTACAGCTGTTCGGGAGCATCTCTGCAGAGTGTCCAGCAGTAGTCAGCCAACATTGTAGTGGACCATTTTCCCTGGTACCTTTGCTCCATTGTTGCGATATCTTGATGAAAACGTTCGCCATGTTCGTCACTAACCATACCACAGTTGTCAGGGAAGAAATCCAGATGGGAATGAAGGAAATGCATCTTCAGAGACATATTGCAGCGAAATTTCTGGTACTGCTTGAGCATGTCTTCTACTAGTTCCTTGTAGTTTTCTGCCCTAACATTCCCCAGAAAGTCTGTAGACACTAGACGAAAAGCATTCCATGCTTGTTTCGCATCACCCTCCAGCAAGTTGTTGAAGCGGTCATCTTTGAAGAGTTCTCTAATCTGAGGACCCACAAAAACTCCCTCTTTAATCTTTGCTTCGCTGAGTCGAGGGAATTTTTCATGCAGGTATCGGAAAGCTGGCGAAGTGCGGTCCATGGCTTTCACGAAGTTCTTCACCAAACCTAGTTTGATGTGAAGGGGTGGTAGTAGGATTTTGTGAGCCTCGACCAGAGCTGGGTGCTGGATATTCTTCTGTCCAACTGCCATGTTTTGTCTGGGAGTCCATTCCTTCCGCACGTAGTGCAACTCTCTTGCTCGGCTATCCCACTCACACAAGAAACACATATATTTTGTATATCCTTGCTGCAGTCCCATTAAAATGGCAACTACCTTCAAATCACCACACAGGTGCCATTTGTACCTGTTATAGTCAATGGAATGCAGTAGCTGTTTTAGGTTATCGTATGTCTCTTTCATGTGGACAGCATGCGCTAATGGAATAGATGGAAGACGGTTTCAATTGTGCAAAAGCACAGCCTTAAGACTCAGTGTTGAAGAGTCTACAAAGAGTCTCCATTCTTGTGGGTCATGAGTGATCTGTAAGGCATTCATGAGGTCGTCAATATTGGAACAGAATACCAGATTACCTTCCTTCATAAAGAAAGGTTCCAACTGCTGATGGCGCTTTCTATATGAAGTAATTGTGACATCTTCTTCTAGAAGATTCCATTGTTGGAGTCTTGATCCTAGTAATTCTGCCTTGTTTTTGGATAAGTCCAAATCACGAACAAGGTCATTTAGTTCTTCCTGTGTTATTCTGTGTGGGGTTGATGATGCACCACAGTGAAAATCGGGATCACTGCACGCTGACGGACCAGGAGAAGAACATGTCGGCTCACCCTTGTCCTCATCAGATGAATCAAGGAAAATATATTCTGCTGGAGGTTCTGGAATAGGAAGTCCATCACCATGTGGAACTGGTCTCAATGCTGACGGAATGTTTGGGTAGACTATTGTCGACTTCTTTTGCTTCGTTATTCCACCGGAAAGAGGAGGAACCAAGCAGAAGTAACAGTCATCTACGTGGTTGCTTTGCTCTCTCCACACCATGGGAACTGCAAACGGCATTGATAGTCTTTTGCCATTCAACCACTGTGAAAGCTGTGTTGTACATGTAGCACAGCATATATGCGGGGCCCATGGCTTGTCTTGGTCACCAACCTTGCATTCGAAGTAAGCATGATATGCCTTCTTGACTTGATAAGTGATACTTTTCTTCTGGTTGGCAAATGTCACTTCCCCACAAATGTAACAAAAGTTGTCCACAGTATTTACGCACTTCCGAGGCATTACTGTTCTGTATTGTATCTAAATGGATAAAGTAATAATAGTTTTATAAAACAGTAACTTAAACTGTCTCGCACAAAGTCTGTAATATTGTAAATGCTCAACCGTTCCGACTCGCTTTATATAGTACACTGCTGACGTCATCTTACGTCAGCAGCCGACTGGCTGTAGTTTTACATTGCATCAGAAAATGACGTAATCAACTGTGCATGATGTGTCCATGATGGGATTAAGCAATGAGGTGGAATATTACATCATTCTAGACTTATTTAGGATATTGTCGCAGTCCTACTGCATAAATTTACATGGTGAAACATAAAAAATGAACTATATGAAATATTTTCAAAACGAGAGCCAATAAAAAAATTTTATGGTTATATTCGTGTTCAGCACACCAAGATGCTACACATTAGGGCCTTTTCCAGTCAGTAACGATTTCTATGTTGACCAGTGTAACCTTTGTAAATGACCTTGTCCTGAATCTCATATTGGAGCTTGGGCAGGCTCTCACTGATGCGGATTAGGTCTAGCTTCAAAGAATCAAGGTCTTGAATTTCAAAAGAATCGCAGATAAAACAGTGCTAGCTTACTATAGGAAGCCAGTACTAATTAATCAAAATGAGTTGCTGGTTTACTAATCCCAGCTAAGACTTACTCGTTTGTAAAATCTGCAAAAACAAGTACTCAGCTATGATGGATTTTGATATTTTTCATTGCATTTGCATTCAGTTTTTTTCAAATAGTTCATGATGCTGTTGCCACATTAGACTATTTTTGGAGGGAAGTTTTAATATCGATCTGCTTTAAATTATCAACAATTTTAAGAGGTATTTGAATTTGAGCCAATAAAAATATTAAATTCACTCCGGGGGACAATTTATTACAACTGGAATAAAATAATTTCTGCCCCCGAAAACTTTTTTCCAGAATAATAGTCTGGTGAGTGGAGAATGTGTTCGGAAATAGATCCGGCGAGGAAGACTTTCATGGGGAGACTCTGTTGCGGCATACAGCTCATTGGACGAATCCCAAGATCTAGGATACTGATCATTGCATCGCCCCACTTCCCAGTAACTCTGTACAGGTACGAAATTATATTGATTGGTGCGAAAGGCATGTGTGTGTAAATAAGTTAACCATGGTCGCTTGCACGTTTGCATGGTCGTTTGTTCAAACCTGCAGTCGTTGGATTTTCAGAACCAGCTCGCTAACAATGAAAGTCAAGTTGTTTCACTATTATATTATAAATTCATTACTTATTATATATCTGATACTGTAGATCTATTAACTTGTTATTTATGACTCGTTCCACCCATCTTCACCCATTTTTACAGGCAAAACTTTTATTGCAAGGAATCAACCGGTGTTTCAGATAAGCTATATACTATAAGGCTTTGTTTAAATTACATTTAAACCAGCCGGCATATGACTTGCTCGCATCGCATACCAACAAATATTGTATTCCATATGGCATGATGGATTTGGAACTGGACACTTTAAAAATTCAATGATTTTTGATTGCGACTTTACAATAATGGACTTTCGACAATGCCTTGTGCATTATGATTACGATGCTACAGAATCAAATAGATTAGATTATAAATAGTTTAGATTAGTTCAAATTAGATTAAATGAATAATATTATACCATCTGGTCCTTGTTGACGAATTTTTATCGATGCAGGTTGGTTATAAACAACTGACTGATTAAGACAACTGTTCGTTGTGTCAGGTGCGTTCGACGCCGAAGCGACACCTATCAGAAAAACTGCGACTATCTGAAGAGGACTGAACATTTTCTTTGAAAAAATCTTGCAAGTACACAAAACGGCAGATCAGAAGCTATCTATTGCCCGCTGTTGTTATAATGAAGTGAGCATAAGATACCACTGAAAGACAAATTCTTTTCAATCGCACTATAGGCTGCAGAATCCAATTAATTGCAGTCGAAGAGATTGCCTCGAAGACTGGCATTGGATACTTCTTTTCAGTCTAAAGGCTCATTCTCCATTGAGCGACAACCAACGTTTTTGTATCCATATCATAGGACAGTAGGAAAACGATATTGGTATTTCGTGATTCCGAACTTAATTAGCTACAAACAGTAGCACTTGTAAAGTTCGTCAAATGATACGGAAGATGGACACTAATTAGGGTTTGGGTACTGTTGACTGCCTGTGTAACTTAAATAAATCCAAAATTAAATAGATATGTTAAATATTTTCTGGAAACACTGAGTGAAAAGTTGACTGGAAAAAATATGTTTCTAATCAAGTAATAAAATCGACGAACAAAGAGAAGTATTCAAAATACAATGCAGTTTACTGTTATAGTCTCCCTGTTTGTCCCGGGGCATGTCTCCAATCCCTTGGGTCAAGAGGTTGCGTGCGAGGCTAAACGCCGAAATTGACATGGTACATGACTTCTCATATTTACTCATATCAAGTGAAGGAAATGTGTTCGAAGTTTTATACAGTAAAACGTTGGTTTTGAATCAATGTTAATGGTATAAGCTTGCGGCAAATATAATTTGCTAACTTTAAATATATGTCCTTCATTGCAAAACCAGCTTTTCCAAATTTCACACAAATTAAGAATCATTGTAGTGAATTGCGTTAAATGACACGTGAAAACAGATTAAAATTTAAAGTGGATTTCGTTTTAAAATATTATACACTGTGAACTTGCAATGTGTTTAAAAAGTTAGATTTTAACGTAGTTGATAGATCTATCGGGTTAGTAGTGACCCACGCGTATAATAATTTCACATGAAGATCATATAATATGTGTAAATAACGTTAGTGTGCGGGTTGAGAATGCAAAAATAGGCAACAGAGCCAAGCTGCAACCAATCATGAGAGGCAGTCTGGAGTTTTCAAATAGCCTACATATTGATTTCACTGTATGCATAGAGAAAATTATTACTGCCTTTTGTTTGAGTTTGAATAAGGCTTGCAATAGCGATAATAGCTAACCCTCGACTCATACGTCCAACGCGGAAGGAAGTACTAATGGAAAGGTGTACAAAACAATGACAAGACCAGTAATGATATATGGAGCAGAAGCATGGACACTGACAAAAGAGGAGGAGAAGCTGCTGGAGAGAACAGAAATGAGAATGCTGCGATGGATACTTGGAATCTCACTGAAGGACAGGAAAAGGAATGAGTATATCAGACAGAAATTGGGAGTGGCATGTATATCTGGCAAGTTACGAGAAGCCAGGTTGAGATGGTAAGGTCATGTGATGAGGAGAGAGGAGGAAACTGCATTAAAAGAATTATTACAGCAGAGGTTTACCGATGCCGAAGTCGTGGACGACAAAAAGAAGAGATGGGGAGATATGATTCAGCAAGACCTGAAGCTCCTCAGATTGAAGAAAGAAGATACTGAAGGCAGAAACAAATGGAAAAGAAGGATTCGTGTGGCTGACCCCTCTCCTATGAGGGATCAATTCCAGCCAAAAGGAAGAAGAAGAATAAATTAAAACAGAAATTCGCTTCACAGATTTCACATGATCATTAATATTAATGATAACAGTAGGATAATTATTGCTCCTTGCCAAAGACACCCGTGAATTGTAATATTGATTTATACTTAATAAACAGATCATATCTTGATATCTTAAATTACAGTGTTATCCATCTATATGTTTAGGTAATAAACTCAATAGTCTTTCCCCATGTCTTGTGTGCATCAAATCGTCGATCTCAACGTGATACAATCTGGCATCTTCCACTTTACTAAATCCAAGGACCTCTTTATCACATTCACAGTCTTCCAGACCTATTATTGCTTCTACATTTCCGATGTCGACAATTAAAGCCGCTCAGTACTTTTTCCTTTTGGTGCAACCTGCATCCCATACATCTCACCCTAGGAATTGTGCTCCATCACAAGCCGCCAATCGGACAATAGTCTCAAATATTCTTGGCTTCAAATGTTTTCATGCGTAGAGTTCGGCTTCTGTAGTGATCCCCATCAGTCTGTCAATCAACTCGCTGAATCTTTCAGATCGCGTGTTTCGATATATGGATCATTTCATACGTTAATTTATAAACATTTTGAGTCTAAGGGTTAAAGTATTATCACATACACTTTATCCCTACTGATGTCTATGTCAGCAAGTATACCTCTGGCACATCAAATATCGTAGAGCAGAAGGTCTAACCTAAGGGGTCCTGATTGCATAAGAAGCAATTCAATCAATGTGTAGGCTTAAACATTTGAAACAAGATGTCTAGATACGGGGATGTTAAAATCAATGTGGGAGCAACCCAGCTAGCACACACACACACACACACAAAGGTAAACTGATTGCCAACATTGCCTCATTGTGGGTGAGTTGGATAGAAACTGCAAGAATAGGCACCGGAGCCAAATTGTAACCAATCAGAAGAAACAGGGTAGAATTTCAGCATAGCATACCTATTGATCTGCACTGTGTTTAGGGGCCTACGTAGAAAATTATGGCTTCCTTTTGTTTCAGTTTGAATAAAAGCCAACCCGAGCGATATTAGCTAACACACTGCGAAAGAATGACAGAAATCATTGATTTAAAACAATACACAGTTTAACAATGAGTTCTTTATTTGCAACATGTTGCTGTGGATACACTGCTTACAAACACAGTAAAATTCAGAATGCCGATCCTCGCTAATACGCGGAAAGAAACGAAATACTTCACCTGCTAACTGTTATTGCAAAACTTCTGGAACAAAAAATCATCAATTTTGAAAAGAATTTTGTTTAGATAGAATGGAACAAAATACCCAGTGCTTTACAATCGCTCTTCACGACCATTATATGATGTATTAATAAGTCATAATATTTGTAATCATTAATAATTTCTTAGCACACCACTTGAACACAATAGACCTACCGTACGTCGATATCAAGCCGTCAAGTTTTGAACAACTCGCACGTTTTGTAGCATTACTTTTTTATCATTATGAAAAGGTCGAGGTAATTGATCACCATAATCCTGTTTTTAGATAAGCCTCAACGTAGGCATATACAGAGCAAAGAGTAGGCTGACATTCGACAAAATGGCTGCAATGATGGCAGTTGCAAGCGTTGTAAGCTTGATATGTTGCGCTGCATTCTGCGAAGCTACTTTGATATCATCAGAATTTTTCTCACTTAATTTAGATTCCAATGGTCAAGAGGTCTGCGTCATTGATGTCCCTTCAAAGGAACAGTTTGTTAAGAGCAATTCTGAGTGTGTATTCGCTTGCATTGCTCAGAAAGAGTGCATTCAGTACAACTACTTGAAGACGAAGTCTGTTTGCCAACTTTTCTACACCAAAGCAAAGTCACTGGCGAAGACAGGAAGCTGCAAAAGCTACACGAATATGGTAAACTACAGAAACTAATAATATCATATGAATATATATTTGCAACGCAATCATAATTACACTGGCCAACACATAATTTGTTGCCTCAAATGTTAGAACTGTTTCTGGGTATATTTGACCTGCTGATTCCAGAAAAGGCACCAGTTTTCTCCCAGCAGGTCTAGTTTTCGAGATATAGAACATTATGCCATATACCAGTCCTTGCCTCTGCTCGCCCATAAAACATAAGGCTATAGCTATAATTATGTAGTGCTCAATTTATTATGTGATACACTAAATAAACATAATAATACAAATACTTAAAAGAAAATGGTAGTACCTGAAACTGTACTTATATGATACCAAACAGAACAAGTTTGTTATAAAAATTTCAAGTCATTCGACACCGAAGAAGCTCCTTTTGTACGATTTCCGAGTGTGGCATCTGCCGGAACAATCGCGCATAATATTCCAGCAATAGTCTGCCATCATGTGTGCATCCCATCTTCCTTGATATGGATTTTCCATTGTTTTGATGTCTTGGTGAAATCTTTCACCTTGCTCTTCGCTGAAGTCACCAAGATTCTCTGGAAAGCGATCTAAGTGACTGTGGAGATAATGGACTTTAATGCTCATGTTGCAGCCAAGCTTGTTGAAATGAAGAAGCATATCCTCTACTAGTTGTGCATAATTGTCTGCCTTCTTGTTGCCAAGAAAATTTTTAGTTACAAGAACAAAGGAAGACCAGGCACAAGATTCGATTTCATTCATTGATGGTATGAAAAGTGGGTCATTCATAAGTTGCCTGATCTGTGGACCATCGAAGATTCCAGCCTTCAATTTTTCCATTGTAATTCCTGGTAACTTGTGTACTATGTATTCGAAGCATGAACCTTCTTTATTCCAAGCCCTGACAAATTGTTTCATCAGGCCTAGCTTTATATGTAGTGGTGGCAGTATGATCCTATCTCGTGCCACCAAAGATTCCTTGATTACATTTTGAGCTCCAACCACCATGTCTTTCCTCGAAGGCCAATCTTTTCTTGTCCAATGTTCATGCTTGGCTCTACTGTCCCAAAGACACAAAAAGCAGGGATACTTTGTGTAGCCACTTTGTTGACCAAGGAGGAAATTTACCATCAAGTCTACACAAATTACCCATTGATGTTCTTTGTATTTTATCTTTTCCAGTACTAAAGAGATGGCATTGTACTCTTCTTTCATCCTGGTGGAGTGACCGATTGGAATAGAACCAAATTTGTTGCCGTTATTTAAAAGCACACATTTCAGACTACGTTTTGAACTGTCGATAAAAAGACGCCACTCATCTGGGCTGTAATCCGACAGACCAATTTTCTTCAATAAGTTGCTGATGTCATTACAGAATACTAGGTTGTTGTCTTCGGTAAAGAATGGCAGCAAATCCTTTTCTCTGTTTCTATAAATTGTAATTTTCGTTCCAGGCTGAAGTGCATTCTTTTCCTTTAGTCTGGACGCAAGCAATTCAGAGGACTCTTTGGAAAGATTTAAGTCCCTGATCAGATCACTCAACTCTTTTTGGTCAAAACGTTCACTGTGTGAAGTTGATTGGAAATCACTGTCACTGCCCCCACTTTCTTCACTTTCGTCATCTTGTCCGATATTGGACATGCAAGTCTCATCGTCTGAGAGCTGAGGTAGTTCGCGAAAAGGTGGAACTGGTACAATATTCGAATGCGGAACAGGTCTCCTGGCTGAAGGTATATCAGGGTAAGACAACTTATGACGATTATTTCGATTGATGCCTATGATATTAACCATACAAAAGTAACAGTCGTCGAAGTGGTTTATCTGTTCCCTCCAAACCATCGGTACACCAAATTTCAGGCAGCTTCTCTTTCCAGTTGTCCAGTGGCGCAATTGTTCAATACAAGTTTTGCATACTGTATGAGGAGCCCATTGCTTATCTTGATCTCCAAGTTTGACACCAAAATAACCTACATATGCTCTTTTCACAAACTCAGAAATCGGTTTCCTGTTTGCTTTTAGTGTGTATTCCCCACAAATGTAGCAGAATATGTCTGGATGGTTAATGCAGCTCCGTCTGGAAGTAGCCATAACCTTAAGGATGTTCGCATCTGAGGAATTAAATGACTAACCTAAAAAATAGTAAGAACATGTAGTTATTTAATGCTCACATTCACAGATTGTTCTTGCGACCAACTCTTAATATGCCCTAAGACGACTGCGGCTGCTCTAGCTTTCAGGAGGCGGTTTATATAGGCTATAAATGCTGACTTCAGCATAATCTATTTACATAGTTCGAAACCATGAAACGCTGTATAAGCACAAATAAATTCTAAATGAGGCCCTGAATTTAGTGCTGAGTAAGCTGTAGGCTACGGAATAGTTATTTCGTTGAATCAGCAATATCTCAGCACGCGACAAGATATGCTGATTTTACATTATAAGGATGTAGGCATTATATGAATCAGCAAGAATTATAATTAGCCATAAATAAAGCTTATTATGACATTTTAGTTTTGTCAAAGACATCGTTTAAAGAGTGGACTGGGTTTTCTTTACAAAATCGACGATATCTGAGAAACTAGACCTGATGCACTCAATCCAATGACATTTTCTGAATCAGCGCCCAAAATTACCCCAAGAACAGGTCTAAAACCGAAGGCAACAAGAAAAAAAATTTTTTCTGTTGGCCAGTGTTATAATCCCGATTCTTCCAGCCTCAAATCAAAAATCAACTCGTAGGCGTGTAAGGTCTAGTTCAGCTTTAATGAACGAATTACTCAAACGCACTTGAATTGATGTAGCGCCGGTGTATAGGCTGGTGTCTGTTATATGTATTTTTGTGTACCGCTAAGAAATTTTGAATATTTATGTTACATATTATGATACATTAAATTTTATTATATTTTGCAAATCAACAAAACTGTCAAGGCCTTGTAGCGAGGTACTAATCGTGACATACTGACAGGAAAGGAAGGGGCTTTTCTGACCGACTGTAAATCTGAAAATCTGTAAATATGTATGATTTAAATTGAGGTTTGAATCGATTATTCGATCAAGTGATATTGGATTCTCGATCGTTTTACCGTTGGACCGCACCATATTTACATTTCATTTTTTAAAGTTTTAGCTCCACATCGTACGGCCAGTGTCTCAAACGACAGGGAAAGAATTTTTATGATATTTTCAATATATGTTTTTCTTGCTAACGGTTAATATTCCATCAAGCAGGAAACTAGGCAAAGAGGATGGAAACTGAATATTTTAGGCAGGTCTATAGATTGGGTTGATTTTCATAATTTTATGAATGAGATATGTACTTCTCTTACAATTACTAAATAAATTCAATCGAGTTCATAAATCTTAACGATTAAAATCGTAAATACTAAACACATTTTAATTGGCTACATATTTTTGTGTCATTAAACGAGCAGAATTAGAATTGGTCAGTTTTGGAGATAAATTGGTATCATCTACATTGCTTGATTGTGAATTTTTTTTAGAAAGCTGTATTCGATGCGATTAGCAAGACAACTGTGACAAACTGCCCCTTTTAGGTATGCGACGGTATGACAGTGATTGCAACCCTTCCTCTTTATGCTTTAAAGAGTTTATTTACAAGTATTTTGTCAGCTGAAGTAATATTGAATTTTGTAGCGCATTTTCCCGAGTAACAAAGCGGCGCTGGCAGGAGACAAACTCACCTTGAAGTGCAGAAGCTCATCGCTGGTGGGTCTTTGGACTTTTACGCCGGTCGACAATTCAACTTCGCTACCCATTGTGAAGGACTGTGCAGTGTTGGAACCATTTGCTGATCAGTATGCGGTAAATACATCGGATCAAGGTTGTGACCTACTAATCAACAGTGTGAAAATGAATCAAAGCGGAACATACGCTTGCAAAGTTGAAGAAGCACCTGGATTTTTTGCTACTTCTCAAGTAGTGGTTCTACGTAAGTTTCTCGTTAGACCGATTCATTCTCAATTTGTTCGTTTTCTGGATCATTATCTCTCTCCTTCTCTGTCTTCGCAAACTCACATGTGCACGTGTATTGGCTTAGGTGCATGGTCGGTGTGTGGCGAATAAGTATAATAATACGTTTGTCCAGCATGTGTAAGCTTTTACTTCTCTACGTGCTAAGATATGAAGTATTTCAAGTTTCTTAATTAATGTAGTTTCATAAATTTCAACAGAAAATCGCTTCACAGATTTCACGTGATCATTAATATTAATGATAACAGCAGGATAATTATTGTTCCTTGCAAAAGACACCGCTATGCTGTAATACTGATTCATACTTAATAAACAGATCATATCTTGATATCTTAGGTTACAGTGTCATCCACCTATATGTTTAAGTAATAAACTCAGTAGTCTTCTCCCATGTCTTGTGTCACGGGCGTGTTAAATAAATAAGCCATTCATCTCATCAACACTCTACCTGTTGCATTCTCTGCGCAGGTCTTTCACTCTAAACTGAAAACACAAGACTTCCCCAAATACTCTCCCGATTCCAACTCTTACCCTTATCTCGCTCGCCGTTCCAAGTCTAAACACCATACACCTTAGCAATGTAATTGTCTGTCTGCCTGACACTTGGAAGCTGGACCTGGAACCGAGTTTGACCTTCCTAGCCTATCAAGATTGTTTTGCCTGAGTGCGTGTGAACATGCTGTGAACGTGTTGGTTCTCGCAACTCAGCCTTCTTTGGACACTGTACAAATCTTGAGATTACGATTATTATTACGATCTCCATTTTGACCGCGTGGTTGAATAGCAAACGACGAATAACGAACAGAACTTATATCACATCAGTACCCTCTCTGTCTTGAGACAGGAAGTCTGTCATATCTAGTTCGTGAAATTTTTTCCACTTGTTGTACACTGAAAATGGAACTGTCTGACACCCATAACTCAAGTGATCTTTAGCCTTGTCACTAGTAACACCGTTTCTATACAAATGCTTCAATGTATTAGCTTTTTTCGGATGCAGTCTTTCATTGAACATTTTGCGTGCATGTCTTTCGAAAAGCTAATAAATAGATTCATGTGTTATTAAATTGCAATTCAATATTTGCATAATTTCTGAAGATACCACTATCGTCCATCGTAACAAAATGTCTTCACAGAATCTAAACCCAAATGTACAATCAACGTCACTAAAGGATCAGTCGAGGCCGGCGAATGGCTGGAAGCAAAGTGTTTATCAAACATCAGTAAAAATGGTGAACTAACGATGAACTGTCGTAATTGGAGTGGAAGTCCGATTGGCATCCCGGGATTGACCAGCGATAACTCGATTTCGATCTATGTTCAAGCGAATGATCCTCCTGTTTTGCAACCGTTTTATTGCATCGTTACAATCACCATTAAACCAGTCCTTACAACTCATGGAAACATCGCGAGTAATAGCACGACGGATTACGTCTATAAGTGGACATCGCTGACGCTCAATGATCGTGAGTCAAATTTATTTTGGCTCATATTTCACAATTATGAATATATGATGTAGTCTAATCTGGAAATCTGTACAGTGTTGTTCCTGTAATCCATAAGGCACCAGTCGATGAAGGCTAATAACTGTAATTGAAATTACATTGTTGTCATCCATTTTACCCAGAGAGAAGAACGACAGGCTAAAAAAGTTAAGCAATCCGAAAAAGATAAGATTTTAGTTCATACCTGAAGAGATATTGCAAAGCGGACGCATTTATAGCGAATTTCACGGTTCGGGCCAGTGATCTAAAAACCCGGAAACCCTGACTTGTGTTGAATTATCCCTACAAATTATTCTTAAGCTGTTCTACTTTAACTTATTTCTCCTTTTAAACATTAACTTCGTTTACAAAAAGTATGTGAAAATTCTGCTCATTGATACACTTTTCAAACTGGATACGGATCTGCTGACCGAAATGGCGATCTGCTGATATCTTCTAACATCTGTCAAATGGTTATTCATCTTGTAAACATGTTTAGACACCAGGACATCATGTCGTCTTCCAGTTTCTTTAATTAATAGTTTAATTAAATAGCATTAACTTAACACTATAGTTTCACGGGTAATAATTGGACCCCCATACCCTAATACCTTCAAAACTTGAAAACTTTGTTGGTGTCTTGCCGTTCTCCAAATACAAAAGTAAACTGCTAAGTTGATTTTACTGCGCACAGAGTTGTATAATCGCCTTCGCCTGTGCCTAATGTAGTTTGAGTTAGAAATGTCATTGTAACGCACTTATGTGTAGACATTTGAAGAACTTTTGTAGTCGCTTAATAAATCACACACCAGAAAATCAAATACTGCATTTAAGCGGTGCGCAACTTCAACAACCTACACTTTTGGGATATGAATTCAGCTCTAGAAAACCAAGAAGAATCAAAATCGTGGCATTTTCGAATCAGAACCAAATAAATGGTACTGATGAACTACTTTCATTTTTAAATGTTGATTGATACATTTATTTCTGGCATCATTCAGAATAGTTTGGGTTATTGAAAAAAAATACTGACGAAAAAGTACGAATTGTTAGCAGATAATCAAAATACACATTTCGTACATTTCCAAACCATGTGGCCGTTTTAACTAGACTACACTACGATTGCAGCCCGTGATGACATTCATCGAAGTTTTACATTGCCTTAATAGGCCAGGTACATATTTTCGCAATGCATTACCATAGAAGGTGGACATAATGGTTGATGACTTTGAATGGGTTTTCATTTGTCAAACTTTGAATTGACCATCGACTCTAGTCAACTATCGACCATTGTTCACATAGCGCATTGTTTGTGTTCATCAGTATGTCCTCCAGGATTCGATTTTGTTCCTGGTGTGAACGGATGTTATCGATCTGTTATGGAGCTACTCTACTGGAGCACAGCTAGCCAAAGATGTCAGCAGTTGTACAGTGGAGCTTATTCAGTTATAATCAACAGCGAGGCTGAACAAAACGCTATTTTCAGCTACATGAATGCGACATTGAGCAGTATGTCTTCTTACATATTAACCTAAGACTAAGATTTGTTTTATGAAACTTCCGTCCCATTTTATCGTTCTGAAATATAAGGAAACTTCTGTTTTTTGGGAAACTGAAAGCATAATGTGGGTTTGAAGTGGTTCAAAAAAATTGTCGTTTGCCAGGAAATACTGAGTTTTATACTTCTTCTTAGCCTGTTTCTCGTAACGCCCTCTTATATAAGCTATGGTGATATGTACTGAGAATTCACTATTCTAAAGCTCTTGCACTGACGAATTTCAGCTTGAGGTAAGGTTTTAATTTTCTGAAAAAATGTGTGCCATCTGAAACACAGAAGATCCAAATAAACTTAAATAACTCCTTTAATTTCACGACTCTGAAGACTGAATTGCATGTATGTCTACATGAAGTCGACTTGAGCAAATATTGTTCGAATAGCAGGAGAGGGTGTTTGGCAGGCTTTCGCTGTAACGTAACAAAACCAAGAGGATTCTCGCCCAGAATTGACTAATTTAATGTTATGAGCCCCTGGTCATATCCTACAATGAGGATGAGAAATGACGACATCCGAATTAAGCGCTATCGACATACGGTAACGCTCACCGACTGGTACTCGTGGGTTGACGGAATATTACGCCGCACTGGATATCTCTCGCAACCAGTTCGGTTTTTAACGCTGAATCGTTCGTCACCCGGCCACATGATGGGCTCTTCGTAATGGCGTCCATTTTGTGGTGTGCCCATTTACAGGTTGCTTTTTTGGTCAACGAGGAACCCCACTGAGTGGTCAAATCTGAGGGTGGGCGTCTCCATGGCACTAGCTTGTGCTATGCTAACATCGAGGAATATAAGCTAAAGATAAAATTAAAATTACCTGTATAATTGTCTTACCATATGAAAAAAACTCGGTTAATACTCTCATTTATTGATCAATTTACCAAATTTTCGAGATTTTGCATTAAATTTATGCTTATCCAAGAGTCGCTAACCTTACAAATTCTTTTCGTCGCTAATAACTGTGTGCACTAACATTGTATGCCAGCGTCGACTTATCGCGCATATTATAAATGTACACAAGAACATACATTTTCGGTATTCAACAAAATATGATTGTCCTCTTCAAATACAAAATACACAAAATATAGTTTTGAATATATAAAAACACATGTTGCTATAAATTTTAGGTCCATGCTATTCCACTCAGTGGAATCAATTTTACGTCTGGATCGGTGCTCAGACTCAAACTTTGAATTACAGCTCACCTTTTGTCTGGAAGCCTAACCCCAAAATTACATTGCCAGTTGTTTATTGCAATTGGGGTACTGTAGAGCCCACCCGCGGAGCTGGTTCGAATGAATTCTGCATAGCAATGGCCGTAAAGTTGCGAGTCTTTTGGTTGGATACACCTTGCTACAACAAGTACTGTGTCCTCTGTGAATACGGTCCCTATTAGAAGAGAAGCTCTTGACGACTGCGTAACTTAGCGTCGTTGATGGAAGCGTATATTCAACAGCGCTGCGCTATGGAAATGATCTATTACATAATACAGACACTGATGAATATAAACGAAATTGCACCTTCTCTGCGAATGAACGCATCTTACACTCGAAGGATATCCGGACGCTGCGACATCTACCGCCAATGAGGGACTGCTGGACGGTGGCGGTGTTGCGTACCGTGACCCTACGGCCTGTCGTCGCCCGACACCATCGACGCAACTTAGTCTATGAACTCTGAACATCGTGTCATCTGTCGACTTTGGTTAGGAATCCGTTGGTTGGGCTGTAAGTGTGTGAGTGGGTCCGACAATGGTGACACTTCTAGTTATTTGTGCACTATTTTGCTTGCTTGACGTATTTTCTGTTCTTAAAATGACACTTCACATCATTTAGGCTCGATTATCTATGCATTGTTTGGCTTGCTGACGTACTTTCTGTTCTTAATGACATTTCACATTATTAAGGTTTGCGCAGGCAGCGCTTTTGTAAGGTACTTACAAGGCGCTATATCAACTGAGTAGATGACTAACTAACTATATACAGAGAACCAAATATAATCACCTATGCATGCCAGACCTGTGTTTATACATTGCATTGTAAATGTAAAGACAACTTTCAAAATCGCATTGTTCTTGATATTTTCTTCGTACGAGTAATAACATCAACAGGTAGAAATAATTTAGCTCAAGATTGGTAACAATGGAATAAAAAATCTGCTGCTTTGCCTACGAATGTGCGACAGACTGATGAATGTGGTTAAATTAATTGATGTTCCTGGACCCACTGCAAAAATTTTTGCTTAAAATAAAAGTTAAGATATAATGAAGTGAAAAAATGAGCATCGCTTTAATGAATATAATCAATCAATCAATCATTTTTTATTGTTACCAATAACAAGAAACAAACTTAAGAGTACATACATTCTCATATACAGGAAGCAAAAGGCAGCTTCGAAGGGATAAAATTCCGCTAAATGAAGACACCTGTCTATCTCTTGTACTCTGAATAAAGAACTGTCCGCCATCAATTACTCAAGTCATCTTTATCCTTGTCGCTAGTCGCGCCTTTTAGATACAAAGGCTTCAGAGTCTCAATTTTTTAAATTCAGTCATGCAATGAATATGTATATACATATATATTGTACAATTACGCCCACCCCGAAGCTAATCAACAGATTCATACTTGATTAAATCGCAACACAATATGTATATAGTTTCTAAAGTCACAACTATCATTATACGTTACAAAATGTCTTCACAGAATTAAAACCCGAATGCAGAACCAATCTCACTAAGGAATCAATAGTGGACCACGAATGGCTGGAAGTGAAGTGTACATCATAAGTCAGTAAAAACGGTAAACTGTTGATGAACTGTTGGAATTCGAGTGGAAGTCCGTTTGGGATTCAAGGATTGGCCAGCGATGACTCGATTTCGATCTACATTCAAGCGGGTGGTCCCTCTGTTTTGCACCCCTTTGTATGCACCGTTATAATCACAATTGCATTAGTCTCTACAACTCATGGAAACATCGCTAGTAATAACACAATGTACTACGCCTATAATTGGACATCGCCGACAGTCAATGTTCGTAAGTCACATCGATTTTTGGCTCATATTTCAGAATAATGAATGCTCGCGTGTTAACGATATAGAATATAATCTAATTCAGTCTATACAAAATCATTTATTTTGTTTCCACCATAATGAATAAGCCTTCAGTTGACTATAATCGTATGAGAGTAATTATAAATTGTATTATCGAGATCCACTGAGTCCCAGAGACGAGAAGATAGGTACAAAAATTAAGCAAACCGAAGAGATCATAGTTTAATTGATCCCAATGCAGGCAGGAAAAGTTAGCGAATTTTATAGCTTCGGGCCAGCAATCCTGAAAACCAGCTGAAAAGCATTTGCTTATTTTCATAGTTTTAATGAATGCTGGTGGGTGACTGATACCCCAATTGCATAAAGTCGAAAAACTTTGACATATTATAGGTTGGGAATCGTTTGCCGAATTTTAAATTATACTTTCTAATGCACTAAAGAGGGCTTGTTCTGTGTTAAAGAGATGTCTTCTTTTAATGTTGGTTTCGCATTACTACTATCAAACAACTCTGAAAGTCTCTGTCAGTAGTTAGACAGAGCATGACTTAGCCTACTTTCTCACAACCCTTTGTGATGTTTATAAGACCCGTATCATGAGTAGGCTTTAGATTTAATTATCACGCTTACATTGCGGTCAAGTTGCAAATATATTGGTTGAATTAGACTTTTAGGAAATATGTTTGTTCCTTTGTCCAAAATGAAGATACAGTTGAAAAAATATAACACAGGTGGCTGAAGATATCTTTCAATTCAGCTCTAAGACTTAAATTGGGTTAAGTTATTTTGATTTCATATTATGTTTTAAGACCGATTTTAGTAATTTGCATAGAGGAAGCATCTAACTAAACTAACGAACCTATAAACGAGACTCAGACACCTCTTATATTTTCTATAATTTGCCTGATTAATTTTATTTCTGCCAGCATTTAAGCATATTTTCAATTATCAGAAATAAAAAAAAGTTGATAAAAATTACGAAATAACAGAGAGTCAGACGAGTTAAAAAACAAGTCAAAAAACTAATGACTCATAAAACTTCGTGAAAAATTCCAGTAGAAACAAGTCAAAAACCTGATGATTCATAAAAGTTACATCGTGAAAAATTCCAATAACAACCCCAGCTTGAAATCGGCTGACTCGTTAGAAGAAAAGTACATTAGCTGTTACCAGGTCCATAGCTTTGCGATGCAGAGACATAAAATGTAGACATAATGGTTCACTACTTTAAATCGTCTTTTAATTGGTTTATAAGCTTTGAATTGACTGTCGCCTTAATCAACTATCGAGTATCGTTCACATAGCACATTGCTGGTGTTGATCAGTATGTCCTTCAGAATTCGATTTTGTTCCTGATGTGAACGGATGCTATCGACCTATTATGGAGCTACTCAACTGGACCACAGCTAGCAAAAGATGTCAGCAGTTGTACAATGGAGCTTACTCGGTTATAATCAACAGCGAGGCTGAACAAAACGCTATTGGCAGCTATATGAATGCGACATTGAACAGTATGTCTTCTTACATATTAACCCGAGGCTAAGATTTGTTTTATGAAACTTCTGTCAATTTTTTGTTGTGAATTTGAAGGAAACTACAGCTGTTTGAGAAACTGTGACACAATTAACATAACATAACAAGTCTTTGAAGTGGTTCAAAAAAGTTGCCATTTGTCAAGGACATGCTGTGTTTTATACTTTTTCATATGCAATGTCTCCTAACTCCTTCACATAAGCTATGGTTATGTGTATTGATAATAAGAAGAAGATGAAGATAAAAAATTAGAGCAGTCTTCTAACCTAGTCAGATAGGCAAGCATGAGTATAAAGTGCCAGCAACATTATTTTTCTTAGCCTAGGCTTATGGGATCCGGTAGTCTGTTCTCTCACTCGCCGCCTGATCTTCCAATCGACAGTGTATGGCCAGATAAAGATGAAAAAAGAGCAGTCCTCAAAATTATGCACATTTCTTATCGGCAATCACTTATGTATTATCGGCCTTAGTAAATAGACTTAGAATATGGATTTTAATAAGTGATAACATTTTGAATTAAATTTTAGCAGGAGTGTCCTTATTTTGACTGAGTTAGGTAAAAGGCAATAGTGGAGCAGAAATTTCAAAACATCTTTCTCTCTTGAGAGGAGTTGAATCCTCACTTCTCAATTAACTTCCAGTACGCTAACCTAGACTATCACGCTTACTGAGAATTCATTACAATATTGAAGCTTTTGCACTGAGAAATTTATGCTTCAGAAACGCTTTTCATTTTCCAAAACGTCGTTTTACCACAGAAAATCAAAGTAATCTTCAGTAACTCCGTCCATTTTAAGAAAGACTCTGAGGATTGACTTGTATGTGTGTATGTATGTATGAAGACGATGCAGGCGAATAATGCTGGAATAACAGGACAGGGTTTTTGGGACGCTCCGCATTCACGTAGAACCAAAACTAAAGGAATTTCTCGCCTTTAATTGACAGCTTCCATGTTTAGAGTCTCTGATCATGTGCTACAATGAGTTTGAGAAATGAAGACAGAAATAACTTATCACGAATGATAGACCTGCAAATGTACTCAAAATTATGCACATTTCTTATCGGCAATCAATTAAATATGAATGGCCTTAGTAAATAGACTTAGAATATGGATTCTAATAAGTGTTAACATATTTTGATTTAAATTTTAGGTACATCCCATATCGCATATTGGCATGCAGATGGTTTTCACGTTTGGTCTGGTGGTCAAAAGGAAATCTTAAATTGCAACTCATCATTTGTCTGGAAGCCAAACTCTAAAACTCAAATTCCATTAGTCTTTAACTATTGGTATAATGAAGAACCAAACTGACAGGATCTTCGCAGTGAATTCTGGATGGAAGTAGACGAGGAAACTTCGTACGGATGGAACGATATAGTTTGCGACACCTTGAACTGTGTCCTCTGCGAATATGGTCCCTATTAGAAGAGAAATTCTTCACCACTAATCAATGCATCATTGATGGAAGCGTTTTCATACAGCGCTGATCTACGGCATCGATCGATTACAAAACTCCGAGACAAATGAATATGCACGTTTTCTGCACAAAAACTGCACCTTTAATTTTTTCTTGATGATGATGATGATGATGATGATGATGAACAACAATAATAATACGCAAAAAAGCTGCATGACTATACGTTTGTAATACGTTATGGCAGCATATGGATTCTTTCTTAGATATATATATGTAATTTTTGATATTGTATGCGTTTTTAATGTACAACACTTCAATATAAATAAAATGTTTGAATAACAGCAAGAAAGTTCGTGTTAAGTAATATACGATTTTAATTGGATACCATAAAAGTCGTTTGTTTTATTTAGCTGGGTAAACTTTGTTTAATTGCTCGAGGATTGGAGTTGATTGCCCCAATATTTATTAAGTGATTTCGCTCTATCACAGAGCCAAGGGAGGCTTTTGGGACTTAACAACTCGCTCTATTACGACGTGAATACTAATTTAAAATGTTCTTGCCATCTATTCACATATCAAACATACACAAAGTAGATCATCATCCTTTTTTGACTCTGCCTTCCTTTTATCGATAAACATTATCAAATTGGCCGATAGTCCTATCATGACCGAAAAATGGAACGGAACCGAAATTGTTTGCTCTGACATTGCCAATAGTTGGAGTAACAGAAGCTAATACTGCCGCATAGCAGAAACAGATTTACAGAATCTGAATGGCAGTACAGCTCATGAATACTTCAGCAACTCAACCGAGAAGATCTGAAGGCGAAATTCGAGGTTTGACAATACGTTTCAGATCTAAACTGGCGCAGCCTATTCAATTATAGCCAGGGTCAATAAATATCTAACTTCTAAAGCCCTGTCCTGTCTGCGAAGTGCAGCGCTACCTAGCGACATACTTATAAACACAAGAAGCCTTGAGTAATTTAAAATCCTGTCAAACAAGCAATGAGTCGATGGAATTCCTGTACTTCTCTTCCATCACACATCACCTGATCGTTAAACCTCGGTCTAAGACAAAAAATACAACAATATTGTACATTAAATACATTATTTATAGGAGACATTTAACAGATATAACCGATATTTTTAAAAACAATTTGTTTTTTGACAGATGTTTAAATGTGGGCTGTACCGAATAGGTGATTATCACTATTCGGCCGAATACGAACAATTGGACCAACTATTCGGCCGAATACGAATACGAATAGTAACAATTGACCTGCTGAAGCCTCAAAGGCTGAACGTTAACGTTCAGTCACTGTACACAATGAATGAGATACTGACACTGCGATACCCTCCGGTCCAGGCAGTAGGCAACGCCTGGCTGCAACCACAGCATATATTATTTTAATGAGAGAGTCACTTCAGTCCACTCACTATAGAAGCCGCTTATGCAGAAACGGATGTCACGTGACCACTATTCGTATTCGGTCCGACCGCTACTATTCGGCCGAGTACCGAATAGCTTTTTGCCCCACTATTCGGCTCGAAGCGAATACGAAGCGAATGTTCGGTACAGCCCTAACCATATTGATTACGATGTCAACGAGTAAGTAACAATCTGACAGTTCAACGATTGTATCAGAAATCTTATGGCAGAAGATCTACCCTAGAGGGTCCTTATTTCATAAGAAACAATGCAATCAATGCCTAGGTTAAAAATTTTGAAGCAAGCAACATAATATTTTTTTCAGATAAGTGGGTGCAAAAATCTCAGTAGATAAAACGACTTCAGTAACAGAAACAACGCAACTCATTTGTCAAAAATAGGAGAATGGCGAAGGTGCGTTGCCCGATGTACTGATATGCACAGGTAGAACTACTGTAAGTCTATGTTTGTACCTGGAAAATTATTAGACCCTACTGCCTTCTGTTTAAGTTTTAATACAGGCTTACCAATCGACAATAGCCAACACTCGGCTCATGCGTCCAATGCGGATGAATTAGAGAAATTATTAATGCAAAAACAATTCACAGCTTAACAATGAGTTCTTTATTGCAGCTTGTTGCTTGGATACATTGCTTACAAATACAGTAAAATTCAGAATGCCGAGCATCGCTAATACATGGTCACAAACGAAATTCTTTACCTCTATACTTTTTTGGCAGAACTTCTGGAACAAAAACGAATCATAAACTGTCCCGCTCGCTTTACTTCGATGCTAAATTTCATGCAGTTTCATTCTGTGAAATCCAAATTGCAAATGATTGCATTTGAAGAAAGCACTACAGAATTTACCGTGCGATTAAACAATTCTTATTCGAATAATTCAAAGGAAGGACGATTGGAGATCTACTATTCAGAAGTCTGGGGAACAGTGTGTAATGACTTCTTTACAAATCCCAGTGCAAGTGTTGCATGTGCAGTTTCAGATATGGGTAAGATTCCCTGCTCGTATCATTATGCAGTATTAGAATATGTCATTGCAATTTCAGACATTTACTACCCGAATTAAGAGACGGCAAAATAATAGCCCGTTTCTGAGAAACGTGATCGACCGCCTATCGAAGGAAGTAAAAAAGGCAATCTTTTCTACAAACCTCTCAAACAGGAACGACTTCAGAGACAACAGCAAATAGCCCAGGTCTTCGATGAAGATCAACTCAAACTGTGATATCATCCAGTCATTTGGAGGGAAGGTCGGTGGTGGAGCGCTCTCAGTTGAGTCAATCTTTTGACGCATGAACTCCAGATAATTATGAACAGTGGCTTTGAGTGACGGTTGTTTGAAGCTTTTCTTTGAATTAGAGCGGCTAAATAAAACTGTGAGTGGCTCAGATATTGCAAAGGTAAATATTAGTGTTTGCTAGTAGTTTCATATGTATTTTGACTCCTGGTGTCTTTTCATTTTCGTGCGTACTTCCCAGCTCACAGCTGCAACAAAGTCCACCGCTTGCCTGTTAACAATCTTGTGTTGGGATAGCGCTTGCGAACTTCTTAAATATTTTGAGTCTAAGGGTTTATGTATTTTTGAGATATTCAAAGCATATTGAAGTCAATGTCAACGAATAAGTAACAATCTGTCACGATTGTACTAGATGCAGTCTGTGCCTTAGACCAGAGGGTGTAGTCTATGATTTCAAAACAAGCCATGCTGAGCATTTCAAGCAAGCAAGAAGTCTCGATATGTGGGTATTAAAATCTAAGTGGAAACAATCCAGTCAGCACATACACGTTGGGTCAATTGGTGGCCTGTAATTGGCCAGTGTTGGCCAACGTTTGACCAACATTGGTCCAACGTTAGTGTGCTGGTTGGGATCTGCAAAAGTAGGCACCAGAATCAAAATAACCAACCAGAAGAGTCAGCCTAGATTTTCTAACTAGTCTACATATTGATTTCACTGTGCATAGAGAAAATTAATACTGCCTTTTTATTAAGTCTGAATAAAGGTTTACAAGCGTTATATTAGCTAACTCTCGACTCACACGTCCAATGCGGAATGATTTATTCATGCGATTCATTAAATATAGAACATTCTACTGCTTAACAATGAATTCTTTATTTGCACCTTGTTGCTGTAAATATAGTGCTCACAAACACAGTAAAATTCAGGATACCGACCATCGCTAATATGCGAACACAAATGGAATACTTTTCCTGCAGGACTTCACGACGAAAAGATCAAAAACCACAGCGTCAGCTTGCGAATAATTTTGTGTAGTAACATAAGAACAACAGAACCCGTGCATTATTATTGATCTTCACGGACGCATTAACCATATATCAATAATTAAGTAACCCAACGCTAGGACATAATACCATTTCTATTTTTCAGCATTTCGAAAAGTTCAATGTAATTAATGACAATAATACTCTTATTAAATATCTGTTCGTAGGCCTACATACCGGGCAAGCCTTTCTGACCATGGTGTTGTCTGGCATTCGACAAAATGGCTGCAATGATGGCAGTTGCAAGCGTTGTAAGCTTGATATGTTGCGCTGCATTCTGCGAAGCTTCTTTGATATCGTCAGAATTTTTCTCACTTAATTTGGACTCCAATGGTGAAGAGGTCTGCGTCATTGATGTTCCTTCAAAGGAACAGTTTGCCAACAGCAATGTTGAATGTATATTGGCTTGCATATCTCAGAAAGAGTGCATTCAGTGCAACTACTTGAAGACGAAGTCTGTTTGCCAACTTTTCTACACCAAAGCAAAGTCGCTGGCGAAGACAGCCAGCTGCAAAAGCTTCACGAATATGGTAAACAACCAAAGCTAAGAATATCATATAAATATATATTTGCAATGCAATCATAATCATAATCCCGATTGTTTCAGCCTCAAATCAAAAATCAACTCGTTAGGCATGTAAGATCTAGTTCAGCTTTAATGAACGAATAACTCAAACGGACTTGAATTGATGTAGCGCCGGTGTATAGGCTGGTGTCTCTTATATGTATTTTTGTGTACCGCTAAGAAATTTTGAATATTTATGTTACGTAATATGTTAGATTAAATTTTATTATATTTTGCAAATCAACAAATCACAGGCTGTCATGACATTGTAGCGATGAATTAACGGTGATATACTGACGGCAAAGGAGGTTGGTTTTCTGACTCACTGTATATCTGTAAATATGTATGGTTTAAATTGAGGTTTGAATCGATTATTTGATCAAGTGGCATAGAATTCTCGATCGGTTTACCGTTGGCCTTCACCATATCTAAATTTTATTTTATAAAGTTTTAGCGTCCCATTGTACGGCCAGTGTTTTAAACGACAGGAAAAGACTGTATGATACTTTCAATATATGTTATTTCTTGTTAAAAGTTTATATTCCATCAAACAGGAAGTTAGGCAAACAAGATTGAAACTGACTATTTTAGCCAGGTCTATGGAATGCATATCATCATCATCATCATCCTCATCATCATCATCATCACCATCATCATCATAAACCATGGGTACAACGCCCGTAGGTGTCCGATGCCATTCTCAGTATGTTCTTCCACTGCTGTCTTTCCAGTGCGGGTGGCTCAGCTCCTGGAGTGATGTTCTACACCATTGGTTTATGTTGTCTGCCCGTTCTTTGTGGGGTCGTCCTCTTTTGTTTGGTCCATCCATCATTCCGAACACTAATGTCTTGATCTTCCTTTCGTTGTTCATTCTGCATATATGATATGTGACCAAATAATTTCAGTTTCCTCTGAACTACCTTCTGCATCAAGTTCTCTTTGAGATGAATCCGTCTGTATAGTTCTGCATTGGTCACCTTTTGTGTCCTTCCTATTTTTATAATCTTTCTATAGCATTTTCTATCGCAGGCCAGTATCCTTCTTTCAACGTCTTTCGTAAATACCCAAGCTTCACGTCCATATAACACGCTACTAAAAACACATGTTTTCAGAACGCTCAGTTTTGTCTCCAGCTTTATGGCTTTGCTTTTCCAGATTTTATCCATAGCTTTCGGTGTTGCTGTCGCCTTTGCAATTCTGATTTTGTATTTCTTTCCTATTGTCGAAGTCATACGTCATATTGTATCCATGGTATGTAAACTTTTCAACATTTTCCAACTGAATGCCGTCCACGACCTTCTTCTTTGTTAAATTCTTTTTCCCAAATGCCATAGTTTTTGTTTTTGTTTTCGAAATTCATGGTAAGGCCATATCTCTTCCCTTCTTCGTTCAGCATTTGCATTGTGTGCTCCAATCGTTGTTTGTCTTCTCCAATCAGGTCAATATCGTCAGAAAGTAAAGATTATAATATTGATCTTTATGCCGCTAAACGATACTCCATCATTTTCTTGATCTTGTCCAGTGCTCTTTCTAGGAGTGTGATGAAAACACTTGGTGATATTGGATCAC
Source organism: Norana najaformis (assembly GCA_964023275.1). Taxonomy (NCBI): domain Eukaryota; kingdom Metazoa; phylum Annelida; class Clitellata; order Crassiclitellata; family Hormogastridae; genus Norana; species Norana najaformis. The sequence continues at coordinate 5,805,749 of OZ029914.1, read as the reverse complement.
CTTGTATTGTACCTCTGCTAGTGTCAAACCAAACTCCAGTTTCGCCACACACTCTGACCGCTGCCTTTGCATTGCTGATTTCCTTCAGTAGACGAGTCAATTTATTATCCACGTCATACGATTCCAAGACCGCCCATGTTACGCTTTGATCTATGCTATCGAAAGCCTTTTTGAAGTCTACGAAACAGTTACAGATTTTCTTGTTCTTTCTTCTGGCTTTTTCTTTTAGCAGTCTCACTGTTAGTATCTGTTGCACAATACTTTATCTCTTCTAAACCCTCCCGTTCGTCTGGAAGATGTTCTTCAATCTGGCTTCTAAGTCCCTGTGTTAGTATCATCATCAATACTTTACCAAGGTGAGTTATCACTGCGATAGTTCTATAATTATTGCATTCCTGCGCATTTCCTCGTGAAGAACAACTAGAAACGAATTTTCTTTCATTCCTCCGGTGTGCGTCCTTCTTTCCTTATTGCATTACAAAGCTTGTGTATCTCCTGTATCACGATATTTTTTGCACTTTTTATCATCTCGCCTGTTAAACCATAGTCTCGCGGACTTTTGTTGTTTTTCAATCATTGCACAGCTCTTGTCACCTCTGCTTCCAAGATATCATTTTCAATATCTTCAACTGGTGGAAATATTTATTTCAGTTCTGTAATTACCTGTCCTGTGATATCTTGATCCATTTGCGCTTTGTACAAGTTGCTATAGTAATCTGTCCATCTTTGTACAATGTCTGCTTTGTTCATCAGCACTACTCCCTTTTCACCCCGATTGCTGCAATTCTTGACTGCCATCTGTTGTTAATATTCCTGATCATCTTGTATGCTTCTCTATTTTGCATTCTCTGTAATATTTTTCTACATCTCCGCATTGGTCTTCGAGCCATTTGGCTTTCTCTGCTCTTGCCGCTTTACGTACTTCATTGCTTTTTGCCAGTATAGTTCATCTGCTGCATCAGAGCTCTCTCTTCTGATCTTCAGTTCTTTTTTCTCTTGTACAAGTTTCATAGTCTCTCGTTTGATCTATTTTTATTGACCCTCTCTTGTTCTCACCTGTTCTGTTGTCTCCATCATCGTTGCAGTCAATTGCTCTGCCCATTTGCTTATACCCTGTAGATTTCCTAGGATTTCCTAAATGCTAAGAATGAGATAGATACATCTCTTACAATTACTAAATAAATTCAAACGAGTTCATAAATCTTAACAATTAAAAAATCATAAATATTATATATATTTTAATTGGCTACAAGTTTATGTGCTATTAAACGAAGCAGATTAAGAATTGGTCAGTTTTGGAAATAAATTAGTATCACCACCTACATAGTTTGATTTTATGAATCAAAATTTTTCGAATGCCGTATTCGATGCGATTAGCAAGATTACAGCGACTTTCTAAATGCGACGGAAAGACAGTCATTACAACCCAACTTTTGTGCTTTGAAGAGTATGTATACAAGAATTTTGTCATTCGCAGTAAAAATGAGTTTAGGTTTGTAGCGCATTTTTCCGAGTAACAAAGCGGTGCTGGAAGGTGACAAAGTCACCTTGAAGTGCAGAAGCTCGTCGCTGGTGGGTCTTTGGACCTTTACTCCTGTCGACAATTCAACTTCGCTACCCATTGTGAAGGACTGTTCAGTGTTGGAGCCATTTGCTGATCAGTATGCGGCAAATACATCGGATCAAGGTTGTGACCTACTAATCAACAGTGTGAAAATGAATCAAAGCGGAACATACGCTTGCAAAGTTGAACAAGCACCTGGATTTTTTGCTACTTCTCAAGTAGTGGTTCTACGTAAGTTTCTTGTTTGGAAAAATCACACAATTTCTCAAGAGAGACACCTCATGCTGAACTATCGTGCTGATACTTTGCGAAGGATATATACAATTAGTACATATAATTAGTTTACCTAGTATAGATATAGTATAGATATTAATTTACCATTATAAATTTTTAGGCCCCAGGAATTTATCATGGGCAAAAATTCGCTGCTGCAGATTTCGAAGCAGAAAATAAACACCTATATGCAGTACACCTAGGGCTTTTATTCCATCCGAGATCCATTTCCTTCTTCGGTGAAAGTCGATGAGACCTAAGAATCGATCAGGACTATCTTTGCTCCTGTCTTTAGACATGGTCTGCCATTTGTAGCTCGTGGAAACATTTTCCTTTCTTATACAAATGGTGCAATCGTTCACTAGAAATGATAACTGTTCGCCACCCTAACACAAATGATTTTCAGTCTTCTCACTAGTCGCACCGTTTAGATACAAATGTTTCAGCGCTTCAGCTTATTAAAACACAAATACTGTCATACAAAATACATATTTTTGTTTTTGTTTTCCAATAGCTAATAAATATATTAGATTCATATCTAATTGAAATTAATTTGAAATTCGATATTTTTATAATTTCTAAAGAGATCGCTATCATTTCTTGTAACAAAATGTCTTCACAGAATCGAAACCCAAATGTACAATCAACGCCATTAATGGATCAGTCGAGGCTGGCGAATGGCTGGTAGTGAAGTGTGCATCAAACGTCAGTAAAAATGGTGAACTGTCGATGAACTGTCGTGATTGGAGTGGAAGTCTGATTGGCATTCCGGGATTGGCCAGCGATAACTCGATTTTGACCTATGTTCAAGCGAATGATCCTCCTGCTTTGGAACCGTTTGTATGCACCGTTACAATCACCATTAAACCAGTCCTTACAACTCATGGAAACATCGCTAGTAAAAGGAAGACGGATTACTTCTATAAGTGGACATCGCCGACGCTCAATGATCGTGAGTCAAATTTATTTGGCTCATATTTCACAATTATGAATATATAATGTATTCTAATCTGGAATCCTGTACAATGTTGTTACTGTATTCCATAAGGCACCAGTCGATGATGGCTAATAACTGTAATTGAAAGTACATTGCTGGCATCCATAGTGCCCAAAGAGAGAAATGACATGCTATCAAAGTAGAGAAATCCGAGAAAAAGATAAGATCTTAGCTTATACCTGAAGAGGTATTGCAAAGCGGACACATATTTATAGCGAATTTCACGGCTCGGGCCAGTGATCTAAAAACCCGGAAACCCTGACTTGTGTTGAATTGTCCCTAGTTGTGATCCACAATCGTTGAAAGTACACAACACACTGCCACTTGTACAGCATCTGAAACTACCCAACCAATTATGTATCGCTCTGAAACTCGGGGTTAACAACACCTGGAACCCCACAGCCAACAACCGCCGCTGCTACATCAGGATCAACAGCAACTTGAACCAAAAATTCAAAGAATATTTCGTTCGTCGGGATCAACAACATTTATGACCACACAGCCAAAGAGCGTCTGGGCATACTACTAGAAGAGGAGCTATATAAATGCTCTGAATGAATGACTGAACAACAGGATCAACGACATTCTGAACCACACAGCATGCAGCTGTTAATTCAACAGGCTTCACGACATCGGGTAAAAGTTTTTTTTAAAATAGCTTGGTCCAACAGCATCCACAACATCAACAACCAGGCGACATAAACTGTCAGTACTGTTCTAACCACCACTGATACGAGAGTCCGCAACGCCTGAAAGTGCATACACACTCCATCACTTTCGCCGACATCTGATACTACCAAACTTTCACTACGTCAGGTTCAGCTACATCGGGAACCCCAGAGCCAACGACAGCCGCAGTCAAACCGCAATGATACATCTGGATCACGAACACCTGGAACCAACCAGGTAAAGAACATTTGTTACAGGTCTATCATGCATTGTAAGAACTAGAACCAGTCATACAAAGAGCAAACTCTAGGGATGACGACATCCGGAACCAGGCAACTCTCGTCTATTGATTCAACAGGATATACGACATCAGGTAAAAGTTGCGTGAACTGCTTTGGCCCAACAGGATCTACATCACTGGCCACTTGACAATCTATCAGTACTCTTCTAACAGACATAAATACAACACACTCCATAATGCCTGAAAATGCAAAAACTATCATTTCCATGACATCTGAAACTACCAGACGAACTTTCACTACGACAAAGTCAACAACATCTATAACTCCAGAGACAACACAGCAATGACATCAGGAATTACAGCAGCTGGAACTAAGCAGCCAGAGAAATGACACATCAGCACAAACAACATCTGAAATCAAGCAGCCTACGTCTATTGATTCAAAAGGATTCAAAACACCAGGTAAAGTAATTAGCGTTGCTTTAACGGAGTCGACATTATCGGTGATCACGCGGCGTACAATACATGGCATACTTGGATCAGCACTTTTAGGTAAAACTCTTGTAGAGATCACTGGCTCCCACTCAGTCTATAATGTTCTGACATTGGCAATGTAGCCGGTCAGCAGATGACAACTGAAAGAAGAATTCTACGGCACCAGCAATAACTCAGTGAACGTCATTTGGTACAGTATCCTCGATGACGCCTGGATCTTCCCATGCCACGAAAAAAATTAACAAAATCGCTTACATAGTGTCATAGTGGACTGACATTCTGGATACTGACCTGATTGGGGTTTGGCTTTGGTGCGCCATTGGTTGATGCCTTGTGCATTAGATACCGGCGCGACAGATATTACTAATTGCAATTACAATTACATACTTCCACAGAGACTCCTTTCAAGCCGGGTTCCGAGGATCTTCCGGCTGGGACACAATGACGATTACAGAAATCTAACATCGGGACACGTATTTACCCTTCCTAACGCGTTGGTACGCATTTACTGACCTCAGCGGAATGCACTGACCTAATACTCCATCGATATCACCCAAGTGCTAACCGGGCTTGGTGCTGCTTAAATTCAATGCGCTTGCCAGCATCGTGTCCAAAGCATTAAGCCGCCATTTCAGTACCATTAAATCGGAAGTATAAGCAGCCACTGTGTCAGCGATGGCTGGTATGCGGCTATGTCAAAGACAACTGATGTGAGACAATCGTTTAGAAGAAGACAACGTTCAACATTAATAATGGAGATGTGAGACAATCGTTTAGAAGACAACGTTCAATATTAACGATGAAGACTTCAGTTTTCAGCTTTAATAGAAATGGCTTTGACTGTTTGGTCATCTTTTGATTTGCACGCTTTTTCCGCTATAATGGTTTGCGGACTTGAAGATCCCTTTAGTTTTGCCTGTATCAGTCTTTTCTCATAGAATTCTGAAGCTGGAAATAGCTTCACACAACATTCCTTCTGTAGCATGAAGGTCATTGCCTTCAGATTGAGACGCATGCGACGAGAAACAGGTTTGTATCATCCTTTCACTGCTGGATGCGAGCAAGTTAAGTCGACGACTGTTTTTGAAGGATCTGTTCAACATTTTAAACCATCTACACTCTTTCTTCTGTCCGTCAACTTCGCTAGTTTGGCGAATACCTAGTGATTTGATTCAGCATCATATGACGTTGCTGTTGGAGTCATCTCCTTGGGTCATTTATGACTTTGTCGTGCACGATTGTTATGGAAAGTAACCGATGAATAGGGTTATGTACTAATTTGCGATATAAAAACTTTAAGACCACTTTTCGATGCCGCCTTGGTGCCAGTGCACATGTTGCGTAGAGCCACTTTGTCTCCATCTCGTTTCCTCTGGCCTAATGTAATGGACTCAGATCAAATATAATCTCAATCTAGACTAGTCCAGTCTCGGTTTAGGTAACCAATTCTAGTGAGTTCTAACATAATCTAATTATTTATCTAATTTTTTATTTAATATTTTATCCATTCTAATCTAATTCAGTATACTGTGATCTAGTCTTCTAATCAACAAGACTTTGTCGGGTATGTTCTATGTTAATTTATTCTAGCCTTCTAGTCTAAGTTTTTTCTTAATAGAATCCGATCTAGTTTATTGTATATTCAAACTCAGAGCAATCCGAAATCTGCAACTTAATTGTCTAATTTATATCTTCCAGATAAGCAAGCCATCCCATTCAAAACTCTTACTCATTTCAGGAACTGTGATAGTTTTTCTAATTGAGAAATTTCGTACATCATGCATTGTTCCAGGAATCTGGTTTTGTCCTCAACAATTTCGGTTAAACCTTATATATTTTGAACAGAACATCATGTATACAGAAAATCAGTTAGAAAATAATAGTATATTGCACAGTATTGTAATAGGCCCCTATAATGTACTTGTTTGCTGTTCAAAGCATATGGCGTACATAACATTTTATACAATCAACTGTACCGATTCTCGATTTACTGCAAGAGTACTCTGAATAGGCCTTGTACTCTTTCATCGGGCTAGAGCTTCTAGAAGAAAAATAAACCCTGATGTATTAATATAGTCTAATCAGTCATTGCAAAAATAAATTTGAATTTGTAACCACTGAAGTTAAAGATAGTTTAAGAAATGCCTCAGCATGCTCAGTTCTGTGCATCTTTTTAGTTCTGTGATGCCATTCAGGACTAAACTTACGACTCGTCTGTTTCAACTTGCTTCTTCCTCTTATCTATCTTTCCTCTCCAACCCCAAACACCACCCCATAGCTGCTCCGTCTGACTTTTGGATCTTGACCTAGAACCCAACCCTTTTTTCCTATCAATTTTGTATTGACTGAGCGCCTGTGAATAAGCCGGTCCCCGCGACGTGGCTTTCGTTGGGCGATGTAGAAATCTCGGAATTACGATTACAATTAACCTGACTTCTGGTTTACCAGATCCATCGGGTTTCAGTCGTAGGCCTACTTCTCCAACGGTTTACGATTTTTGACTGCGTACAGTTTCACTTGAAGCGATCACCGATTGATGCCTTGCGCATTATGATTACAACACTATAAGATTCATTACAACAGACCAGTGGCCACTTTGTACGCGCTGGCCAAACCCCAAATCATCATTCGGTTGGTTCTCTTCACTCGAATGACGAGATCTGAACCTTGCATACGATTCCGTTGTGCGGGTGACCGCTGCTGTCGAATAAAGTTTGGCGAACGCGGCTTCCCATGTGCAGGCTGGTTGCCTGGAACTCTCTACCTGCCAAGCTGACACTGGATTGTTAAAGAGATACCTGAAGATGCATAGTTTCCACTGGATTATGCTCGGGTGCTTACCGTCTCCCTCGAAATGCGTTAGTCAATCAGTATCTGATTTAGAATCGCTGGAGAAACGACGGATCGCCGTTGAGATTCTTGAATTGTTTGTAAGACTGTGAAAATAACATATGCTATTCTGTTTGTAGTTTCCACCGGTAGTAGTGCGTCGACTTCAACACTTTCTTCGGGAGCAACCGAATCGACGACCAGTGGTACGATGAGTTTGGTTTAACGCTTGGAACAGACTGCCCATGCAAGAGAAATAAGCTTATTATCAGCGTCTCTTTTAAAAGCGCAGTATGTTAATTTCGAGATGCGTAGGCTATTTCACACTAGCACTTGGTTGTGCTTATACTACGCTGGCAGGCACTGTGAAGTTAAGGAAATCGAACCGGGTTAGTATTTGAATGCGCAACCGCCATCTGGCGCCTACTAAGCCCTCCATCCTTAATTGGTTGGTAAATGAGTTTGATAATTTTTGATTTATTGAGAACCCACACTAACACGATAACTACTATATATCACTTGATTCATAATCAGACAGAACCTTAACCGATCCCCTCGAATCCAAAGAACTCGATAGCAATAAATGACAGGAGGCTCTCGTTAATTACGACTGCACCTGTGCAGTAAATTGTCATTTTGGAATGCGGAGTTGCTCAGAAGCGACCATCGATTGATGCCTTTTGCATTATGATAATGGTGCTAGAGAAGTTTATAGATTAGACTAGATATCAATTCGTACAGTCTGACGTGGCACCCATTCAAACAGGCATCGGAGGTGAAGGATACCACCCCCCAAATTCATTGAATAAATGAGCACGATCGAGGCCATATGGAAGTTAAACATATACGTTTACATTTACAGTATTTCGGCAATGCACGTTACAACTAAGCCATAAAATAAGTCCATTACTGTTAAATGCTGCCATTATACGTTACCAGGCACTTTATGTGCGTAAATATGTATCTGTGATACGTGTTAAGCTATGCATGTGGCTAGTTTATATTTATATAGCGCTTTTCCTCACCCATTTAAAATGTACATGTACACTTCATTCCATAGGGACCATATGGCCTCGACCCTGCTCATTTTTCAACGAATTTATCGGGTGAGATCTTTCACAACCGTTGCCCGATTAAATGGGTGCCAAGCCATTTAAGGTCCCCATGTAAGGACCATTTACGTTTACCGCTCTTCAGACTCAATCTCCGCCCATTTTAGAGGAGAAAGCTTTTGCAACACGAAACATTTAAAACACCAATATTGCAAATGCTTTAACGTTTAATTGCGCCGGTGCAGACTCACGACATTGCTGCTAAACAAAATCGATGGGTGTACTAAGTACCGCAGCAATAAAAGCCTCCAGCGAAGCACAAATACCTTCATTAAAACTATAAATCAAGAGTTTAACCGATAATTAATACAATCAAAACGGCATCGACTGTGTAACTAGGTACGACGACAACCTCAGGACCGACAACTCCAGCCGTTACCAGTCCAATCCGATCATCGCCTGTGACATCAGAGGAAACAACGCCATCAACACCGTCGACGATATCCATAATTACACAATCAACAACATCAGGAACAACTCATCAAACCACCACCAGCACGACTCAATCGACAACACCTGGGACTATCCAATCAGCAACCACTGGTACAACTAAACCCACAACATCCGGGACGACCAAGACAACTGTCACCGCCACAACTCAAGAACCATCACTTGGAATTACCCAACTTACTACCACTGGTACAACGCAATCAGCAACAACTGGAATTACCCAACTTACTACCACTGGTACAACGCAATCAACAACAACTGGAACTACCCAATCAACTACTACTGGCACAACACAGCCAACAACAACTGAAACTACCCAATCAACTACTACTGGCACAATACAATCAACAACAACTGGAACTACCCAAACAACTACTACTGGCACAACACATTCAACAACAACTGAAACTACCCAACCAACTACCACCGGCACAATACAATCAACAACAACTGAAACTACCCAACCAACTACCACCGGCACAATACAATCAACAACAACTGGAACTACCCAACCAACTACCACCGGCACAATACAATCAACAACAACTGGAACTACCCAACCAACTACCACCGGCACAATACAATCAACAACAACTGGAACTACCCAACCAACTACCACCGGCACAATACAATCAACAACAACTGGAACTACCCAATCAACTACCACCGGCACAATACAATCAACAACAACTGGAACTACCCAACCAACTACCACCGGCACAATACAATCAACAACAACTGGAACTACCCAACCAACTACCACCGGCACAATACAATCAACAACAACTGGAACTACCCAACCAACTACCACCGGCACAATACAATCAACAACAACTGGAACTACCCAATCAACTACCACCGGCACAATACAATCAACAACAACTGGAACTACCCAACCAACTACCACCGGCACAATACAATCAACAACAACTGGAACTACCCAATCAACTACCACCGGCACAATACAATCAACAACAACTGGAACTACCCAACCAACTACCACCGGCACAATACAATCAACAACAACTGGAACTACCCAATCAACTACCACCGGCACAATACAATCAACAACAACTGGAACTACCCAACCAACTACCACCGGCACAATACAATCAACAACAACTGGGACGACCAAGTCAACTACCACCGGCACAATACAATCAACAATAACTGGAACTACCCAACCAACTACCACCGGCACAATACAATCAACAACAACTGGGACGACCAAGTCAACTACCGCGTCTACAACTCAATCAACCACAACTGGAACGACCAAGTCAACTACCACAGGTACAACTCAATCAACAGCTCTAACTACCCAAAAAACTACCCCCGGCATAGCACATCCAACAACAACTGGAACTATCCAACCAACTACCAACGGCACAACGCAATCAACAACAACTGGAACGACCAAGTCAATTACCACAGGTATAACTCAATCAACCACAACTGGGACGACCAATTCACCTACCACATGTACAACACAACCAATAACAACTGGAACTACCCAACCAACTACCACAGGTTCAATGCAATCAGCAACAATAGGAAGTACCAAGTCAACTACCACGGGTACAACTCAAACAACAAGTCAATTACCCAACCAACTACCGCTGTCACAACACAACCAACAACAACTGGGACGTCCATGGGAACAACCACGGGTACAACTCAATCAATAACAACTGGAACGATCAAGTCAACTACCACTGGTACAACTCAATCAGCAACAACTGCAACTACGCAACCAACTACAACTGGCACAACACAACCAACAACAACTGGAACTACCCAACCAACTGCCACCGGCACAACGCAATCGTCGCATTAGGCTAAACACAAAATATTTTCTTCCTTTGCCTAAAATGAACATTTACTTGGAAAAGATGAAGCCACCTTTTAAATTGAGTTTTAAAAATCAAAATCACTTCAGTCAATTTGATTCCATATCATATTTTAGGAGTGACCTTTTTAGTAATGTGCAAATATATAACATGTAACTAAACCAAAGATAGTTTGAGTTAGAAATATCATTGTTGAAAACTTGTGTGTAGGCAGCTGAAGTACTTTTGTGAATGAAATGTTCGCCTAATAAATCATTGACCAGAACATCAAATACTGTATTTTAACGGTGGGAAGCTTCGACAACTTACACCTGTGGGATATGAATTCAGCTCTAGAATACCAAGAAGAATCAACATAGGTAGCATATTGGTATCAGTACCAAATAAATGGTTCAGCTACATTTCTTTTATTTCTAAATTTTGATTAACAAATTTATTTCTGGCAGCATTCAGCGTACTTTGGGTTATCAACAACAAAAATTCAAATGAAAAAGTACGAATTACAGATAGTCAAAATACATATTCTCTACATTTCCAAACAATGTGGCCTTTTTAACAAGACTACACTACGACCGCAGTCTGTGGTGACATTAACCACAATGCTACATTGCCTTAATATGCCAGGTAGATATTTTCGCAATGCATTACCATAGAAGTTGGAGATATTGGTTGATGACTTTGAATGGGCTTTTCATTTGTCAAGCTTTGAATTGACCATCGACTCTATTCAACCATCGACCATTGTTCACATAGCGCATTGCTTGTGTTAATCAGTATGTCCTCCAGGATTCGACTTTGTTCCTGATGTGAACGGATGCTATCGACCTATTATGGAGCCACTCAACTGGACCACAGCGAGCGAAAGATGTCAGCAGTTGTACAATGGAGCTTACTCAGTTATAATCAACAGCGAGGCTGAACAAAACGCTATTGGCAGCTACATGAATGCGACATTGAACAGTATGTTTTCTTATATCTTAACCCGAGGCTAAGATTTTTTTATGAAACTTCTGTCAAATTTTTTGTTGTGAATTTGAAGGAAACTACAGCTGTCTGGGAAACTATGACACAATTAACATAACGTAACATGGGTTGGAAGTGGTTCCAAAAAGTTGTCTTTTGTCCAGGACAAACTGCATTTCATTCTTCTCCATATGCATTGTCTCCTGACTTCCTCACATAAGCTCTGGTCATGTGTTTTGATAATAAGAAGACGATGATGAAGAAGAAGAAAAGCATTCGTTTAACCTAGCCAGATAGGCAAGCATGAGTACAAAGTGTCAGCAACATCATTTGGTTTAGCCTCAGCGTATGAGGTAGGCTAGGCTGTCCTCTCACTCGCAGCCTGGTCTTCCCGCCGACGCTGTATGGTCAGTGTACTCATTTTGACTGAGTTGGCTAGAGGGAACTAGTGGAGCAGTTGGAGATCAACTTAAGACTTACCTTTTTCAGTTGACCCATTCGCCATATGCTGCCTCTCTGTTTCAGTGGACTCACTTCTGGATATTTGACCTGACTGCTGCTAGAATTTAATGTACCATCGGCTGATGTCTTGTGCAATAGACACCGGCGCAACAGATGTTTCTCATTAATCATCGTCGATGCTACTGTACATGCTTCAGGATCTCTGAGCATGATGTTGTCTTTCAACTCTAGATGGAATACGTTGGCAGGGCTCTGTGTGTGCAAGCACTGGAGGAACAATGTTTTCAAACGAATGAATGTTGCGTTCTTAATGACATTTAACATCGGCAAGATTATCGCAGGAAGTTTCCTTGATACAACGCTATTCAAATTTCTAATTAGTGACGGTTACAATGACGTTAACTCTCATTGATCGGCACTCAGTGGGCTGGTGGCAAAATCTGTTCCTGCCTTCAGATCTCGACTGAAAACTTATCTTTTCCTGAACTCATTTCCTCCGTAGGCTGTCTCTATGACTTCTGGACTCCTCTCTGGCTTTTCGATCCGGGCAATGATTTTGCTTAGCAGCAACCACCGACTGATGCCTCGAGCATTAATGCAGTGTCGCTACAGAAGTTTTTAGATTAGATTATATTAGATGGTGTCGAGTTACGCCGCACTGGATATCCTTCACAACCAGATCACTTTGCGGACTGAATCATTCGTCAGAAACCGGCCGGTCCTCATGATGGACTCTCCGTAGTGGACACAGTGTGGCATATCTATGTGCAGGTAGGTTTCTCCGGGAGCAACGGATCCCATTACGTGGTCAGATCTAACGGTCGGCGTCTCGATGGCATTTCCGAAGGGGTATATGTCTGAGTTGGATTGTGCCTGTAACCGAAGCACTTATGCTCTGCTAGTATTGCGTCGTAGAACTTGAAATTTGAGTAAAATTTAAATTGTCTTATCACATGTGTTACTAAACAAAACTCGGGTAGTGTTTTGATTTTACTCATTTCATCTGATTTTATCGATTTTACATTGAATTTCTACTTTTCAGGAGGTGATTACCTCGTCAATCCTTAACAAAAATAACTTTTCGCCTGCAAATGTACTCAAAATCATGCACATTTATTTTCGATAATCAATAAAATATGATTCGCCTCATTAAACACACTTAGAATATGGATTTTAATAAATAATAACACATTGTGATTTAAATTTTAGGCACATGCTATATCTGGTCTTGGTATGGATATGGATTTCACGTTTGGTCTGCTGGTCAAAGAGAAACCTTAAATTGCAACTCGACATTTGTCTGGAAGCCAAACTCTAAAACTCAAGTTCCATTTGTCTTTACCTACTGGCATAGCGGAGAACCAGAATGTAACTCTATTTACAATGAATTCTGCGTGGTATTGGGCGGGGAAATTCCGTACAGATGGAACGATGTAGGATGCCACACCTTGAACTGTGTCCTCTGCGAATATGGTCCCTATTAGAAGAGAAGTTCTTCACCACCCATCAAAAAGAGTCATTGATGGAAGCGTTTTCATACAGCGCTGCTCTACGGCATCGATCGATTATAAAACTCCAAGATAAATGAGTATGAACAAAATTGCACACTTTCTGCACAAAAGCTGCACCCTACATAGTGTTTCTTTAATTTTTCCTTAATACGCACAAAAGCGGCGATTGCATAAATACGTTATGGACAGTACATGGATACTTTATTAGATATGTATGTTGTAATTACGTTATGGACAATACATGGATTCTCTCCTAGATATCTAGAAGTACTTTTTAATATTGTATACGCTTTATATTTTGTACACCACTTCGTTATAAATAAAATGCTCGAATTGCAGGAACAAAGTTCGTGTTAAGTAATATACAATTTTAATTGGATACTATAAAAGTCGTTGATTTATTTAGCTGGGTTAATTTTGTTTAATTGCTCGAGGGTTGTAATTGATTGCCACAGTATTTATGAAGTGATTTCGATCTAGCACGGAGCTAAGGGAGGCTTTGGGACTTAACAACTCGCTCTATTACGCCGTGAATACTAATGTTCCTGCCACCGATTAGCATATCAAATACACACAAAGTTGATCATCATCTTTCTTTGACTCAGTCTAACATCTATGGATGAACATTAACAAATTGGCCGAGAGTCCTGTTATAACAAACTGCTTCACTGGTCCTCGTTCCTGGAACAGCCTTCCGGCACCCAATCAGGAGTCCAAAAGTATCAACCTCTTTAAAATCAGTTGAAATTCTATTTACTTCATAATTCTTAGTACTTGGACTGACTTTTGACTTTGTAAAGCACCGAAGAAGTAGCCTGCTACTTGCGATGCTATATAAATTGTCGTCATTACATTTACTTTTACAATTCACCGACAAATAAAAGGGAATGCCTTGACCGGAATTTTTTGCTCTGACTTAGCCAAGAATTGGAGTAACAGAAGCTAGTACTGTCACATGGCAGAAACAGACTTACAGTACCTAAATGTAGGAGAATTACTGAAGGTTACGAGGCAGCGGTTAGTCTAGCAATTACTGACTGCACGTCAGATTAGAGTGGACACATCGGGTGACCGTTAAAGCACAAGCAGTTCATAGAACGTGAAAAGCACACAACACAGGCCGTAAGTAGGTTAGTAACTAAGAAGTAAGTAAGTAAGTAAGCAAGCAAGTAAGCTAATAAACAGTTAAGTAGGTAGGAAGATAAGTGAGTGAGTGAATAAGAAAGTCAACAAGTCCTATGCCAATCGACTGAACGAGAAATTGTATCTTTGGATGGAAAACGTGGTCAGTCAATACGGCAAGTATAGAGGGACGTAGGCTGCATTGCCCAGTTAGCGTGCTGAACGCTGGAGAAGGAAAACTCGGCTAAAGTCTTGATGACATTTCCAGAAGATGGAGTGCATGTCAAAAAGAAGAGTTTTATTAGTTGTATAGTCGAGATGATAGAAGCAGTATTAAGGAAGTTAGCGAGTCAAGATGACGCCGACCTTGACACGAAAAGAAGCGTGAAAATGATGTTATGTCTATCACTGATTTAATTTACATGTATCTTGGCTATGTTTTTAAGTAGGCGTTATAAATCGTTTTTGCTTATATTGTTTGAAGCGATTTCTGTTTAACCTGGCAATTTTGTTTTGATAAAATATCGAGTAAAGTATAAGGGAAAGGGAGAAACAAGATAACAGAGAATTTCATCAGAAAGAGAAGATTGAATACGTGGGACATGCAATTCGCATCGATATAATACGCGAGCCAACCATATAATCTGAATCCCTGAACGAAAAGGAAGGAACAAGAAAGAACTGGCCAGACACCATCAGCGAAACTGCGCTGCCCGATTGCAGAAATGAACAGGGAAGTAAGCACTAAGTAAGTAAGTAAGGCAAATCTGGATGTTCCATGCAAGCAGCACATGAGCTTGCTTTAATTAGATACGGCTATAAAAGTCTTTAAGTCATCAAGTCTGATTAGATCAGATAAACACGAATAAATTATCGCATAAGAACAGTTAAAGGAATATGACAGTGCGAACGTCCTTAGTCATCCTTTATCTGGTATACTGTCGTAATTGACGCTATAACCTGCACATCTGTTCAGCAATCATTTTGATATGTTTTATCTCCACCTAAGATGAACGTTACTTGTCTGCGAAGTACAGCGCTACCTGGCGACATAATGCGAAACAGAAGAAGCCTTAAGTAATTTGAAATCTTGTCAGACGAATAATGAGTCGATTGTATTCATATACTTCTCTTCCACCACCCATCGCCTCACCTTCAAGCTTGGGGATAAAGCGAAGAATTAAAAAAAAAAAAACATCAAATGTTTATGTGGTGATTGAGAACTGCACTAATAGGCAATGGAGCCAAACTGCAACCAATCAGAAGAGGCCGTCTAGAGTTTTATAATGGAAAACATATTGCTATTCACTGTTTGTACGAAGAAAATTATTACTGCCTTTTGTTTGAGTTTGAATAAAGCCTTGCAAGCGCGATAATAACTAACACTCGGCTCATACATCCAATGAGGAAGGATCTCTTATTACAATTTAATAGATTGTTGACCAATATTGGACCAATGAGTGGACATTGGTCATTGCAACCTTGGCCTCACGTGGTGTGCTGGTTGGGAACCCCAAAACAGGTCAAACTGTAACCAATCACAACTGACCGTCCAGATTTTTATAATAGCATGCCTATTGATCTGCACTGTGTTTACACAGGTAATTATAATCACCCTTTGTTTAACTCGTCTCATATACGTCCAGTTCGAAAGGATTTACTATTGCAATTCATTATTATAGAACAAAATCAGAGCTTAACAATGAATTCTTTATTTGCACCTTGTTGCTGTGGATACAGGGCTTACCAACACAGTCAAATTCAGAATACCGAGTGTCGTTAACACGTGAACATAAATGGAATACTTCACCTGTATACTTTTATCGCAGACCTATACAAAGATAAGGTAATAAACTGCAGCGCATGATTGCGAATAATTTTGTTTTAGAAACAATGAAACAACAGACCACAGGCACGGGCGCTTTACCATTTACTAAGCAAAACATTCTGAATCATTAATAATTTAGTACCTCAAAAGCTAGAAAATACTGAGCCCACCGTATGTCGATATCCGACGAATCCGCGCAATCTATGGCATTAACATTTTTCAGCATATGAAAGAACCCAATGTAATTAATCATCATAAACTTCTTTTTAGATCAGCCTCAACGTAGGCCTATACCGAGCAAAGTGTTGGGTGACATTCGACAAAATGGCTGCAATGATGGCGGTTGTAAGTGTTGTAAGCCTGATATGTTGCGCTGCTCTCTGCGAAGCTACTTTGATATCATCAGAATTTTTCTCACTTAATTTAGACTTCAATGGTGAAGAGGTCTGCGTCAATGATGTTCCTTCAAAGGAACAGTCTGTTAAGAGCAATTTTGAATGTGTATTCGCTTGCATTGCTGAGAAAGAGTGCCTTCAGTACAATTACTTAAAGACGCAGTCTCTTTGTCAACTGTTCTACACCAAAGCAAAGTCTCTGGCGAAGACAGGAAGCTGCAAAAGCTACACGAATATGGTAAACAACCTAAATTAAAAACATTATAATTTTATAAATAAAAATTGCAATAATTGCAAAATAATAATTGCAATGTCATCAAAATCATAACCTCGTTGTTTCGGCGCCAAATCAAATATCAAACTCGGTATGCATATAAGTCAGGTTCAGTTTTCAAAAAGTAACAATCCTTGACTTGATGTAGCACCGGTGGTTAGGCTGGTCTCTCTCATGCGGTTGTTATGTGGCGCTGAGAATTTTTGAGTATTTACGTTACATTTTACGATACATGAAATTTAATTATACTTTGCAAATAAATAAATCGCAGACTACAAACGCATTGCAGCGAGTTGCTAACGGTGACTTTTCGTAGGTAAAGGTAGTAAGTTTTATGACCCGCTTAAAATCTTTAACTATACAATGTGATCATTTACTCTGAGAATTGAAAGGGCATTTTGAACAAATGGCATTTGGTTCTCGTTAAAATTTTTTCGAGCATTTACCGTAGGACCGTACGACATGCATATCTTATTTTGTGCAATTTTAGTGTTGCATCATTAAACGGGAGGAAAACCCTTCTGATGATACTTCCAGTATGTGTTTTTCTAGTTATAATTTCAGACAGGATAGGTTAAAAGCATTTTAGGCGAACAAGATGGAAAATGAATATTTTAAACCTTGAATAGAAAGAGTCCGAATATCTAAAACTATCGCTAAGAGTTCATAAATTTTAATTCATCTAATAATCATAAATATTATTGCTATATATGTTTATGCGTATGCATGTATGTTTGCATATTTCTTAGTATATATGTACTTATATTTATGCGAGTTTCGACATTAATATTCGGCATTTTTCCAAATATAGGTTATTATACAATATATAAAACAAACTAATGAACTTCACTAAGGTGCATGCTTACAAATCATTGAATCATTGACGGCACACTGAGCCGAAAAGCTGTAGGCTACACGTGTTGCGTCTGGATCCCTTTGCTTCAAGACTGGGCGTCAGAACACTAAAGATGACAGAGGCCACCAGGACAGCTTGCGCGCTGTTATCTGAAACTCAAGCACAGTCCCATCACTGCTTTTTTTGTTAGCCAAAGAAAAAGTACTGCCATCTTCTATACTGCATGGACCGAAAAAGATTATATTTTAGTTATCTCCATTATCTTTGGTATAGACACTGTGCTCTCAGCAATTAGCGCTGAGTGACGTTACAATAGCAGTTATGACAATGCACACAGTAGCGAAGCCCGTAATATGTATATGGAATGCGCTTAAATATTATAAATATGCCCGAAATTGCACCCTTTTTAATCTTTACACTATATAAACAAATTGACCAAATTAACTTCTAATCTCCACAAAGACCACTTTTTAATGTGAAAACGTAATTTTGAGTACCTAATAAATAAAATTAGGCCTCAAGATGTTTAGGATGTAACATTTGAATTATATTTATAAGTTTAATTTTCCGAAAAGTTAAAAATCCATTCAAATACACTTCAATTTTCTTCAAACGTATGTGCAATTGGACGAAGTAGTTTATAATTAGTCAAGTTTTGGAGACAAATTAGAATAATTTGCACTCTTTATTTTATTATTGAAAATTCTGAGAAAACGCAATGTGATGCGAATGGCATTAACAATTGGCAAGGTTACAATAACAATCTGCCGCATTTTCATATGTGACGGGATAAAACATTTGTTTCTCGATTGTTTCTCTACAAGCATTCATCTTGTGTTTTGAACAACATTTGTGCAAGCATTTGTCAATGGTAATAATGATGAGTTTTGTAGCGCATTTTTCCGAGTAACAAAGCGGCGCTGGCAGGAGACAAACTCAGCTTGAAATGCAGAAGCTCATCGCTGGTGGGTCTTTGGACTTTTACTCCTGTCGACAATTCACCTTCGCTACCCATTGTGAAGGACTGTGCAGTGTTAGAGTCATTTGCTGATCAGTATGCGGTAAATACATCGGATCAAGGTTGTGACCTACTAATCAACCACGTGAAAATGAACCAGAGCGGAACATACGCTTGCAAAATTGAACAAGCACCTGAATTTTTTGCTACTTCTCAAGTAGTGGTTCTACGTAAGTTTTTAGTTATATCAATCCATATTTTGTAAATTTTCTGTATCACTCTTTTTGTCTTTCTCTCTGTGTTTACGTAGACGCAAAGGTGTATATCTACATAACAACCGCCTTAAGTGTTTGCCTCCGAGCGTTGCGCACCAATGGAGTCGCAACTGAATAAATATAATCATTGTTTTAACCAGTAAATGTAAGCTGTTCTTTTCGATGCGTTAAGATATGAAATAAGTGATGTTTCTTAATTAATTTCATTTTAATTTTCCAATGAAAACCGCTCAAAACAGTTCATATCTATCAATAATAATAATAATAATAATAATAATAATAATAATAATAATAATAATAATAATAATACGTTAATAATAAGTACACAGGAAAGACACCGCTTCATTGGAATATTGATTTATTCACAATCTACAGACTATGTATCAGATGGTGGTTTTCCGAGGCCTGGATGAAGTGGGAGGGCTATGCTAATTATTTCACTATGATATAGTATCGTTAAACAGAAACTAGACACGCGGATGGATTAGATTACGATATGCACTATTCATAAACATATTTATGGAATGGAGCCAATCATATTCCATCTTCTTTCTCATGGAGGCGCCTTTAAATAAATTAATTAATCAATTCACCAACGCTGCACCTGCTGAAATCTCTGCGCAGGACTTTCACTTTAAACTGAGAACACACTTTTTCTACAAATCCTATAATGATTCTTCCTTTTACCATTACCTCTCTCTTCGCTCCAGTTGTACACAACACACACCGTTGCCATCTTATTGTCTGCGTGCCTGACCCTTGAAGCTTGATTTAGATCCGAATTTGACCTTACTGGTCTATCAATTTAGTTTCGACTGGTAGTTTGTGAATATACTGGTTCGCGCAAATTAGGTTTCTTTAAAAATCTTAAAATTACGATTACGTTCCTCGATATGAGGATATGATCGAATAGCAGATGATGCTTAACGGAAAAATTGGAGAGGAAAGGGATGAGGACGCTTGGGAGAGAGAAAAGAACAAAGAATATGCTCGAAAGGAAGAAACGGAAGCAAAAGGCGAACTTGGAAATGTTAGACAGGGAACGGGATTGATAGGGGCCGGATAGAGGCAAGAGAGATTTAGGATGGAGAGATGGGATAAAGGACGGCAAATTAGAGGAGGACGATGTTGTGAAAGGTAAGGGAGTGCAAGAAAATGAAACGGACAGAAAGATGTTAATTTCTCTAGAAGAGTCATTTCTTAGAAGTAGTACACATATATTTTGTGAGCAATGGGCTGGCATATAAATAATCATTTTGTCGGCATAAATTTTTAGGCTCCACTATTTGTGATATACATAGATTTGATCTAAAGATTTCTAAGCAGATAATAAAGGCAAACAAACATTCCTAGGCTTTTACAGCATTGAAGATCCTTTTCCTCATTACGCAAAAATTGATGAAACTTAAGAATAACTCAGGACCCTCTAAATTGCTGGCTTCCCAAAGACGTCTGCCATCTGTTGATCGTCGAAACCCTGTCTATCTCTCGTACTCTGAATATAGAACTGACCGCTATCCATTATTCAAATGATCTTTATCCTTATCACTAGTTGCGCCTTTTAGGTACAGACGCTTCAGAGTCTCACTTTTAAAAATTCAAACACAGTCATGCGATATATATATGTAAATATATATTGTACAATTACGTCCACGCCGAAAGTAATAAACAGATTCATATTTTCATTGAATCGCAACACAATATGCAAATGATTTCTAAAGACACAACAATAATTAAACGTTACAAAATGTCTTCACAGAATCCGAACCCGAATGCAGAACCAATTTCATTAAGGGATCAATATTGGACCATGATTGGCTGGAAGTGAAGTGTACATCATACATCAGTAAAAACGGTGACCTGTCGATGAACTGTTGGAATTCGAGTGGAAGTCCGATTGGCATTCCAGGATTGGCCAGTGATAAATCTATTTCGATCTACATTCAAGCGGATGGTCCCTCTGTTTTGCAACCTTTTGTTTGCACCGTTACAGTCATCATTGCAAAAGTCTCTACAACTCATGGAAACATCGCTAGTAATAATGCGATGGAATTCGCCTATAATTGGACATCGCCGACAGTCGACGTTCGTAAGTCAAATCTATTCTGGCTTATATTTCAGAATAATGAATGCTCGCGTGTGGATTGTATAAAATTTAATCTAATTGAATCTAATCTGTTAACTTCTTCCGTGTATTTAGTGTAATACACTAGACATTAATCAGTGGTCGCTTAAAACTAAAATCGCATGTGAAAATTAGAAATTACATTGTCAAGATCGATTGAGCCCCATAGACGAGAAAGCCGGTTATAAAAGTTAGGAAATCTGAAAAATATTAGATATTGAATATATTAAATATTTCGATCTACATCCAAAAGTGTGATCCTCCTGTTTTGCATCCGTCTGTATGAACCGTTACAGTGTCTACTACATCAAACGCTTCAACTTATGGAAACACTGCTAGTAATATCACGACGGACAACGCCTCTGCCAGTACAATGCCAACAGTCAACGTTCGTAAGTCACATCTATTCTGGCTTATATTTCAGAATAATGAATGATCGTGTGTGGATTGTAAAAAGCATGATCGCGTGAGAGAAATTACAAATTACATTTTTAAGATCGATTGAGCTTTTGCTCAAGGTGGTTTACCTTCTTTTTTTCTAGCATGCATTCGTAGTGGAGATGTGGAGATTTGCAAAGTCAGCCACTTCAGCAGCAGTTCGGGGCTTTCTCGCCTCCACAAAATATCGAGTATCACTTGGCAAAGACTTTCAGTCTTTCCAAAATTACATTATCTTTAAGAGCATCAAAATTAGTAATATCCTTTGAACACATCACGCAACTGATCTAAAAACTGTGGGTATGACTGTTTGCCTGTTCTGTGCACAGATCTGAACTTATCCAAATAGAACTTCGCGTTCATCCTACATGCGCTCAGCAATGATGATTTCGTTTGCCTGTAATCGACACAGATTTCCATAGGCAATCTGTTGTAATGCAGTCTAAGGGAGGAATTTAACAAAGATGGAAGAAGCCTAGCCCATCGAGCCTCCTCAATACCATGCAAAAACGCAACCTTCTCGAAAGAATGGAAATAGGAAACCGGATCTTCGGATTCGTGCATGTGGGGTAGTTTTGCATAAGCAGACACAGCAGCAGCATCTACATCATTTCTTGCGCTATTCGATTGCAGTAGACCCAACTGTGCTTTCTCACGCAATAGAGTTATCTCTAAATCCATCCATTCGCTTTCAGCCTTCAAACGCCGCTCCTCAGCTTGAATCAGTTTCAGTCTCATCTGGCCTTCACTGACACTAGCTTCGCCTGTCTTAACTTCTTCCACTTCATCTTTGCCTCCCTCCACATCTCCATTTTCCCTCACCATTCGCATCATTTCACGTTTATCTAAACCTTCTGGGTTGATATTTCTCCGTCTGCACTCTTCTTCCAGCTCCTTCTTTTTCACTTTGTCAAACATTTCAATATAAAATTCTACCAATTAATACAGTACGGCAATAGATAAATATCTACCAGTTTCACTTGTACCAACGGACACAATAAGATAATTCAATTATATCACGTAACAGTAATAGTAATAGGTTTACAGCTTCTGCCTTCACACTCTCAATAAATCACTAATCACAGTGCTTCTCTGAAACACAGAACAAGAATGACGAATGAACAGTGATTAACGATTCGGCATGCGCTCACCAGATTTCGTTCCAGGTTTGTCGAATGTGTAGTTTTGGGGAAACTGCTGCATCCGCTGGAAAATGATTTCTTGTTGAGCTCCGACCTCCGTTACACTGCGTCACTTGTAGCTGGCTACTCCTGACTCCTCCTTTGGTTGCTGAAATGGTAGTTGTTTGCTGAAACGGTTGTTCCCTTTGTTGTTTTTCTCGGCTAAGTTCGTCTCAGTACATCGGTCGAATCCTGTTAATGTCGGCGCCATGGTGAAGATATCCGTTGACACGCGAATCAAGTCCTTCACTGTCACAATGTACTGAAAGATGAGTTTGCTTGTGAGTCCTGCGCATCAAGGGTCGCTGGCGAACACAAATCTCCTTTCAGGATATGGTGGCGAGCGGTGCTATTGAACAGAGGCTTTATCTTCGGGGGACTTTAGGCCTTTTACAGCACGCGGGTTCTTGAATGGATCAGTCTGACCGTACAGAGACAATTAATTCTTTCACACGTATATTACAACTATGTACACCGTATATATTCAAATTCAGTAAAATCAGAGTCTGTGATTCGCAGCGGCCTATTAGTCTAGCGAAGTCCGTTTGAGAGACACAGGTTTATTATTTTTCTTATGTTCTCCGGAACCTAACGCCTCTTTCGACGGTTGTTTAGCGAATGCCTTCTTCGCACCCTTCCTTAACTTTCCCCTTCCATCTGTCAATCATCCAACTTCTCCCTTTCGCCATCCGATCAGCGTCCCTCTATTCCGTCTCTATCTCTCTCACTCTCACTCTCTCTTTCTCTCACTCTCTCGTTTTTCTTCACCTGTCAAACACGGGCGTCCTATCCGCCTCTCGTTAATGACATCCTCGGCTAACCGTTCCTCAGTGTTCCGTACGAATTAATTACAAACACACATAAGCTAATTTATCCGACATAATACGATCTACAATATGCAAAAACCTAAAATCCTCATTGTTTTCCAAATTTTCACTACACCTAGAGACGAAAAAGCCGGTTATAAAGGGTCGGAAATCTGAAAAATATTAGATATTGAATATATTAAATATTTCGATCTACATCCAAAAGTGTGATCCTCCTGTTTTGCATCCGTCTGTATGAACCGTTACAGTGTCTACAACACCAAACGCTACAACTTATGGAAACACCGTTAGTTATAGCACGACGGACGACGCCTCTGCCAGTACAATGCCGACAGTCAACGTTCGTAAGTCACATCTATTCTGGCTTATATTTCAGAATAATGAATGATCGCGTGTGGATTATATAAAGCACGATCGCGTGATAGAAATTACAAATTACATTGTCAAGATCGATTGAGCCCTAGAGACGAAAAAGCCGGTTTAAAAAAGTTAGGAAATCTGAAAAATATTAGATATTACATCCAAAAGTGTGATCCTCCTGTTTTGCATCCGTCTGTATGAACCGTTACAGTGTCTACAACATCAAACGCTTCAACTTATGGAAACACTGCTAGTAATATCACGACGGACAACGCCTCTGCCAGTACAATGCCAACAGTCAACGTTCGTAAGTCACATCTATTTTGGCTTATCTTTCAGAATAATGAATGATCGTGTGTGGATTGTATAAAACATATATACCAATTGAATCTAATCTGGAAACTTCTGCTGTGTTTTAGTGTAATACACAAGGCATCAATGGATGATGGCTTATAACTAAAATCTCATGAGAAAAATTAAAATTACATTGTCAAGATCGTGTGAGCCCCAGAGATGAAAAAGCCGGTTGTAAAAGTTGGAAAATCTGAAAAAAATTAGATATTGAATATATTAAATATTTCGATCTACATCCAAAAGTGTGATCGTTCCTGTTTTGCATCCGTCTGTATGAACCGTTACAGTGTCTACAACATCAAACGCTACAACTTATGAAAACACCGTTAGTTATAGCACGACGGACGACGCCTCTGCCAGTACAATGCCGACAGTCAACGTTCGTAAGTCACATCTATTCTGGCTTATATTTCAGTATAATGAATGATCGCGTGTGAATTATATAAAGCATGATCGCGTGATAGAAATTACAAATTACATTGTCAAGATCGATTGAGCCCTAGAGACGAAAAAGCCGGTTAAAAAAGTTAGGAAATCTGAAAAATATTAGATATTACATCCAAAAGTGTGATCCTCCTGTTTTGCATCCGTCTGTATGAACCGTTACAGTGTCTACTACATCAAACGCTTCAACTTATGGAAACACTGCTAGTAATATCACGACGGACGACGCCTCTGCCAGTACAATGCCAACAGTCAACGTTCGTAAGTCACATCTATTTTGGCTTATCTTTCAGAATAATGAATGATCGTGTGTGGATTGTATAAAACATATATACCAATTGAATCTAATCTGGAAACTTCTGCTGTGTTTTAGTGTAATACACAAGGCATCAATGGATGATGGCTTATAACTAAAATCTCATGAGAAAAATTAAAATTACATTGTCAAGATCGCGTGAGCCCCAGAGATGAGAAAGCCGGTTGTAAAAGTTGGAAAATCTGAAAAATATTAGATATTGAATATATTAAATATTTCGATCTACATCCAAAAGTGTGATCCTCCTGTTTTGCATCCGTCTGTATGAACCGTTACAGTGTCTACAACATCAAACGCTTCAACTTATGGAAACACTGCTAGTAATATCACGACGGACAACGCCTCTGCCAGTACAATGCCAACAGTCAACGTTCGTAAGTCACATCTATTTTGGCTTATCTTTCAGAATAATGAATGATCGTGTGTGGATTATAACTGGACAACAAATTTTTACAAAAGTCATGTTACAGAAATGAAATTACGCGTGTGGACTATATAGAATATAATCTAATTCAATCTATGCAAAAACTTTTATTTTGTTGCCACCATAATGAATGAGGCTTCAGTTGACTATGATCGTATGAGAGAAATTACAAATTGTATTGTCGAGATCCACTGAGCCCCAGAGACGAGAAGATAGGTTACAAAATTTAAGCAAACCGAAAAGATCACAGTTTAGTTTATCCCAATGGAGGCAGATAAAGGTAGCGAATTTTGTAGGTTCGGGTGAGCAATTCTGAAAACCAAGAAACCTGCATTCATGTTGATTTGTCACTACAACTCATTCTTTAACTGTTTTACTGTAATAATTCCTGGCTTTTTCCATCAACTTTGTTCGTAAAGTGATTTTAGATGTCCACTAATTGTAAACACTTTCTAAACTGAATATATAGCATTAGTGACCAAAATGGCGATGACCGATATCTATTAATATCTATTCAATTCATATTCATATTCTAAACATGTTTGTGTGCCGGAACTTCAATCCCTTCCAGTTTTTTTATTAACCATACCAGTTGAAAAGCATTTGCTTAAATCACAGTTTTAACAGATGTTGTTGGGAAGCCTATACCCCAATAACTTGAACTCGAAAAAATTTGACATACTGACAAATTTTATAATAAACTTTTTAATTTCTTTTAATGCACAGAGTAAAGTTTGTTCGAGGCTACATAGATGCCTTCTTTTAATGTTGGTTTCGCAACACTACTATCAAACAACTCTGTGAGTCTCTTCAGTAGTTAGACAGAGCATGAATTAGCCTACTTTCTCACAACCCTTCATGTTGGTTATACGATCCATTTTATGAATAGATTTAGTTAACACGCTTATATTGCAGTCAGGGCGAAAGAATATTGGTTGAATTAGGCTATTAGGAAATAATTTTTGTTCCTTTGCCCAAAGTGAAGATATATTTTGAAAAATGTAAAACAGACGGCTGAAAATTTCTTTTCATTCAGCTCTAAGACTTAAAATGGGTTAAGTTACTTTGATTCCATGTTATGTATTAGGAACGACTTTTAGTAATTTGCATAGAAGAAGCATCTAACTAAACTATCGAACCTATACACGAGACTGACACACCTGTTGTATTTTTTAAATTTGCCTGATTAATTTTATTTCTGGCAGCATTTAGCAAACTTTCAATTATCAAACATAAAAAAGTTGATAAAAATTACGAATTAACAGAGAGTCAAACGCTTTCAAAAACAAATCAACAACCTGATGACTCAGAAATTTTACATCGTGAAAAATTCCAGTAACAACGCCCACTTGAAACCGGCTGACTCACAAGCAGAAAAGTACATTAGCTGGCACCAGTTCCATAGCTTTGATATGCCTCGGCATAAAATGTAGACATAATGGTTTATGACTTTAAATCGACTTTTAATTGGTTTATAAGCTTTGAATTGACTGTCATCTTTATCAGCCATCGACCACTGTTCACATAGCGCATTGTTTGTGTTGATCAGTATGTCCTCCAGGATTCGATTTTGTTCCTGGTGTGAACGGATGCTATCGACCTATTATGGAGCTACTCAGCTGGACCACAGCTAGCGAAAGATGTCAGCAGTTGTACAATGGAGCTTACTCAGTTATCATCAACAGCGAGGCTGAACAAAACGCTATTGACAGCTACATGAATGCGACATTGAACAGTATGTTTTCTTATATCTTAACCCGAGGTTAAGATTTTTTTATGAAACTTTTGTCAAATTTTTTGTTGTGCATTGGAAGTAAACTACTGCTGTTTTGGAAACAATTAACATAACATAACATCGGTTTGAAGTGGTTGAAGAAAGTTGTCATTTGTCCAGGACATACTGCATTTTTTCTGCTCCATATGCAATGTCTCCTGACTCCTTCACATAAGCTATGGTTATGTGTTTTGATAATAAGAAGAAGCTGAAGATGAAGAAGAGCAGTCCAGTAACCTATCAAGATAGGCAAGCATGAGTATAAAGTGTCAACAACATTATTTTTCTTAGCCTCGGCGTATGGGATCCAGTAGGCTTACCTCTCACTAGTAGCCTGATCTTCCCACCGACAGTGTATGGTCAGTGTACTCATTTTGACTGAGTTCGCTAGAGGGAACTAGTGGAGCAGTTGGAGATCAACTTAATACTTACCTTTTTCAGTTGACCTATTTGCCATATGCTGCCTCTCTGTATCAGTGGACTCACTTCTTGATATTTGACCTGACTGCTGCTAAAATTTAGTGCACCATCGGCTGATGCCTTCTCCATTATACACAGGTGCAACAGATGTTTCTCATTAATCATCGTCGATGCCACTGTACGTGCTTCAAGATCACTGAACATGTCTTTCAGCTGTAGATGGGAATCCGTTGGTGGAGTTCTGCGTATGTGCTAACGGGGGTAACATTGTTTGCAGACGAGGAATGTTGCTAGGGTTATCGCAGGAAGCGCCGCTGTTAGTTTCTTTGAAGCAGCGCTAAACAAATTTCTAATTATAGTTACAGTTACAATGACGGTATCCCTCACTTATCGACACTCTGGGCTGATAAGGAATTACACCACACTGGATATTCCTCATAACCAGATCACTTTGCGGGCTGAATCGTTCGTAAGAAACCAGCCGGTCCTCATGATAGACTCTCCGTAGTGGACACTGAGCCATGTCTATGTACAGGTAGGTTTCTCCGGGAGCAACGGATCCCAATAAGTGGTCAAATCTAACGGTCGGCGTCTCGATGGCATTTCCAAAGGGGTATATGTCTGAGTTGGATTGTGCCTGTAACCGAAGCACTTATGCTCTGCTAGCATTGCGGCGTAGAAATCAAAATTTGAATAAAATTAAAATTGTCTTATCACATGTGTTACTAAACAAAACTCGGGTAGTGTTTTGATTTTACTCATTTCATCAGATTTTTTCGAATTTACAATGAATTTCTACTTATTGAGGAGGCGATAACCTTGTCAATCCTTATCAAAAATAACTTATCGCGAATGATAGGCCTGCAAATGTACTCAAAAGCATGCACATTTCTTCTCGATAATCAATAAAATATGATTCGCCTCATTAAACACACTTAGAATATGGATTTTAATAAGTGATAACACATTTGATTTAAATTTTAGGCACATGCCATACCACAACTCAGTATGGATATGGATTTTACGTTTGGTCTGCTGGTCAAAGAGAAACCTTAAATTGCAGCTCACCTGTTGTCTGGAAGCCAAACTCTAAAACGCAAGTGCCATTAGTCTTTACCTACTGGCATTACGGAGAACCAAAATGCAGCTCTATTTCCAAACAATTCTGCGTGGTATTAGGCGGGGAAGATCCGTACAGATGGAGCGGTATATGGTGCGACTACTTGAACTGTGTCCTCTGCGAATATGGTCCCTATTAGAAGAGAGCTCTTCACCCCTGATCAAGGAATCTAGGTTCAGAACAATTGTAGGATCATGTGCTCCTCGCATTCGGAATCGTCTACCACAAAAGGCCCGTCTTGCAAACTCGCTGTCATCTTTTAAATCACTTGTTAAGACTCATTACTTCATCCTGTCTTTTGCATGACTCCATCTTGGCCCCTAGCAAATACAGATTCAGATTTACTGACTTTGCGCGCGTTATAAGTGTTTAAATAAAATAAATATTTAAAGCGTCATTGATGAAGCGTTTTCATACAGCGCTGCTCTGAGGCATCGATCGATTACAAAACTCCGCGACAAATGAATATGAACAAAATTGCACATTTTCCGCACAAAAGCTGCACATTACATAGTGTTTCTTTACTTTTTTCTTAATACGCAGTGATTGCATGAATATACGTTGGTAAATACGTCATGGACAGTACTTGGATACTTCAATAGATATGTATGTTTTAATTAAGTTATGGACAGTACACTTACGCTCTCTTAGATATCTAGACGTACTTTTAAATGTTGTATGCGCTTTATATGTACAACACTTCGTTATAAATAAAATGCTCGAATTGCAGGAACAAAGTTCGTATTAAGTAATGTACGATTTTAATTGGATACCATAGAAGTCATCTTTTTTTATTAGCTGGGTGAATTTTGTTTAATTGCACGAGGATTATAATTGATTGCCACAGTATTTATGAAGCGAGTTCGATCTAGCAAGAAGCTAAGGGAGGCTTTGGGACTTAACAACTCGCTATATTACGGCGTGAATACTAATTTTCATGCCACCTATTCACATATCAAATACACACAAAGTAGATCATAATCTTTCTTTGACTCAGTCTTCCATCTATCAATGAATATTAACATATTGTCCGAGAGTCCTGTTATAACAAACTGCTTCACTGGTCCTCGTGCCTGGAACAGCCTTCCCGAATCCATTCAGGAGTCCAAAAGTGTCACTCTATTTAAAAAAAAAACAGTTGAAATTCTATTTACTTCATAACTCTTAGTACTTGGGGTGACGTTTGACTTTGTAAAGCACCGTAGAAGTAGCCTGCTACTTTCGATGCTATATAAATTGTCGTCATTACATTTACAATTACAATTCACCGACAAATGAAAGGGAATGCATTGGCCGAAATTTGTGCTCTGACATTGCCAATACTTGGAGCTAGTACTGTCGCATAGTAGTAACAGACTTTCAGAATCTGAATGAAGGAGGATTAGTGCAGGTTATGACAACGTTTCGTCTAGCAGTTACTGTCTGAAGGTCAGATGAGTGGACCCAACGGGTGACCGTATAAGATACAAGCAGTTCATAGAACGTGAAAAGCACACAACACACGCAGTAAATAAGTAAGTAACGAACAAGTTAGTAAGTAAGTAAGTAAGTAAATAAGCTAGTACACAGTTTAGTTGGTAGGATGGTAAGTAAGTCAGTGAATAAGAGTCAGCATGTAGAAAAATCGTCCTTTGTCGATCGGCTGAACGAGAAATTGTATCTTTGGATGAACAATGTGGTCAGTCAATACGGCAAGTATAGGCGGACGTAGGCAACTTTGCCGAGTTAGCTTGGTGAACGACATAGAAGGGAAGCTCGGTTAAGGTCTTGACGACATTTTCAGAAGACGGAGTACAATTAAAAAAAGAGTTTTATTGGTTCAATAGACGAGGTGCTAGAGGCAGTATTAATGATGTCAGGAAGCGAAGTTAACGCCGACCTTGACACGAAAATAAGCGTTAAAATGATGTTTTGTCTATCACTGATTTATTTTAAATGTATGGTGGTAATGTTTTTAAGTAGGCGTTGTAAATCGTTTTTGTTTATATGATTTGAAGCGATTTCTGTTTAACCTGTCAAAATTGTATTGATGAAATATCGAATGAACTATAAGAGAAAAGGAGAGACAAGAGGATATAGAGAATATCATCAGAAAGAGAAGATTGTATGGATGGGACTGCAATTCCCATCGACAAAATACACGAGCCAACCATATAATCTGAATCCCTGAACGAAAATGTAATACGGAAAGAATAAGATATAACGGGCTAGACACCATCAGAGAAACTGCACTACCCAATGTGCAGAACTGCACAGGAAAGACTATGCAAGTAAGTAAGGCAAATCTGGGTGTTTCAGGCAAAAGCAATACTTGACCTTGCCTTAATTAGATAACACCATAAAAGTCTTTAAGTCATTAGGTCTGATTAGATCAGATAAACACGAACAAGTGATCGCATAAGAATAGTTAAAGGAGTATGACTATGTGAACGTTCTTCGTAATCCTTTATGTGGTTAACTGTCATAATTGAGGCTATAGCCCCTGCACAGCTGTTCAGAAATTAATTTAATGCCTTTTATCCCCATCTAAGATGAACATTTCTTGTCTGCAAAGTACAGCGCTGCCTGGGGACATAATGCGAAACAGAAGAAGCCTTAAGTAATTTGAAATCTTGTCAGACGAATAATGAGTCGATTGTATTCATATACTTCTCTTCCACCACCCATCGCCTCACCTTTAAGCTTGGGCCTAAGGAAAAGAATACAACAATACATTAAAAACCAAGCAGATTAGGATACAGGATAGAAATAGATAGAAAGAGAGACATTGGCATAGTTAAATATTGGCATCATCATGATCATCAACATCATCATCATCATCATCACCACCACCACCATCACCACCATCACCATCATCATCATCACCACCTCCACCATCAACATCATCACCACCTCCACCATCAACATCATCAATTCAAAATGGAATTGTACTAGAATTAGTGATAAGCTTCCTTGGAATATTGTTGGAATTTATTGATTAGAATCAGGATATATGTAGGATTAAGAACTCGGTTTCACTAAACTTGAACACTGATTAGGCTAATAAACGAATATGCAGGAAGTGATATAAAGTTGTCACGAGGAAGTTCAGTCATTAGCGCCACTTATTGCTTATGTTATGCATAATTATAACGTATATGGACACAGACAGAATAATAGTCGTGCGTAGGGGTGGGCTAAGAAACCGGTTTAAGATATGTTATTTCGTCACTGTTCACAGCTTCCGTCAACATTATTAGTCTTAAGAGGCTAATTCTTGAGGGGTTTCTCGGCTGAAGAGCAAACAATACAATAGCAATCCAACAACTGGGAATCTTTTACCTCGCGGATTTACATAGCTCAAGTTGAACTGAAAGTCACGTGACGTTGCAGTAGTCACTGATAACGCTGACGCTGATGATGATGATGATAATGATGAAGATGTTGAAGAAGATGATCATGATGAAGGTGGCGGCGGTGATGGTGATCTTGATCGTCTATGTTGTGGTCGTGGTGACTAGGATGTAATTGTAACTGTAATCTGACATTTATAAAGCGCCACTTCAGAATAGACTCATCAGAGGCGTTCCCGACCCGAACCAGTGAGACCACTGTCAAATAATACAGACTTCGGGCGCTTGCGAAACTGCGGAAGGGATAAACTGAGGAATTCAAGTCGGAGCTCTCGGGAAGGGCGTTTCCAGCTATTAGGTCCAACATAGGCAAAGCTTCTAGACTGAGCTGTAGCAGTGCGCATGCGAGGGACAGTCAGGAGTCCAAGGGAGGCCGACCGGAGAGTGCAACGGCCTGGAACCAAGGAGACCGAAATGCAGAAGCCCCTAAGGTATTATGGAGCAGAGCCAATGAGACAATTACGCATAAGGGTTAGGATCTTGAACTGGATACGCTGCTGAATGGGAAGCCAGGGCAAAGTGTCCCATGATTATTCATGGATGATGATGATGATGACGGTGGTGGTGGTGGTGGTGATGATGATGTTGATGATGATGATGATGATAACGATGATGTCGACGAAATGAATTAGCAGATGCGGAAAACAGATCAGCTTGCGTAACACTATTATCTCGACTTTTACCAATTTCTCCGGTTTCGATGGAAAATTCCAGAGGAAGGAAGGTCCATCTTTGAATTCGATGCGATGGTTTTGGAGCATCCGCATTAACTCGATCGATAGCCTCCTGAACCCGCAAAAGCATTCGCTTCGTGGCTTTTGGAACGACGTCGGTAACAGTTGAGACACGAGACCCATATTTCTTAAACCACTGAACAACTTCCTCTGACAAGTAATTCGTCAGACTACCGGTTTCAGGATCCACCTGCATCTGCTCAAGTAAGCAAACAATTGCAAGCAAGTAAGTAAGAAAATAAGTAAGTAAGCAAGCAAGTAAGAAAATAAGTAAGTCAGCAAACAAATGCAAGTAAGTAAGCAAGCAAGCAAGTAAGAAAATAAGTGAGTAAGCAAACAATTGCAAGTAAGTAAGTAACTAAATAAGTAAGTAAGTAACAAGCAAACAAGCAAGTAAGCAAGTAATTAAGCAAACAATTGGAAGTGAGTAAGTAAGCAAGTAAGTAAGTAAGTGAATAAGTAGGTACATAATGT
Organism: Norana najaformis; assembly: GCA_964023275.1. NCBI lineage: Eukaryota > Metazoa > Annelida > Clitellata > Crassiclitellata > Hormogastridae > Norana > Norana najaformis. The sequence goes on along the minus strand of OZ029914.1, from coordinate 5,772,242 downwards.
ATTTGTTACATTGCAAGTGTTTATGACTAATTAAACTGAAGTTAGGCATCCATGTCCCAGGAGCAGCATGCACGCAAACAAACAAATGTGTGTAGATTTATTTAAAGCTGCGTCTGTTTCAATACGTAAACAACTGCACGAATGTGTGTATGTATAATTAAAGTAATGTAACGATTCCATGTCCCACGAGCCGGCAATAGACGAATGCCAAGGTCCTGAATACGAGGTCAGTGCATCGCTGCACGTACCGTTTACTTCCCAGCTTACGCCGGTGCCAGATTACACCAGAGTGAGGGTCCGTAATGGTCTACGTAAGTAAACAATTGTACTGTTTTGTACTTGTATATGCGAGTATTAATGTAGACACTTAATATAGCGCCTTTTAAAGTACTTCAGAAAATCACTGCCTATGCTAGCAGCCCAAATGATGTAGTACAACAAGAACGACAAGTTCCTCTGCAAAGGAATCAAGTTTAAAATAATAAGTTTCAACCACATGTGATATCTTCCGGATTTATATTATGTTAATTTTAAGTTCTTCACACTTTGTGAAATGCCAGTTACACTACCTTGAGCACCATTAGTAAGCCGAGGTACAGTTACACTACCTTGAGCGTCATTAATAAGCTGAGATACAGTTACACTACTTTGAGCGTCATTAATAAGCCGCTATACAGTTACACTACCTTGAGCGTCATTAATAAGACGAGATACGGTCTGTTCTTTCCAACTACCATGCAGTAGTCGACACAAGGCAGATAACGGTAGACAGAAAACTCGATCTGAATGGGGAGAATTGTCTCGCCGGAAGACAGATGGATCTGTTCTGCAAAACAACAGCGATTCTTGACTCATGCCGTTATTAAGCAATAGCTTATATTAGAACATTTCTCATTAAACTTAATCTAATCTAATCTAATTCACTATAATCTACACTATTCTATTCTAATCTAATACAATCTACTCTCTTCTACTTTAATCTACTCTACTCCAATCTATTATACTCTAATCTACTCTACTCAAATCTAAAATAATATTGAAACTTTTATATAGTCGTTATCATAATGCACAGAATCAGTTCATAATCGCTTCTAAGCAAAATCGCGTTCCAAAACCACAATCTGTTCCACAGATGAGGTCCCTCAGGCCTCCGGGACCGTCAGACAAGCAATACGATGATCTAAGCGAATCACAGAACCAGCAGAGCGGATAGAAACTGGTAGCCAATTCCAGAATTTTGCGATGGTGAGACCTAAAATTCTACAATGCCGTTCTGGGCTTAGCGAATAAGACCGAGCGAAAGCTTTCTTCACAAAACAAACACCGCATACGATTTCCTAACAACATCAGTTTCCCGTCGAAAAACAACTTTCGAACATTGCTGCCATCTTAATCCATTACCTCAAAGAGCTGTTTAGAACAAAATAGAAACATTGAACAAATATAAACTCGAAAGTGTGACTTAATTATCTGGACACTTAATGTAGCGCGTTTTGTGCCTCATAAAAGTTCTACCTACACTACCATTGAAATGTTATTAAGAAATAAGAACAAAAGTTCATCACAAATAAGTTCACAGTGAACTAAATGGAGAAGTACTCTAAAATTGGAAATTTGACGAATTTAGCACAAAGGAGAACAACATACTAGTTGTCGTATCAATATGCTTAAAGTTATATCATATATGATGTCAAGACATTGTTTCTCGATACTATAAAAATGATCAGGAACGTAGCAGTTACATTACCGTTACGTTACTTTTGTCTAAAGTAAATGATGTTAATTAAAAAGTCTGAAAATCTATTGTCAAGGAACAATTATACTTGCGGTCAATTCTGCCAGCGACGTAAAGAAAACCGTCTTCGTCTCTTTGCCCAAGTCTCCGGTTCGAAACCAACCATCTTCTGTGAACGATGCCAGTGTCTTCTCCTTCATGTACAGGTAACCCATTGCTACGTTGCGCCCTTTGATAACGAACTGTTGACAAAATAACGACACAACTTCTGTCCCAGCATTAACAATTATTTGTTAAATGTGCTAAATCGCAAAGAACTTCAATCGGAACACTACATATGTTAATAATCAATGTATGTATGTATATATGTATGTATGTATGTATGTATATATATGCATTTATGTATGTATGTATGGATGGATGGATGGATGAATGGATGGATGGATGGATGGATGGATGGATGGATGGATGGATGGATGGATGGATGGATGGATGGATGGATGGATGGATGGATGGTTGGATGGATGGATGGATGGATGGATGGAAGTATTTAAAGTTAATTAATTATACAACGGGAAAGGACTAAGATTAATTATTTATTAAGGCTAATTAATAATAGAGCGGGAAGAGACGATATAACTGACCTCACCGACTCCGTCGTCGCTGGCTTTGTCTATCATCGTTGTCCATCTCGAGACCAACTTATCGCATTCGATGCCGATCAGACAGGGACATCGTGTGCTGTCCTACGCAGAACGATCACAACACACTGTATTGGTTATTACAACACAATACAATACAATGCCATACGATACAATACAATGCAAATACAATACAATACATTTCATCAAACGACATTCACTCTTCTGAAATCTGAAAAGTCCCACCGAACCCTGGCTTTTGGTTTCTTTGACCTATCGGAATTCGATCCGGCTTCTCCAACGTATCACGATTTTGTTTTGCGATTTTGACTGCGATCTTGACTTGAAGCGACCATCGACTTATGCCTTGGGCAATATGATAACGGCTTTACAGAAATCTTTAGATTAGATTAGATTGGCTTGGCTTGGCTTGGCTTGGCTTGGTTTGGATTGGATGAGATTGGGTTGGGTTGGACTGGACTGGATTAGATTATATTAGATTGGATTAGATTAGACTGGATTGGATTAGATTAGATTAGATCAGAAAGTGTATTAAATAGCACGGATGAATCTTACCCGTCGACTCTGTCATTCCGTAGAACATGAGTAGGTCCGTGTTGAGGCCGTAGTAGAACCTCCAGAAGTCTTTGCGCACTGAGGCTCCGGCCAGGATCAGCTCCGCACAACGACCGAGTCCAAACTCCTTTCGAATCCCGCTTGAAGACGATTGCATTCGCTACCCTCCACCCCAGCGAAACCGGACGACTGCAGATACACCCACACACACACACACTGATCCACTTACCAGTCATTTAGTATAAAGTTTGGTATAGTGTTCTATTCTGTAACGCGCCTGCTCTGTAATGCAACGATTGCGGGTTCGAGCATGATGAGCGGACTCCTTGTAACGACCCTGGACAAGTTGTTCGTGAACACTTGTCTTCTGCCTCAGATTCAGACTTAATGAACGTTGTAAGTGCAATTATAAAATATAGATAATTAAATAAAGAAATTTAAAATAAATAAATAAATTGCGCGTTAAGGTTATTCTATATTGTAGGCCTATAAGTTAGTTACAGTTGCATATAGGCCCATAAAATCGCATTATTATTTTTTTTTATGCCCAAGGTACTTATGATTCCTCGGGGCTTATAAAAAACGCTTATTATTATTATTATTATTATTTTAATTTTATTATTAATAATAATAATAATATTATTATTATTATTAATACTACTATTATTATTATTATCATTATCATCATCACCATCATCATCATCATTATTATTATTACCATCTTCATCATCATCATCACCATCACCATCATCATCATCATCATCATCATCATCATCATCATCATCATCATCATCATCATCATAGTCATCATCATTATTATTATTATTATTTATTATTATTATTCTTATTTATTATTATTAATTATATTATTATTATTATTTATTATTATTAATTATATTATTACTATTATTATTAATATCATCATCATCATCACCATCATCATCACCATCATCATCATCATTATTATTATTACCATCTTCATCATCATCATCACCATCACCATCACCATCATCATCATCATCATCATCATCATCATCATCATCATCATCATCATCATCATCATAGTCATCATCATTATTATTATTATTATTTATTATTATTATTATTATGGAAATAACCATATCATTTGTGCAATAATTCTGAGCAGAAAGTTAGTTTGTTGTGATAATAATAATAATAACAATAAGAATTATTATTATTATTATTGTTATTATTATTATTATTATTATTATTATTATTATTATTATTATTATTATTATTGCTGGAGCAACTAGAGCTGCTGTGGCGTCCTGGTTGGCACACTGGAAACAGGTCGACTAGCTGCACCTCCGAATCGCGTGATCTTGTCTTTAAGCGCCGTGGTGAAGAAGCAACCCTGAGTTAGCGGTCGCGTAAGTGTAGAGCGTTCTGTGGGCGTTTCTTCGATGGGGCGCAAGAACTTCCGGTGTGGATCGGACAAACATCCAGCACCACCAACTCCCTCCTCTTCATCGCCGTCGTCGTCTGCTTCGAAAGCGCCTGCGTCGTGGGCTTCGCTGACCCGAGCGTCGACGTCTCCTCGACCTCGACCCGCCGGCTGACCTTCGACAGGCGGTGTGGCTCTTTGACCCAGAGGATCGGTTGGGGCCCGTCGGCTGGGTTTCGACGACCAGTTCCAGGTTCTCTCCTTTTCTTTAATCTTGGCTTCAGGCACGGTGATTGTTCTCTGGAATTGCCAGTCTTCGCTTAAATCTGGCTCCAAGAATGTGCCATTAAAGGCAATCGCGTTAGATCGCTGGATGGCAATGGAGAGGCGTTGGAACAGGAAAGAAGTCTCCCTCTTATCTCCTGATGCTTGAGTTAAATGGCGTCCGATTTTCTTGATGAGGCTGAAGCCTTCCTGATTTATGGGGCCTAGAGTTTCGAAGGCCAGAGGGACGAAGCAGTGTGTCGAGAGAATATCACTGTATTTTGAGGTCTTTCGTTCTGCTGCGATCTCAGCAGCAGCACCTGCGACCACGGCTGTTCTGGATCGATAAGAGACTGCCAGAGTATCGATTACTGTGGCGTCCCAGGTCAAGCATTTACCCCCTTCCCAAGGAATGAGGGTTGCTCCATCAGGTCGTCGGCCGTCGGACCTAACCAATCCTGCTGGTTCTTTAGTTGATGGAAAGCCAGCCTTCACGAGGGCGCGCCACACGATGTCATTGATACAGGCGTGTCTTGCTGTTCTCCCTGGGCCTAAAGGGCATGCTAGACCGTGCGAGCCGTCCGCAGTGACCAGAAACCCACAGGGGCAAACGTGAGGGGCGCACAAGTCTATCCCAAGTCTTAGGCCTGTTGTGATGCGAACAGCCTCATCGTTTAGCCTCAAGCCGCAGGCACTTATGGGCAGCGCCAAAAGCCAGTCTCCAGAGTCTGGTGAAGAAACTGCCTTAAATCTGGCTTCGTGGTACTCGGATGTTATTGAGGCTCTGAGGGTTGCCAGACTCTTTTGGATAAGTGGGCGGTCCCAAGTTGCCTGTTTATGGGATATTGGGGCCTCGGGATTGGGGGCATTTAATTCCGCTGACCAGCGGGTCCGGGCCTGTTCCAAAGGGCCATACGGGGGCAGGTCGCAAGAGGTAAGAATGGAATCCTGTAACGACGTGGTGCCTGCGGCTGAAGCCAAGAAGGCGGGAAGTGCCAGCGAGGACGCGCGACGTATACCAAGACCTCCGTCTCGGACAGGTAAAGATGCCTGATCCCAGCTCTGATCATTCAGAGCCAAGTTGAGCATGTTGGTGAGGCCTTTGCGCAGCAGTTGGTCGAATGTGTCAAGAGCCGGGTTGTCCATGCATGGTGTGCAGCGGAGTGTGTGGAGCAGAGTGCAAGAGCTTAGTGAGTTGCGAAGAAGAATTATGGCATCATGCCTAGATATGTAAGCCATACGGTCAATCCCTAGTGATAGTTGTGCGCATCGCTTCTCCAGTGCATCCCTTAGAGCTCCGCCCGTGGAAAGAGGTGCGCCCAAAAGACAAGCATTGTCAGAAGGTGTGACCGTGAAGCAGTCTAGAGGAGATGGCAGGTTGGTACATTGGATATGTGTTATCACTTCGCACTTACTGACATTTAGTGTCAAACCCATTTCGCCCGCGACCCTGATAATAGATTCGACGTCTGCCGCCACTACGGATGCTTTCCCACCCAGAGTGAGGTCATCCAAATAGCCAAGGCGTAGAGGAGAAGAAAGACCTGTCAGAAGCGGCTGAATGGGAAGGCAGAAGAGAAGTGGGCCGAGGGGATCTCCTTGCTGTGGACCTGTTTGTGAGAGTATAGTAAAATCGCCGTATTTAAGAGAGGAAGGTCTGGAATAAGCCAAACTGCAGTAGGGATAGAGCTCCGGAATGACTTCCGATATCGCCGCCAGCATGTGAGTGCGGCTAAGGCTATTAGAGGCGTTGCTGAAATCAAGTTTGACCAGTACTGAGTCGGGGGATAAGTCAGTGAGAAAGCGCCTGGCGGCGTGCACCGCCGCCTCACAGCCCCCTGGAGTCCCAACTCCTAGCTGGAAAGGAGCGAAGTGGTCAGACAGCTGAGCGACGGCGAAAGCGTTAGCGCATTTAGAAGCCAGACGTCTCCAATAATAACCAATGGCAATTGGCCGAACTCCCCCCGATCTCTTCCTGAGGGCGAACAAGGTGCCCCCCAAATAAGAATTGACTGATATCGTCTGGACATATCCCTGCCAGCAAAAGGTTCGTAAGGGAAGTCAGGGATTTCACAAGGTTGGGGCCGACCTCCTTGCAGCTTACTAAGTCGAGGATGTGTTGGGGGCGAATTCCGTCAGGACCGCCCGCCGAACCCGCCGGAAAGGAGCGGACTGCACGCAAGACCTCGCCTTCGGTGACGTGAAGAGGGGGCATGTCTGAAGCTGATGGTAATGTATTTCGCGTGTCTCGAGGCGGAGGATGCTTTGCACGCAGTTCCTCAGCAGATTCCAAGTCGGCTTGAATGGGGAGATCATCAGAGCATAGGATTCTAACGGCGGCGCGTATGTTACCATCCTCAAGTTTTGCAGAAACCGCCTTTGCGATGCCGTCTGTGTCTGATCTTGCGGTTGAGCGTCTAAAGGTCAGTCTTGCCTCTGTGGTGGGGATGGAAAAGCGAGCTCCTGCTGCCATCTGAGACCGAAAGGCGTCCATCCTCTTCTTGATAAGGTGGGTTAGGTTGTGTCTCTTGCCCCCTCTTGTTGGATGAGCGAGGGAAGAGTAGCCGAAGACCATCAACCTAATCCAGGCGTCCCGATCTAGTGGGTTGCGAATGATGTTGTCCATGATTGTAATTAGTATATTAGCCATTGCCGGCCTTGCCCCCCTAGGAATGTGCTTGATCAGGCTACCCGGATAACTTGGATGGTCAAGGTGAGAATCCGCCGACAGAGGGACTTGATCATTGTCTACATTAGGGGAAGACAGCGATTGACTCTGACTGAGGGCTATGCCCGGCGCCGCTGGTGGAGCAAGCGTCGAAAGGGGCGGTTTGTGCGACCCTGGGCAAGGGTTGTTCCGTGGGCCGTGTTTGTGAAGAAGGCCGTCGACAAGGTGTAGCTGTCTAGTAGCCTTGCAAACGCTACAGATTCCCTTGGCCTTCTGCGTTGTTTGTGATAACGGCCATGGTTGAGTGACAAATTCAGATGTGTGACTGCCTGAGTGAGGATAGGGACTCGCTCGGCGACGACGCGATGAATGGCGGCGTTGTGAAAAAGTTTCAGAATCATTAGAAGGCCTTTGAATCAGTGTAGAGTGATACCAGTTAATCAAACAGCCGGCGATAAAATGTTAGACATATGAACGGCCTTTAACAGAACAATATGTTGCCATGACGATTGTGACGTCGTAGGCCATTTGAATCTGAATTCGGGCTTGCTGCCGACGATTTTGAAAGGCGCGATGATCGCCAAAGATGGAAAAATTTATCAAACCCTGATATGTTCTGTCCTGAACCAGTTGCCGTTGACGGATGAAACCCTCGGAGTCAGGAGGCGTAGACAGAATAAGTGATGTAGAAATCCTGCCCTAACGCTGATAGAAACTCGATATATTACCGTAAATCGCTATCTCTTTAAAAAATTTCCGTCCTACGCGGTCAACTGATGACGTCACATTATTATTATTATTATTTATTATTATTATTTATTATATTATTATTATTATTATTTTTATTATTATTAATTATATTATTATTATTAATATCATCATCATCATCACCATCATCATCATCATCATCATTATTATCATTATCATTAAAGATATTGGTAATGATGTGTATAATTGTCGGGTATAATACTTGTGCGATCGGGCGCCATAACCTTTGAGTCCTCTCTTGATCGCCCATTTCTTCAGCATTCTCTTGACTGCGTTTCGAGACCAGGAGGCGTCTATGGCGCCCCTCAGAAAGTCGTACAATCTGTTTCCACTCCAGAACAGAGTGGGACGAATTTCTCTAACAATCTCAAACACGGAACCCTGGATGGGGTGACAATAACTGAAATCCATTGCAGTTTCGACATACGATGTCTCAAGATATAACAATAGCCTATGCTTTCGCCATTATTTTAACATACCAATAACATAGGTTTAGTGGTAGTAGTAGTAGTAGTAGTAGTGGTAGTAGTAGTAGTAGTAGTAGTAGTAGTAGTAGTAGTAGTAGTAGTAGTAGTAGTAGTAGTAGTAGTGGAAGAAGAAAAAGAAGAAGGAGAAAAAGAAGAAGGAGAAAAAGAAGAAGGAGAAAAAGAAGAAGGAGAAAAAGAAGAAGAATATGATGAAGCTGATGCTGATGCTGCTGATGATGATGCTGATGATGATGGTGGTGATGATGATGATAATGATATTGATGATGGTAATTATGAAAAAAGAAGAAGTTCGGCTTCTGTAGTGATGTCTAGATACGGGGATGTTAAAATCAATGTGGGAGCAACCCAGCTAGCACACACACACACACACAAAGGTAAACTGATGGCCAACATTGCCTCATTGTGGGTGAGTTGGATAGAAACTGCAAGAATAGGCACCGGAGCCAAATTGTAACCAACCAGAAGAAACAGGGTAGAATTTCAGCATAGCATACCTATTGATCTGCACTGTGTTTAGGGGCCTACGTAGAAAATTATAGCTTCCATTTGTTTCAGTTTGATTAAAAGCCAACCCGAGCGATATTAGCTAACACACTGCAAAAGAATGACAGAAAGTATTGATTTAAAACAATACACAGTTTAACAATGAGTTCTTTATTTGCAACATGTTGCTGTGGATACACTGCTTACAAACACAGTAAAATAGCCGATCCTCGCTAATACGTGGACAGAAACGAAATACTTCACCTGTTTACTATTATTGTTAATAAGTCATAATATTTGTAATCATTAATAATTTCTTAGCACACCACTTGAACACAATAGACCTACCGTACGTCGATATCAAGCCGTCACGTTTTGAACAACTCGCACGTTTTGTAGCATTACTTTTTCATCATTTTGGAAAGGTCGAGGTAATTAATCACCATGATCCTCTTTTTAGATAAGCCTCAACGTAGGCTATACAGAGCAAGGAGTTGGCTGACATTCCACAAAACGGCTGCAATGATGGCGGTTGCAAGCGTTGTAAGCTTGATATGCTGCGCTGCATTCTGCGAAGCTACTTTGATATCATCAGAAATTTTCTCACTTAATTTAGACTCCAATGGTCAAGAGGTCTGCATCATTGATGTTCCTTCAAAGGAACAGTTTGTTAAGAGCAATTCTGAGTGTATTTTCGCTTGCATTGCTATGAAAAGGTGCCTCCAGTACAACTACTTGAAGACGAAGTCTGTTTGTCAACTTTTCTACACCAAAGCAAAGTCACTGGCGAAGACAACCAGCTGCAAAAGCTACACGAATATGGTAAACTACAGAAACTAATAACATCATATAAATATATATTTGCACTGCAATCATAATTATAATCCCGAATCTTCCAGCCTCAAATCAAAAATCCACTCGTAGGCATGTAAGGTCTAGTTCAGCTTTAATGAACGAATAACTCAAACGGACTTGAATTGATGTAGCGCCGGTGTATAGGCTGGTGTCTCATATGTATTTTTGTGTACCGCTAAGAAATTTTGAATATTTATGTTACATAATATGATACATTAAATTTTATTATATTTTGCAAATCAACAAATCTGTCAAGGCCTTGTAGCGAGGTGCTAATCGTGACATACTGACAGGAAAGGAAGGGGCTTTTCTGACCGACTGTAAATCAGAAAATCTGTAAACATGTATAATTTAAATTGAGGTTTGAATCGATTATATTATTCGATCAAGTGATATTGGATTCTCGATCGTTTTACCGTTGGACCGCACCATATTTAAATATCATTTTTTTAAGTTTTAGCTCCACATCGTACGGCCAGTGTCTTAAACGACAGGGAAAGAATTTTTATGATATTTTCAATACGTGTTTTTTCTTGCTAACGGTTAATATTCCATCAAGCAGGAAACTAGGCAAAGAGGATGGAAACTGAATATTTTAGGCAGGTCTATAGATTGGGTTGATTTTCATAATTTTATGAATGAGATATGTACTTCTCTTACAATTACTAAATAAATTCAATCGAGTTCATAAATCTTAACGATTAAAATCGAAAATTCTAAACACATTTTAATTGGCTACATATTTTTGTGTCATTAAACGAGCAGAATTAGAATTGGTCAGTTTTGGAGATAAATTGGTGTCATCAACATTGCTTGATTGTGAATTTTTTTTAGAAAGCTGTATTCGATCCGATTAGCAAGACAACTGTGAGAAACTGCCCCTTTTAGGTATGCGACGGTATGACAGTGATTGCAGCCCTTCCTTTTTATGCTTTGAAGAGTTTATTTACAAGTATTTTGTCAGCTGAAGTTATTGAATTTTGTAGCGCATTTTTCCGAGTAACAAAGCGGCGCTGGCAGGAGACAAACTCACCTTGAAGTGCAGAAGCTCATCGTTGGTGGGTCTTTGGACGTTTACTCCGGTCGACAATTTAACTTCGCTTCCCATTGTGAAGGACTGTGCAGTGTTGGAATCATTTGGTGATCAGTATGCGGTAAAAACATCGGATCAAGGTTGTGACCTACTAATCAACAGTGTGAAAATGAATCAAAGCGGAACATACGCTTGCAAAGTTGAACAAGCACCTGAATTTTTTGCTACTTCTCAAGTAGTGGTTCTACGTAAGTTTCTCATTAGACCGATTCATTCTCAATTTGTTCATTTTCTGGATCATTATCTCTCTCCTTCTCTGTCTTCGCAAACTCATGTGCACGTGTATTGGCTTAGGTGCATGGTCAGAGTGTGGCGAATAAGTATAATAATACGTTTTTCCAGCAAATGTAAGCTTTTACTTCTCTGCGTGCTAAGATATGAAGTATTTCAAGTATCTTATTTAATGTAGTTTCATAAATTTCAACAGAAAATCGCTTCACAGATTTCACGTGATCATTAATATTAATGATAACAGCAGGATAATTATTGTTCCTTGCAAAAGACACCGTTATACTCTAATGCTGATTCATACTTAATAAACAGATCATATCTTGATATCTTAGGTTACAGTGTTATCCACCTATATGTTTAGGTAATAAACTCAATAGTCTTCATTCATGTCTTATGTCACGGGGTGTTAAATAAATAAGCCATTCATCTCATCAACACTCTACCTGATGCATTCTCTGCGCAGGTCTTTCACTCTAAACTGAAAACACAAGACTTTCCCAAATACTCTCCCGATTCCAACTCTTATCCTTATCTCGCTCGCCGTTCCAAGTCTAAACACCATACACCTTAGCAATGTGATTGTCTGTCTGCCTGACGCTTGGAAGCTGGACCTGGGACCGAGTTTGACCTTCCTAGGCTATCAAGTTTGTTTTGACTGAGTGTCTGTGAACATGCTGTGAACGTGCTGGTCCTCGCAACTCAGCCTTCTTTGGACACTGTAGAAATCTCGAGATTACGATTATTATTACTATCCCCATTTTGACCGCGTGGTTGAATAGCAAACGACGAATAACGAACAGAACTTATATCAGATCAGTACCCTCTCTGTCTTCAGACAGGAAGTCTGTCATATCTAGGTCGTTAAATTTTTTCCACTTGTTATACACTGAAAATGGAACTGTCCGCCACCCATAACTCAAGTGATCTTTAGCCTAATCACTAGTAACACCGTTTCTATACAAATGCTTCAATGTACTAGCTTTTTTAGGATGCAGTCTTTCATTGAACATTTTGCGCCCATGTCTTTCGAAAAACTAATAAATAGATTCATATATTATTAAATTGCAATTCAATATTTATATATTTCTGAAGATACCACTATCGTTCATCGTAACAAAATGTCTTCACAGAATCGAAACCCAAATGTACAATCAACGTCACAAATGGATCGGTGAAGGCCGGCGAATGGCTGGAAGCAAAGTGTTTATCAAACATCAGTAAAAATGGTAAGCTATCGATGAACTGTCTTGATTGGAGTAGAAGTCGGGTTGGCATTCCGGGATTGGCCAGCGATAACTCGATTTCGATCTATGTTCAAGCGAATGATCCTCCTGTTTTGCAACCGTTTTATTGCATCGTTACAATCACCATTAAACCAGTCCTTACAACTCATGGAAACATCGCTAGTAAAAGGAAGACAGATTACTTCTATAACTGGACATCGCCGACGCTCAATGATCGTGAGTCAAATTTATTTGGCTCATATTTCACAATTATGAATATATGATGTAGTCTAATCTGGAAATCTGTACAATGTTGTTCCTGTAATCCATAAGGCACCAGTCGATGAAGACAACTAACAATAACCGATATTACATTGTTGTCATCCATTTTACCCAGAGAGAAGAATGACAGCCTAAAAAAGTTAAGCAATCCGAAAAAGATAAAATTTTAGTTCATACCTGAAGAGATATTGCAAAGCGGACACATTTAAGCGAATTTCGCGGCTCGTCCCAGTGATCTAAAAACCCAGAAACCCTGACTTGTGTTGAATTATCCCTACAAATTATTCTTAGGCTGTTCTACTTTAATTTTTGCTCCTTTTAAACATTAACTTCGTTAACAAAAAGTATGTGAAAATTCTGCTCATTGATACACTTTCTAAACTGGATACGGATCTGCTGATCGAAATGGCGATCTGCTGATATCTTGTAACATCTTTCCAGTGGTTATTCATCTTGTAAACCTGCTTAGACACCAGGACATCATGTCGTCTTCCAGTTTCTTTAATTAATAGTTTAACTAAACAGCATTAACTTAACACTATAGCTTCAAGGGTAGTAATTGGACCACCATACCCTAATACCTTCAAAACTTGAAAACTTTGTTGGTGTCTTGACGTTATCCAAATACAAAAGTAAACTGTTAAATTGATTTTACTGCGCAGAGAGTTGTATAATCGCACTTGCCTGTGCCTAATGTAGATTTCGATTTAATATTGGGTTCGCACTGCTGTTATCGATAACTGTCAGCATTTAGACTGAGCTTGAATTAATATAGTCTCTTACAATACTGTGAAATATATTTATAAAATTCACATTATGAGTGTGCCTCCTCATTTAATAATTACACTTACAATACGGCCAAGGCAATAAAATAATCTTTGCATTAGGCTAAACACAAAATATTTTCTTCCTTTGGTTAAAATGAAAATTTATTTGGAAAGATGAAGCTTCCTTCTAAAATGATTTATAAAACTCAAAATCGTTTAAGTCGATTTGACTCAATATCAAAGTTTAGGAGTGAGTTTTTTAGTAATGTGCAAATATATAACACATGTCCAAGCCAAAGATTGTTTGAGTTAGAAATGTCATTGTAAAGCACTTATGTGTAGACAATTGAAGTACTTTTGTATTCGCTTAATAAATCACACACCAGAAAATCAAATACTGTATTTAAACCGTGCGCAACTTCGACAACTTCAACCTGTGGGATATGGATTCAGCCCTAGAAAACCAAGAAGAATCAAAATCGTGGCATTTTCGAATCAGAACCAAATAAATGGTACTGATGCACTACTTTCATTTTTAAATGTTGATTGATACATTCATTTCTCGCAGCATTCAGCATACTTTGGGTTATCAACAAAAAAATTAAAATGAAAAAGTACGAATTACAGATAGTCAAAATACAGATTCTCTACATTTCCAAACAATATGGCCTTTTTAACTAGACTACACTATGATCGCAGTCTGTGATGACATTAACCACGGTGTTACATTGCCTTAATATACCAGGTACATATTTTCGCAATGCATTACCATAGAAGTTGGAGATATTGGTTGATGACTTTGAATGGGCTTTTCATTTGTCAAGCTTTGAATTGACCATCGATTCTAGTCAACTATCGACCATTGTTCACATAGCGCTTTGCTTGTGTTGATCAGTATGTCCTCCAGGATTCGATTTTGTTCCTGATGTGAACGGATGCTATCGACCTATTATGGAGCTACTCAACTGGACCACAGCTAGCGAAAGATGTCAGCAGTTGTACAATGGAGCTTACTCAGTTATCATCAACAGCGAGGCTGAACAAAACGCTATTGACAGCTACATGAATGCGACATTGAACAGTATGTCTTCTTACATATTAACCCGAGGCTAAGATTTTGTTTTATGAAACTTCTGTCAATTTTTTTTTGGTGAATTTGAAGGAAACTACAGCTGTTTGGGAAACTATGACACAATTAACATAATGTGATATGGGTTGAAAGTGGTTCCAAAAAGTTGTCTTTTGTCCAGGACATACTGCATTTCATTCTTCTCCATATGCAATGTCTCCTGACTCCCCACATAAGCTCTGGTCATGTGTTTTGATAATAAGAAGACGAAGAAGAAGAAGAAGAAAAGCATTCATCAAACCTAGCCAGATAGGCAAGCATGAGCACATAGTGTCAGCAACATCATTTGTGTTAGCCTCGGCGTATGAGGTACGCTAGGCTGTCCTCTCACTCGCAGCCTGGTCTTCCCGCCGACGCTGTATGGTCAGTGTACTCATTTTGACTGAGTTCGCTAGAGGGAACCAGTGGAGCAGTTGGAGATCAACTTAAGACTTACCTTTTTCAGTTGACCTATTCGCCATATGCTGCCTCTCTGTTTCAATTGACTCACTTCTGGATATTTGACCTGACTGCTGTTAGAATTTAGTGCACCATCGGCTGATGTCTTGTGCATTAGACACCGGTGCAACAGATGTTTCTCATTAATCATCGTCGATGCTACTACTGTACGTGCTTCAGGATCTCTGAACATGATGTTGTCTTTCAGCTCTAGATGGGAACCTGTTGGCAGGGCCCTGTGTGTGCAAGCACTGGAGGAACAATGTTTCAAACGAATGAATGTTGCGTTCTTAATGACATTTAACATCGGCAAGATTATCGCATGAAGTTTCCTTGATACAGCGCTATTGAAATTTCTAATTAGTGACGGTTACAATGACGTTAACTCTCATTGATCGGCACTCAGTGGGCTGGTGGCAAAGTCTGTTCCTGCCTTCAGATCTCGACTGAAAACTTATCTTTTCCTGAATTCATTTCCTCCGTAGGCTGTCTATATGACTTCTGGACTCCTTTCTGGCTTTTCGATCCGGACAATGATTTTGTTTAGCAGCGACCACCGACTGATGCCTCGAGCATTAATACAGTGTCGCTATAGAAGTTTTTAGATTAGATTATATTAGATGGTGTCGAGTTACGCCGCACTGGATATCCTTCACAACCGGACTGAATCATTCGTCAGAAACCAGCCGGTCCTCATGATGGACTCTCCGTAGTGGACACAGTGTGGCATATCTATGTGCAGGTAGGTTTCTCCGGGAGCAACGGATCCCATTACGTGGTCAAATCTAACGGTCGGCGTCTCGATGGCACTTCCGAAGGGGTATATGTCTGAGTTGGATTGTGCCTGTAACCGAAGTACTTATGCTCTGCTAGCATTGCGTCGTAGAACTTAAAATTTGAGAAAAATTAAAATTGTCTTATCACATGTGTTACTAAACAAAACTCGGGTAGTGTTTTGATTTTACTCATTTCATCAGATTTTATCGATTTTACATTGAATTTCTACTTTTCAGGAGGCGATTACCTTGTCAATCCTTAAAAAATTAACTTATCGCCTGCAAATGTACGCAAAATCATGCACATTTATTTTCGATAATCAATAAAATATGATTCGCCTCATTAAACACACTTAGAATATGGATTTTAATAAATAATAACACTTTGTGATTTAAATTTTAGGTACATGCTATATCTGGTCTTGGTATAGATATGGATTTCACGTTTGGTCTGCTGGTCAAAGAGAAACCTTAAATTGCAACTCGACATTTTTCTGGAAGCCAAACTCTAAAACTCAAGTTCCATTTGTCTTTACCTACTGGCATAGCGGAGAACCAGAATGTTACTCTCTTCACAATGAATTCTGCGTGGTATTAGGCGGGGAAATTCCGTACAGATGGAACGATGTAGGATGCCACACCTTGAGCTGTGTCCTCTGCGAATATGGTCCCTATTAGAAGAGAAGTTCTTCACCACTCATCAAAAAGAGTCATTGATAGAAGCGTTTTCATACAGCGCTGCTCTACGGCATCGATTGATTATAAAACTCCGAGACAAATGAGTATGAACAAAATTGCACACTTTCTGCACAAAAGCTGCACCCTACATAGTGTTTCTTTACTTTTTCCTTAATACGCACAAAAGCGGCGATTGCATAAATACGTTATGGACAGTACATGAATACTTTATTAGTTATGTATGTTGTAATCGGGTTATGGACAATACAAGGATAGATATCTAGAAGTACTTTTTAATATTGTATACGCTTTATGTTATGTACAACACTTCGTTATAAATAAAATGCTCGAATTGCAGGAACAAAGTTCGTGTTAAGTAAAATACGATTTTAATTGGATACCATAAAAGTCGTTTATTTTATTTAGCTGGGTGAATTTTGTTTAATTGCTCGAGGATTGTAATTGATTGCCCCAGTATTTATGAAGTGATTTCGCTCTATCACAGAGCCAAGGGAGGCTTTTGGGACTTAACAGCTCATTCTGTTACGGCGTGAATACTAATTTTCATGCCACCTATTCACATATCAAATACACACAAAGTAGATCATCATCCTTCTTTGACTCAGTCTAACATCTATCGATGAACATTAACAAATTGGCCGAGAGTCCTGTTATAACAAACTGTTTCACTGGTCCTCGTGCCTGGAACAGCCTTCCGGCACCCAATCAGGAGTCCAAAAGTATCAGCCTCTTTAAAATCAGTTGAAATTCTATTTACTTCGTAATTCTTAGTACTTGGACTGACTTTTGACTTTGTAAAGCATCGTTGAAGTAGCCTGCTACTTACGATGCTATATAAATTGTCGTCATTACATTTACTTTTACAATTCACCGACAAATAAAAGGGAATGCTTTGACCGGAATTTTTGCTCTGACTTAGCCAAGAATTGGAGTAACAGAAGCCAGTACTGTCACATGGCAGAAACAGACTTACAGTACTTAAATGTAGGAGAATTAATGAAGGTTACGACGCAGCGGCTAGTCTAGCAATTACTGACTGAACGTCAGATTAGAGTGGACACATCGGGTGACCGTTAAAGCACAAGCAGTTCATAGAACGTGAAAAGCACACAACACAGGCCGTAAGTAAGTTAGTAACTAAGAAGTAAGTAAGTAAGTAAGTAAATAAGCTAATAAACAGTTAAGTAGGTAGGAAGATAAGTGAGTGAGTGAATAATAAAGTCAACATTTAGAAAAATCGTCCTATGCCAATCGACTGAACGAGAAATTGTATTTTTGAATGGACAGCGTGGTCAATCAATACAGCAAGTATAGAGGGACGTAGGCTACCTTGCCCAGTTAGCGTGGTGAACGCTGGAGTAGGAAAACTCGGCTAAAGTCTTGATGACATTTCCAGAAGATGGAGTGCATGTTAAAGAGAAGAGTTTTATTAGGGCAATAGTCGAGATGATAGAGGCAGTATTAAGGAAGTCAGCGAGTCAAGATGACGCCGACCTTGACACGAAAAGAAGCGTGAAAATGATGTTATGTCTATCACTGATTTAATTTACATGTATCTTGGCTATGTGTTTAAGTAGGCGTTATAAATCGTTTTTGCTTATATTGTTTGAAGCGTTTTCTGTTTAACCTTTCAATTTTGTTTTGATAAAATATCGAGTAAAGTATAAGGGAAAGGGAGAGACAAGATAACATAGAGAATTTCATCAGAAAGAGAAGATTGAATACGTGGGACATGCAATTCGCATCGATATAATACGCGAGCCAACCATATAATCTGAATCCCTGAAGGAAAAGGAAAGAACAAGAAAGAACTGGCTAGACACCATCAGCAAAACTGCGCTGCCCGATTGCAGAAATGAACAGGGAAGTAAGCACTAAGTAAGTAAGTAAGGCAAATCTGGGTGTTCCATGCAAGCAGCACATGAGCTTGCTTTAATTAGATAAAGTCTATAAAAGTCTTTAAGTCATCAGATCTGATTAGATCAGATAAGATCACGAATAAATTATCGCATAAGAATAGTTAAAGGAATATGACAGTGCGAACGTTCTTAGTCATCCTTTATCTGGTATACTGTCGTAATTGACGCTATAACCTGCACATCTGTTCAGCAATCAATTTGATATGTTTCATGTCCATCTAAGATGAACGTTTCTTGTCTGCAAATTACAGCGCTGCCTGGCGACATAATGCGAAACAGAAGAAGCCTTAAGTAATTTGAAATCTTGTCAGACGAATAATGAGTCGATTGTATTCATATACTTCTCTTCCACCACCCATCGCCTCACCTTTAAGCTTGGGGATAAAGCAAAGAATTTTTAAAAAAATCAAATGTTTATGTGCTGATTGAGAACTGCACTAATAGGCAACGGAGCCAAACTGCAATCAATCAGAAGAGGCCGTCTAGAGTTTTATAATGGAAAACATATTGCTATTCACTGTTTGTACGTAGAAAATTATTACTGCCTTTTGTTTGAGTTTGAATAAAGCCTTGCAAGCGCGAAGAATCACCCTAATAGCTAATACTTGACTCATACATCCAATGAGGAAGGATATATTATTACAATTCAATAGATTGTTGACCAATATAGGACCAGTGAGTGGACATTGGTCAATACAACTTTGATCTCACCTGGTGTGCTGGTTGGGAACCCAAGAAACCGGTCAAACTGTAACCAATCACAAGTGACAGTCCAGATTTTCATAATAGCATGCCTATTGATCTGCATTGTGTTTACACAGGTAATTATAATCACCCTTTGTTTGAATTTGAATACAGGTAAACCAGCATGATAATAACTAACACTCGTCTCATATACGTCCAGTTCGAAAGGATTTACTAATGCAATTCATTATTATAGAACAAAATCAGAGCTAAACAATGAGTTCTTTATTTACACCTTGTTACTGTGGATACAGTGCTTACCAACACAGTAATATTCAGAATACCGAGCGTCGTTAACACGTGAACATAAATGGAATACTTCACCTGTATAATTTTATCGCAGACCTATACAAAGATAAGATAATAAACTGCAGCGCATGATTGCGAATAATTTTGTTTTAGAAACAATGAAACAACAGACCCCAGGCACGTGCGCTTTACCATTTACTAAGCAAAACAATCTGAATTATTAATAATTTAGTAACTCGAAGCTAGAAAATACTAAGCCCACCGTATGTCGATATCTGACGAATCCGCGCAATCTATGGCATTAGCATTTTTCAGCATATGGAAGAACCCAATGAAATTAATCATGATAATCTTCTTTTTAGATCAGCCTCAACGTAGGCCTATACCGAGCAAAGTGTTGGGTGACATTCGACAAAATGGCTGCAATGATAGTGGTTGTAAGTGTTGTAATCCTGATATGTTGCGCTGCTCTCTGCGAAGCTACTTTGATATCATCAGAATTTTTCTCACTTAATTTAGACTCCAATGGTGAAGAGGTCTGCGTCAATGATGTTCCTTCAAAGGAACAGTTTGTTAAGAGCAATTTTGAATGTGTATTCGCTTGCATTGCTGAGAAAGAGTGCCTTCAGTACAATTATTTAAAGACGCAGTCTTTTTGTCAACTGTTCTACACCAAAAGCAAAGTCTCTGGCGAAGACAGGAAGCTGCAAAAGCTACACGAATATGGTAAACAACCTAAATTAAAAACATTATAATTTTATGAATAAAAATTGCAATAATTACAAAATAATAATTGCAATGTCATCAAAATCATAACATCGTTGTTTCAGCGCCAAATCAAATATCAAACTCGGTATGCATATAAGTCAGGTTCAGTTTTCAAAAAGTAACAATCCTTGACTTGATGTAGCACCGGTGGTTAGGCTGGTCTCTCTCATGCGGTTGTTATGTGGCGCTGAGAATTTTTGAGTATTTACGTTACATTTTACGATACATGAAATTTAATTATACTTTGCAAATAAATAAATCGCAGACTACAAACGCATTGCAGCGAGTTGCTAACGGTGACTTTTCGTAGGTAAAGGTAGTAAGTTTTATGACCCGCTTAAAATCTTTAACTATACAATGTGATCATTTACTCTGAGAATTGAAAGGGCATTTTGAACAAATGGCATTTGGTTCTCGTTAAAATTTTTTCGAGCATTTACCGTAGGACCGTACGACATGCATATCTTATTTTGTGCAATTTTAGTGTTGCATCATTAAACGGGAGGAAAACCCTTCTGATGATACTTCCAGTATGTGTTTTTCTAGTTATAATTTCAGACAGGATAGGTTAAAAGCATTTTAGGCGAACAAGATGGAAAATGAATATTTTAAACCTTGAATAGAAAGAGTCCGAATATCTAAAACTATCGCTAAGAGTTCATAAATTTTAATTCATCTAATAATCATAAATATTATTGCTATATATGTTTATGCGTATGCATGTATGTTTGCATATTTCTTAGTATATATGTACTTATATTTATGCGAGTTTCGACATTAATATTCGGCATTTTTCCAAATATAGGTTATTATACAATATATAAAACAAACTAATGAACTTCACTAAGGTGCATGCTTACAAATCATTGAATCATTGACGGCACACTGAGCCGAAAAGCTGTAGGCTACACGTGTTGCGTCTGGATCCCTTTGCTTCAAGACTGGGCGTCAGAACACTAAAGATGACAGAGGCCACCAGGACAGCTTGCGCGCTGTTATCTGAAACTCAAGCACAGTCCCATCACTGCTTTTTTTGTTAGCCAAAGAAAAAGTACTGCCATCTTCTATACTGCATGGACCGAAAAAGATTATATTTTAGTTATCTCCATTATCTTTGGTATAGACACTGTGCTCTCAGCAATTAGCGCTGAGTGACGTTACAATAGCAGTTATGACAATGCACACAGTAGCGAAGCCCGTAATATGTATATGGAATGCGCTTAAATATTATAAATATGCCCGAAATTGCACCCTTTTTAATCTTTACACTATATAAACAAATTGACCAAATTAACTTCTAATCTCCACAAAGACCACTTTTTAATGTGAAAACGTAATTTTGAGTACCTAATAAATAAAATTAGGCCTCAAGATGTTTAGGATGTAACATTTGAATTATATTTATAAGTTTAATTTTCCGAAAAGTTAAAAATCCATTCAAATACACTTCAATTTTCTTCAAACGTATGTGCAATTGGACGAAGTAGTTTATAATTAGTCAAGTTTTGGAGACAAATTAGAATAATTTGCACTCTTTATTTTATTATTGAAAATTCTGAGAAAACGCAATGTGATGCGAATGGCATTAACAATTGGCAAGGTTACAATAACAATCTGCCGCATTTTCATATGTGACGGGATAAAACATTTGTTTCTCGATTGTTTCTCTACAAGCATTCATCTTGTGTTTTGAACAACATTTGTGCAAGCATTTGTCAATGGTAATAATGATGAGTTTTGTAGCGCATTTTTCCGAGTAACAAAGCGGCGCTGGCAGGAGACAAACTCAGCTTGAAATGCAGAAGCTCATCGCTGGTGGGTCTTTGGACTTTTACTCCTGTCGACAATTCACCTTCGCTACCCATTGTGAAGGACTGTGCAGTGTTAGAGTCATTTGCTGATCAGTATGCGGTAATCACATCGGATCAAGGTTGTGACCTACTAATCAACCACGTGAAAATGAACCAGAGCGGAACATACGCTTGCAAAATTGAACAAGCACCTGAATTTTTTGCTACTTCTCAAGTAGTGGTTCTACGTAAGTTTTTCGTTATATCAATCCATATTTTGTAAATTTTCTGTATCACTCTTTTTGTCTTTCTCTCTGTGTTTACGTAGACGCAAAGGTGTATATCTACATAACAACCGCCTTAAGTGTTTGCCTCCGAGCGTTGCGCACCAATGGAGTCGCAACTGAATAAATATAATCAATGTTTTAACCAGTAAATGTAAGCTGTTCTTTTCGATGCGTTAAGATATGAAATAAGTGATGTTTCTTAATTAATTTCATTTTAATTTTCCAATGAAAACCGCTCAAAACAGTTCATATCTATCAATAATAATAATAATAATAATAATAATAATAATAATAATAATAATAATACGTTAATAATAAGTACACAGGAAAGACACCGCTTCATTGGAATATTGATTTATTCACAATCTACAGACTATGTATCAGATGGTGGTTTTCCGAGGCCTGGATGAAGTAGGAGGGCTATGCTAATTATTTCACTATGATATAGTATCGTTAAACAGAAACTAAACACGCGGATGGATTAGATTACGATATGCACTATTCATAAACATATTTATGGAATGGAGCCAATCATATTCCATCTTCTTTCTCATGGAGGCGCCTTTAAATAAATTAATTAATCAATTCACCAACGCTGCACCTGCTGAAATCTCTGCGCAGGACTTTCACTTTAAACTGAGAACACACTTTTTCTACAAATCCTATAATGATTCTTCCTTTTACCATTACCTCTCTCTTCGCTCCAGTTGTACACAACACACACCGTTGCCATCTTATTGTCTGCGTGCCTGACCCTTGAAGCTTGATTTAGATCCGAATTTGACCTTACTGGTCTATCAATTTAGTTTCGACTGGTACTTTGTGAATATACTGGTTCGCGCAAATTAGGTTTCTTTAAAAATCTTAAAATTACGATTACGTTCCTCGATATGAGGATATGATCGAATAGCAGATGATGCTTAACGGAAAAATTGGAGAGGAAAGGGATGAGGACGCTTGGGAGAGAGAAAAGAACAAAGAATATGCTCGAACGGAAGAAACGGAAGCAAAAGGCGAACTTGGAAATGTTAGACAGGGAACGGGATTGATAGGGGCCGGATAGAGGCAAGAGAGATTTAGGATGGAGAGATGGGATAAAGGACGGCAAATTAGAGGAGGACGATGTTGTGAAAGGTAGGGGAGTGCAAGAAAATGAAACGGACAGAAAGATGTTAATTTCTTTAGAAGAGTCATTTCTTAGAAGTAGTACACATATATTTTGTGAGCAATGGGCTGGCATATAAATAATCATTTTGTCGGCATAAATTTTTAGGCTCCACTATTTGTGATATACATAGATTTGATCTAAAGTTTTCTAAGCAGATAATAAAGGCAAACAAACATTCCTAGGCTTTTACGGCATTGAAGATCCTTTTCCTCATTACGCAAAAATTAATGAAACTTAAGAATAACTCAGGACCCTCTAAATTGCTGGCTTCCCAAAGACGTCTGCCATCTGTTGTTCG
Source organism: Norana najaformis (assembly GCA_964023275.1). Lineage (NCBI taxonomy): Eukaryota > Metazoa > Annelida > Clitellata > Crassiclitellata > Hormogastridae > Norana > Norana najaformis. Next base: position 5,748,498 of record OZ029914.1, on the reverse strand, counting down.
TCGAAACCCTGTCTATCTCTCGTACTCTGAATATAGAACTGACCGCTATCCATTATTCAAATGATCTTTATCCTTATCACTAGTTGCGCCTTTTAGGTACAAACGCTTCAGAGTCTCACTTTTAAAAATTCAAACACAGTCATGCGATATATATATGTAAATATATATTGTACAATTACGTCCACGCCAAAAGTAATAAACAGATTCATATTTTCATTGAATCGCAACACAATATGCAAATGATTTCTAAAGACACAACAATAATTAAACGTTACAAAATGTCTTCACAGAATCCGAACCCGAATGCAGAACCAATCTCATTAAGGGATCAATATTGGACCATGATTGGCTGGAAGTGAAGTGTACATCATACATCAGTAAAAACGGTGACCTGTCGATGAACTGTTGGAATTCGAGTGGAAGTCCGATTGGCATTCCAGGATTGGCCAGTGATAAATCTATTTCGATCTACATTCAAGCGGATGGTCCCTCTGTTTTGCAACCTTTTGTTTGCACCGTTACAGTCATCATTGCAAAAGTCTCTACAACTCATGGAAACATCGCTAGTAATAATGCGATGGAATTCGCCTATAATTGGACATCGCCGACAGTCGACGTTCGTAAGTCAAATCTATTCTGGCTTATATTTCAGAATAATGAATGCTCGCGTGTGGATTGTATAAAATTTAATCTAATTGAATCTAACCTGTTAACTTCTTCCGTGTATTTAGTGTAATACACTAGACATTAATCAGTGGTCGCTTAAAACTAAAATCGCATGTGAAAATTAGAAATTAAGTTGTCAAGATCGATTGAGCCCCATAGACGAGAAAGCCGGTTATAAAAGTTAGGAAATCTGAAAAATATTAGATATTGAATATATTAAATATTTCGATCTACATCCAAAAGTGTGATCGTTCCTGTTTTGCATCCGTCTGTATGAACCGTTACAGTGTCTACAACATCAAACGCTACAACTTATGGAAACACCGTTAGTTATAGCACGACGGACGACGCCTCTGCCAGTACAATGCCGACAGTCAACGTTCGTAAGTCACATCTATTCTGGCTTATATTTCAGAATAATGAATGATCGCGTGTGGATTATATAAAGCATGATCGCGTGATAGAAATTACAAATTACATTGTCAAGATCGATTGAGCCCTAGAGACGAAAAAGCCGGTTAAAAAAGTTAGGAAATCTGAAAAATATTAGATATTACATACAAATGTGTGATCCTCCTGTTTTGCATCCGTCTGTATGAACCGTTACAGTGTCTACAACATCAAACGCTTCAACTTATGGAAACACTGCTAGTAATATCACGACGGGCAACGCCTCTGCCAGTACAATGCCAACAGTCAACGTTCGTAAGTCACATCTATTTTGGCTTATCTTTCAGAATAATGAATGATCGTGTGTGGATTGTATAAAACATATATACCAATTGAATCTAATCTGGAAACTTCTGCTGTGTTTTAGTGTAATACACAAGGCATCAATGGATGATGGCTTATAACTAAAATCTCATGAGAAAAATTAAAATTACATTGTCAAGATCGTGTGAGACCCAGAGATGAGAAAGCCGGTTGTAAAAGTTGGAAAATCTGAAAAATATTAGATATTGAATATATTAAATATTTCGATCTACATCCAAAAGTGTGATCGTTCCTGTTTTGCATCCGTCTGTATGAACCGTTACAGTGTCTACAACATCAAACGCTACAACTTATGGAAACACCGTTAGTTATAGCACGACGGACGACGCCTCTGCCAGTACAATGCCGACAGTCAACGTTCGTAAGTCACATCTATTCTGGCTTATATTTCAGAATAATGAATGATCGCGTGTGGATTATATAAAGCATGATCGCGTGATAGAAATTACAAATTACATTGTCAAGATCGATTGAGCCCTAGAGACGAAAAAGCCGGTTAAAAAAGTTAGGAAATCTGAAAAATATTAGATATTACATCCAAAAGTGTGATCCTCCTGTTTTGCATCCGTCTGTATGAACCGTTACAGTGTCTACAACATCAAACGCTTCAACTTATGGAAACACTGCTAGTAATATCACGACGGACAACGCCTCTGCCAGTACAATGCCAACAGTCAACGTTCGTAAGTCACATCTATTTTGGCTTATCTTTCAGAATAATGAATGATCGTGTGTGGATTGTATAAAACATATATACCAATTGAATCTAATCTGGAAACTTCTGCTGTGTTTTAGTGTAATACACAAGGCATCAATGGATGATGGCTTATAACTAAAATCTCATGAGAAAAATTAAAATTACATTGTCAAGATCGTGTGAGCCCCAGAGATGAGAAAGCCGGTTGTAAAAGTTGGAAAATCTGAAAAATATTAGATATTGAATATATTAAATATTTCGATCTACATCCGAAAGTGTGATCGTTCCTGTTTTGCATCCGTCTGTATGAACCGTTACAGTGTCTACAACATCAAACGCTACAACTTATGGAAACACCGTTAGTTATAGCACGACGGACGACGCCTCTGCCAGTACAATGCCGACAGTCAACGTTCGTAAGTCACATCTATTCTGGCTTATATTTCAGAATAATGAATGATCGCGTGTGGATTATATAAAGCATGATCGCGTGATAGAAATTACAAATTACATTGTCAAGATCGATTGAGCCCTAGAGACGAAAAAGCCGGTTAAAAAAGTTAGGAAATCTGAAAAATATTAGATATTACATCCAAAAGTGTGATCCTCCTGTTTTGCATCCGTCTGTATGAACCGTTACAGTGTCTACAACATCAAACGCTTCAACTTATGGAAACACTGCTAGTAATATCACGACGGACAACGCCTCTGCCAGTACAATGCCAACAGTCAACGTTCGTAAGTCACATCTATTTTGGCTTATCTTTCAGAATAATGAATGATCGTGTGTGGATTGTATAAAACATATATACCAATTGAATCTAATCTGGAAACTTCTGCTGTGTTTTAGTGTAATACACAAGGCATCAATGGATGATGGCTTATAACTAAAATCTCATGAGAAAAATTAAAATTACATTGTCAAGATCGTGTGAGCCCCAGAGATGAGAAAGCCGGTTGTAAAAGTTGGAAAATCTGAAAAATATTAGATATTGAATATATTAAATATTTCGATCTACATCCAAAAGTGTGATCGTTCCTGTTTTGCATCCGTCTGTATGAACCGTTACAGTGTCTACAACATCAAACGCTACAACTTATGGAAACACCGTTAGTTATAGCACGACGGACGACGCCTCTGCCAGTACAATGCCGACAGTCAACGTTCGTAAGTCACATCTATTCTGGCTTATATTTCAGAATAATGAATGATCGCGTGTGGATTATATAAAGCATGATCGCGTGATAGAAATTACAAATTACATTGTCAAGATCGATTGAGCCCTAGAGACGAAAAAGCCGGTTAAAAAAGTTAGGAAATCTGAAAAATATTAGATATTACATCCAAAAGTGTGATCCTCCTGTTTTGCATCCGTCTGTATGAACCGTTACAGTGTCTACAACATCAAACGCTTCAACTTATGGAAACACTGCTAGTAATATCACGACGGACGACGCCTCTGCCAGTACAATGCCAACAGTCAACGTTCGTAAGTCACATCTATTTTGTCTCATATTTATGAATTATGATTGCTCGCTTGTGGACTATATAAAAATATAGGTTTATCTAATTCAACCTAATCTAAAACTTCTATCGTGTTGCGATTTTGATATACAGGCAATTTTTGGAAGATCGCTTTAAACTAGGCCTATAATCGCATGAGAAAAATTACAAATTACATTGGCCAGAGCCATTGAGCCCAGTGGGCAGACAAGTGGTTACAAAAATTAAGGAATCTGAAAAGTTTTAAAATTCAGAGAAATATCATTTATGACAGCGAAATGTCTTCACAGAATCAGAAATTGATTGTGCAATCAATGTCACTAATGGATCAATGGTGGCCTACGAATGGCTGGAAGTGAAGTGTACCTCACACGTCAGTAAAATCGGTGAACTGTCGATGAACTGTTGGAATTCGAATGGAAGCCCGATTGGGATTCCAGGATTGGTCAGCGATGACTCGATTTCGATCAACATTCAAGCGGATGGTCCCTCTGTTTTGCAACCGTTTTATTGCTTCGTTAGAATCACCATTGCATTAGTCTCTACAACTCATGGAAACATCGCTAGTAATAACGCAATGGACTACGTCTTTGATTGGACATCGCCGACAGTCAATGTTCATAAGTAACATCTTCTTTTGGCTCATATTTCAGAATAATGAATGCTCGCGTGTGGACTATATAGAATATAATCTAATTCAATCTATGCAAAAACTTTTATTTTGTTGCCACCATAATGAATGAGGCTTCAGTTGACTATAATCGTATGAGAGAAATTACAAATTGTATTGTCGAGATCCACTGAGCCCCAGAGACGAGAAGATAGGTTACAAAATTTAAGCAAACCGAAAAGATCACAGTTTAGTTTATCCCAATGGAGGCAGATAAAGGTAGCGAATTTTGTAGGTTCGGGTGAGCAATTCTGAAAACCAAGAAACCTGCATTCATGTTGATTTGTCACTACAACTCATTCTTTAACTGTTTTACTGTAATAATTCCTGGCTTTTTCCATCAACTTTGTTCGTAAAGTGATTTTAGATGTCCACTAATTGTAAACACTTTCTAAACTGAATATATAGCATTAGTGACCAAAATGGCGATGACCGATATCTATTAATATCTATTCAATTCATATTCATATTCTAAACATGTTTGTGTGCCGGAACTTCAATCCCTTCCAGTTTTTTTATTAACCATACCAGTTGAAAAGCATTTGCTTAAATCACAGTTTTAACAGATGTTGTTGGGAAGCCTATACCCCAATAACTTGAACTCGAAAAAATTTGACATACTGACAAATTTTATAATAAACTTTTTAATTTCTTTTAATGCACAGAGTAAAGTTTGTTCGAGGCTACATAGATGCCTTCTTTTAATGTTGGTTTCGCAACACTACTATCAAACAACTCTGTGAGTCTCTTCAGTAGTTAGACAGAGCATGAATTAGCCTACTTTCTCACAACCCTTCATGTTGGTTATACGATCCATTTTATGAATAGATTTAGTTAACACGCTTATATTGCAGTCAGGGCGAAAGAATATTGGTTGAATTAGGCTATTAGGAAATAATTTTTGTTCCTTTGCCCAAAGTGAAGATATATTTTGAAAAATGTAAAACAGACGGCTGAAAATTTCTTTTCATTCAGCTCTAAGACTTAAAATGGGTTAAGTTACTTTGATTCCATGTTATGTATTAGGAACGACTTTTAGTAATTTGCATAGAAGAAGCATCTAACTAAACTATCGAACCTATACACGAGACTGACACACCTGTTGTATTTTTTAAATTTGCCTGATTAATTTTATTTCTGGCAGCATTTAGCATACTTTCAATTATCAAACATAAAAAAGTTGATAAAAATTACGAATTAACAGAGAGTCAAACGCTTTCAAAAACAAATCAACAACCTGATGACTCAGAAATTTTACATCGTGAAAAATTCCAGTAACAACGCCCACTTGAAACCGGCTGACTCACAAGCAGAAAAGTACATTAGCTGGCACCAGTTCCATAGCTTTGATATGCCTCGGCATAAAATGTAGACATAATGGTTTATGACTTTAAATCGACTTTTAATTGGTTTATAAGCTTTGAATTGACTGTCATCTTTATCAGCCATCGACCACTGTTCACATAGCGCATTGTTTGTGTTGATCAGTATGTCCTCCAGGATTCGATTTTGTTCCTGGTGTGAACGGATGCTATCGACCTATTATGGAGCTACTCAGCTGGACCACAGCTAGCGAAAGATGTCAGCAGTTGTACAATGGAGCTTACTCAGTTATCATCAACAGCGAGGCTGAACAAAACGCTATTGACAGCTACATGAATGCGACATTGAACAGTATGTTTTCTTATATCTTAACCCGAGGTTAAGATTTTTTTATGAAACTTTTGTCAAATTTTTTGTTGTGCATTGGAAGTAAACTACTGCTGTTTTGGAAACAATTAACATAACATAACATCGGTTTGAAGTGGTTGAAGAAAGTTGTCATTTGTCCAGGACATACTGCATTTTTTCTGCTCCATATGCAATGTCTCCTGACTCCTTCACATAAGCTATGGTTATGTGTTTTGATAATAAGAAGAAGCTGAAGATGAAGAAGAGCAGTCCAGTAACCTATCAAGATAGGCAAGCATGAGTATAAAGTGTCAACAACATTATTTTTCTTAGCCTCGGCGTATGGGATCCAGTAGGCTTACCTCTCACTAGTAGCCTGATCTTCCCACCGACAGTGTATGGTCAGTGTACTCATTTTGACTGAGTTCGCTAGAGGGAACTAGTGGAGCAGTTGGAGATCAACTTAATACTTACCTTTTTCAGTTGACCTATTTGCCATATGCTGCCTCTCTGTATCAGTGGACTCACTTCTTGATATTTGACCTGACTGCTGCTAAAATTTAGTGCACCATCGGCTGATGCCTTCTCCATTATACACAGGTGCAACAGATGTTTCTCATTAATCATCGTCGATGCCACTGTACGTGCTTCAAGATCACTGAACATGTCTTTCAGCTGTAGATGGGAATCCGTTGGTGGAGTTCTGCGTATGTGCTAACGGGGGTAACATTGTTTGCAGACGAGGAATGTTGCTAGGGTTATCGCAGGAAGCGCCGCTGTTAGTTTCTTTGAAGCAGCGCTAAACAAATTTCTAATTATAGTTACAGTTACAATGACGGTATCCCTCACTTATCGACACTCTGGGCTGATAAGGAATTACACCACACTGGATATTCCTCATAACCAGATCACTTTGCGGGCTGAATCGTTCGTAAGAAACCAGCCGGTCCTCATGATAGACTCTCCGTAGTGGACACTGAGCCATGTCTATGTACAGGTAGGTTTCTCCGGGAGCAACGGATCCCAATAAGTGGTCAAATCTAACGGTCGGCGTCTCGATGGCATTTCCAAAGGGGTATATGTCTGAGTTGGATTGTGCCTGTAACCGAAGCACTTATGCTCTGCTAGCATTGCGGCGTAGAAATCAAAATTTGAATAAAATTAAAATTGTCTTATCACATGTGTTACTAAACAAAACTCGGGTAGTGTTTTGATTTTACTCATTTCATCAGAAATATTGATTTTACATTGAATTCCTACTTATTGAGGAGCCGATAACCTTGTCAATCCTTATCAAAAATAACTTATCGCGAATGATAGGCCTGCAAATGTACTCAAAATCATGCACATTTCTTCTCGATAATCAATAAAATATGATTCGCCTCATTAAACACACTTAGAATATGGATTTTAATAAGTGATAACACATTTGATTTAAATTTTAGGCACATGCCATACCACAACTCAGTATGGATATGGATTTTACGTTTGGTCTGCTGGTCAAAGAGAAACCTTAAATTGCAGCTCACCTGTTGTCTGGAAACCAAACTCTAAAACGCAAGTGCCATTAGTCTTTACCTACTGGCATTACGGAGAACCAAAATGCAGCTCTATTTCCAAACAATTCTGCGTGGTATTAGGCGGGGAAAATCCGTACAGATGGAGCGGTATATGGTGCGACTACTTGAACTGTGTCCTCTGCGAATATGGTCCCTATTAGAAGAGAGCTCTTCACCACTGATCAAGGAATCTAGGTTCAGAACAATTGTAGGATCATGTGCTCCTCGCATTCGGAATCGTCTACCACAAAAGGCCCGTCTTGCAAACTCGCTGTCATCTTTTAAATCACTTGTTAAGACTCACTACTTCATCCTGTCTTTTGCATGACTCCATCTTGGCCCCTAGCAAATAGAGATTCAGGTTTACTGACTTTGCGCGCGTTATAAGTGTTTAAATAAAATAAATATTTAAAGCGTCATTGATGAAGCGTTTTCATACAGCGCTGCTCTGAGGCATCGATCGATTACAAAACTCCGCGACAAATGAATATGAACGAAATTGCACATTTTCCGCACAAAAGCTGCACCTTACATAATGTTTCTTTACTTTTTCCTTAATACGCAGTGATTGCATGAATATACGTTGGTAAATACGTCATGGACAGTACTTGGATACTTCATTAGATATGTATGTTTTAATTAAGTTATGGACAGTACACTTACGCTCTCTTAGATATCTAGACGTACTTTTTAATGTTGTATGCGCTTTATATGTACAACACTTCGTTATAAATAAAATGCTCGAATTGCAGGAACAAAGTTCGTATTAAGTAATGTACGATTTTAATTGGATACCATAGAAGTCATCTTTTTTGATTAGCTGGGTGAATTTTGTTTAATTGCACGAGGATTATAATTGATTGCCCCAGTATTTATGAAATGATTTCGATCTAGCAAGAAGCTAAGGGAGGCTTTTGGGACTTAACAACTCGCTATATTACGGCGTGAAAACTAACGTTCCTGCCACCGATTAGCATATCAAATACACACAAAGTAGATCATAATCTTTCTTTGACTCAGTCTTCCATCTATCAATGAATATTAACATATTGTCCGAGAGTCCTGTTATAAGAAACTGCTTCACTGGTCCTCGTGCCTGGAACAGCCTTCCCGAATCCAATCAGAAGTCCAAAAGTGTCACTCTCTTTAAAAAAAACAGTTGAAATTCTATTTACTTCATAACTCTTAGTACTTGGGGTGACGTTTGACTTTGTAAAGCACCGTAGAAGTAGCCTGCTACTTTCGATGCTATATAAATTGTCGTCATTACATTTACAATTACAATTCACCGACAAATGAAAGGGAATGCATTGGCCGAAATTTGTGCTCTGACATTGCCAATACTTGGAGCTAGTACTGTCGCATAGTAGTAACAGACTTTCAGAATCTGAATGAAGGAGGATTAGTGCAGGTTATGACAACGTTTCGTCTAGCAGTTACTGACTGAAGGTCAGATAAGAGTGGACCTAACGGGTGACCGTAAAAGATACAAGCAGTTCATAGAACGTGAAAAGCACACAACACACGCAGTAAATAAGTAAGTAACGAACAAGTTAGTAAGTAAGTAAGTAAGTAAATAAGCTAGTACACAGTTTAGTTGGTAGGATGGTAAGTAAGTGAGTGAATAAGAGTCAGCATGTAGAAAAATTGTCCTATGTCGATCGGCTGAACGAGAAATTGTATCTTTGGATGAACAATGTGGTCAGTCAATACGGCAAGTATAGGCGGACGTAGGCAACTTTGCCGAGTTAGCTTGGTGAACGACATAGAAGGGAAGCTCGGTTAAGGTCTTGACGACATTTTCAGAAGACGGAGTACAATTAAAAAAAAGAGTTTTATTGGTTCAATAGTCGAGGTGCTAGAGGCAGTATTAAGGATGTCAGGAAGCGAAGTTAACGCCGACCTTGACACGAAAATAAGCGTTAAAATGATGTTTTGTCTATCACTGATTTATCTTAAATGTATGGTGGTAATGTTTTTAAGTAGGCGTTGTAAATCGTTTTTGCTTATATGATTTGAAGCGATTTCTGTTTATCCTGTCAAAATTGTATTGATGAAATATCGAATGAACTATAAGAGAAAAGGAGAGACAAGAGGATATAGAGAATATCATCAGAAAGAGAAGATTGTGTGGATGGGACTGCAATTCCCATCGACAAAATACACGAGCCAACCATATAATCTGAATCCCTGAACGAAAATGTAATACGGAAAGAATAAGATATAACGGGCTAGACACCATCAGAGAAACTGCACAACCCAATGTGCAGAACTGCACAGGAAAGACTATGCAAGTAAGTAAGGCAAATCTGGGTGTTTCAGGCAAAAGCAATACTTGACCTTGCCTTAATTAGATAACACCATAAAAGTCTTTAAGTCATTAGGTCTGATTAGATCAGATAAACACGAACAAGTGATCGCATAAGAATAGTTAAAGGAGTATGACTATGTGAACGTTCTTCGTAATCCTTTATGTGGTTAACTGTCATAATTGAGGCTATAGCCCCTGCACAGCTGTTCAGAAATTAATTTAATATGTTTTATCTCCATCTAAGATGAACATTTCTTGTCTGCAAAGTACAACGCTGCCTGGCGACATAATGCGAAACAGAAGAAGCCTTAAGTAATTTGAAATCTTGTCAGACGAATAATGAGTCGATTGTATTCATATACTTCTCTTCCACCACCCATCGCCTCACCTTTAAGCTTGGGCCTAAGGAAAAGAATACAACAATACATTAAAAACCAAGCAGATTAGGATACAGGATAGAAATAGATAGAAAGAGAGACATTGGCATAGTTAAATATTGGTATCATCATGATCATCAACATCATCATCATCATCACCACCACCACCATCACCACCACCACCATCATCATCATCACCACCTCCACCATCAACATCATCAATTCAAAATGGAATTGTACTAGAATTAGTGATAAGCTTTTTTGGAATATTGTTGGAATTTATTGATTAAAATCAGGATATATGTAGGATTAAGAACTCGGCTTCACTAAACTTGAACACTGATTAGGCTAATAGACGAATATGCAGGAAGTGATATAAAGTTGTCACGAGGAAGTTCAGTCCTTAGCGCCACTTATTGCTTATGTTATGCATAATTATAACGTATATGGACACAGACAGAATAATAGTCGTGCGTAGGGGTGGGCTAAGAAACCGGTTTAAGATATGTTATTTCGTCACTGTTCACAGCTTCCGTCAACATTATTAGTCTTAAGAGGCTAATTCTTGAGGGGTTTCTCGGCTGAAGAGCAAACAATACAATAGCAATCCAACAACTGGGAATCTCTTACCTCGCGGATTTACATAGCTCAAGTTGAACTAAAAGTCACGTGACGTTGATAACGCTGACGCTGATGATGATGATAATGATGAAGATGTTGATGATGATGATCATGATAAAGGTGGCGGCGGTGATGGTGATCTTGATCGTCTTTATTGTGGTCGTGGTGATTAGGATGTAATTGTAATTGTGATTGTAATTGTAATCTGACATTTATAATGCGCCACTTGAAGAATAGACTCTTCAGAGGCGTTCCCGACCCGAACCAGTGAGACCACTGTCCAATAATACAGACTTCAGGCGCTTGCGAAGCTGCGGAAGGGACAAACTGAGGAATTCAAGTCGGAGCTCTCGGGAAGGGCGTTTCCAGCTATTAGGTCCAACATAGGCAAAGCTTCTAGACTGAGCTGTAGCAATGCGCATGCGAGGGACAGTCAGGAGTCCAAGTGAGGCCGACCGGAGAGTGCAAAGGCCGGGAACCAAGGAGATCGAAATGCATAAGTCTTTAAGGTATGATGGAGCAGAGCCAACGAGACAATTACGCATAAGGGTTAGGATCTTGAACTGGATACGCTGCTGAATGGGAAGCCAGGGCAAAGTGACCCATGATTATTCATGGATGATGATGATGATGATGACGGTGGTGGTGATGATGATGATGATGATGATGTTGATGATGATGATGATGCTGATGATAACGATGATGTCGACGAAATGAATGAGCAGATGCTGAAAACAGATCAGCTTGCGTAACACTATTATCTCGACTTTTACCAATTTCTCCGGTTTCGATGGAAAATTCCAGAGGAAGGAAGGTCCATCTTTGAATTCGATGCGATGGCTTTGGAGCATCCGCATTAACTCGATCGATAGCCTCCTGAACCCGTAAAAGCATTCGCTTCGTGGCTTTTGGAACGACGTCGGTAACAGTTGAGACACGAGACCCAGATTTCTTAAACCACTGAACAACTTCCTCTGACAAGTAGTTCGTCAGACTACCGGTTTCAGGATCCACCTGCATCTGCTCAAGTAAGCAAACAATTGCAAGCAAGTAAGTAAGAAAATAAGTAAGTAAGCAAGCAAATAAGAAAATAAGTTAGTCAGGAAACAAATGCAAATAAGTAAGTAAGTAAGCAGGTAAAAAATGAGTAAACGAACAATTGCAAGTAAGTAACTAAATAAGTAAGTAACAAGCAAGTAAGCAAGTAAGTAAGCAAACAATTGGAAGTGAGTAAGTAAGCAAGTAATTAAGTAAGTGAATAAGTATGTAAATAATGTATTTGTCACATTGCACGTGTTTATGACTAATTAAACTGAAGTTAGGCATCCATGTCCCAGGAGCAGCATGTACGCAAACAAACAAACGTGTGTAGATTTATTTAAAGCTGCGTCTGTTTCAATATGTAAACAACTACACGAATGTGTGTATGTATAATTAAAGTAATGTAATGATTCCGTGTCCCACGAGCCGGCAATAGACGAATGCCAAGGTCC